>VCHN02000014.1:128119279-128329230 GCA_007115665.2 Sequoiadendron giganteum | reverse complement strand
GGTTGAGAGATTAAGAGGGTATAGGGGTTGAGGGATTATGGTTTAAGGGTTGTGGGTTGAGGGTTGAGGGATTAAGAGGCTATAGGGGCTGAGGGTTAAGGGTTTAAGGTTTAAGGGTTGAGGGTTGAGGGATTAAGAGGGTATAGGGGTTGAGGGATTAGGGTTTAAGGGTTGAGGGATTAAGAGGGTATAGCGATTGAGGTATTAGGATTTAAGGGTCGAGGGTTGAGGGATTCTGGTTTGAGAGTTGAGGGATTAGGCTTCATGGGCTGAGGAATTAAGAGGGCATAGGAGCTGAGGGATTAGAGTTTACAAGGTTGAGCTGAGGATTAAGAGGGTATAGGGCTGAGGATTAGGCTCTAAGGGTTGAGGGCTGAGGGATTAAGATGGTACAGGGTCGGTGGGATTAGGGTTTAAGTGTTGAGGGTTGAGGGTTGAGGGATTAAGAGGGTATATGGGTTGAGGGATTAGTGTTTAAGGGTTAAGGGTTGAGGGATTAAGAGGGTATAGGGGTTGAGGGATTAGGGTTTAAGGGTAAAGGGTAGAGTGGTTGAGGGATTAAGAGGGTATAGGGGTTGAGGTATTAGGGTTGAGGGATTAAGAGAATATAGGGATTTAGGGATTAGGGTTTAAGGGTAGAGGGGTTGAGGGATTAAGAGGGTATGGGGGTTGAGGGAATAGGGTTTAAGGGTTGAGGGTTGAGGGTTGAGGGTTGAGGGATTAAGAGGGTATAAGGGTTGAGGGTTGAGGGTAAAGGATATTGGGTTTAAGGGTAGAGGGTAGATAGTTTAAGGGTTTAGGGTTTAACTTGGTTAAGGGTTGAGGGTTGAGGGTTGAGGGTTGAGGGTAGAGGGTAGAGGGTTTAGGGTTTATGGATTAAGGGTTAAGGGTAGAGGGTTTAGGGTTTAGGGATTATGATTTGTGGTTTAAGGGTAGATGTTTTAGGGTTGAGAGAGAGGGAGGGGTAGAGGGTAGAGGGTAGAGGGTAGAGGGTAGAGGGTGGAGGGTGGAGAGTTTATGGGTTTAGGGTGTATAGTTTAAGGGTAGAGGGTTGAGGGTTGAGGGTTTAGGGTTGAGGGTAGAGGGTAGAGGGTTTAGGGTTTACAGATTAAGGGTTAAGGGTAGAGGGTTTAGGGTTTAGGGATTATGATTTATGGTTTAAGGGTAGATGGTGTAGGGTTGAGAGAGAGGGCGGGGGTGTTGAGGGTAGAAGGTAGAGGGTAGAGGGGTTGAGAAGGAGATAAAAGGAGGGATGGACAGAGATAGATGAGGGTTGATGATCCAATGTTTAGGTTAGAGGGTTGATAATTGAGGGCATAAGGTTGAGGGTAGATAGTTTAAGGGTAGAGGGTTTAAGGGTTTAGGGTTTAACCTTGTTAAGGGTAGAGGGTAGAGGGTAGAGGGTTGAGGGTAGAGGGTAGAGGGTAGAGGGTAAAGGGTTTAGGGTTTAGGGTTTAGGGTTTATGGATTAAGGGTTAAGGGTAGAGGTTTTAGGGTTTAGGGATTATGATATGATTTAAGGGTAGATGGTGTAGGGTTGATAAAGAGAGAGACGGGTTGAGGGTAGAGGGTAGAGGGTAGAGGGTTTAAGGGTTAATGGTATAGGGTTTAAGGTTTAAGGGTCCCACTCCCTCTCTCTCCCACTCCCTCTTAGGTCTTCCCCCCACCACAACTAAATAAATCTCTCCCTCTCAAGTTTCTCTCTCTTGGGTCTCACTTCCTCCCATGCTACCTAGACTAATCTGCGTCACTCCAATACCCTCTCTATGAGGCCTCACTTACCTCCCACCCTACCTAGACAAATATATTTCACTCCGACCCCCTCTCCCACACTTCCTCTCTCTCTCTCTCCCCCTTTGGTATTTTTTTTATCTCTTGAGTCTCATCCCTCCCAACCCCTCTCCCGTTGTCAGGTATTTTCCCCCACTGTAGCTAGATAACTCTCTATCCCTCTCAAGTCTCTATTTCTCTCAGGTCTTAGTCGCTACCACATTACCTAGACTAATATATCTCACTCCTATCACCTCTCTCTCTATCTCGAGTTTCACTCCCTTTATCTCTATGGAATCTCTCCCTTTCAAAACAACACATTTGGTGCTCGCCAAATTTGGAGAGCGTGAAATTTGGCGTGTGCCAAGGCAAGTGTCAAATGTGTTTTACCTTGAAATGGTAAAATAGGGTTTGACCCCATGATTCAAGCCCACATGCTTTTGTATTTGTTAGGTTCATCATTTTATCCGATTCAGAAACACCTTTTGTTTATGCAGTTGACTTCATGTTGTACCAATCTGTGCTTGATTGATCACCTTTTTACCACCAATCTACATGGTAGACAATGTAGAAGAAGAAATTTTGAATTTTCTACATCATTTTACAATATCTGAGGTAATATATTCATTTTGGTAATATTGAAAGATTTATATTTAGTATATTTGTCTATTTTTGAAAATATAAACTAAATTTCTTTAATAATTTTATTAATCATAACAATTGGACATAGAATTCAACATTCAATTAGATGGGATTTGCATAAAGAAGTTTATTTTTTATGAGTTTGAAGAACAAAAAAATGAAAAACATGAAATTTACTTAACACAAATTTACTTATGAATTCTATTTGCATTGCTTATAGTAGTCCATTTCTAGCATGGCTAGTGGAATTCACTCCATTTCATTTTATTTTCAACTAATTCAGAAAACCTAATAGCTTTCATCGATGTTAATGCAAGTTTCCAATAATTTATTTGTTCCATAAAAAAATCACCTTCATCACATGTGCTTAGATAAATTCAAGTGAGTTGACATAGTTGTTAATAAAATTTTCCATTCATTCATACCATTTACCTTTCTAATAAATAAAAAAATGGAAATTTTTGTGCAATTGAGAATGCTTATTGTCTTTCTAAGTTACCTCATTGCCAAAGAAACAGTGAATAATTATAGGATATAGCATCACAAACCCTTATTTGAATTCATATTCTTCATGACTTCGTTGACAATCACAAATTTGGTTTTGAGAATAATAAACACAAGATTATCTAGTTTTCATTTAGGTGGAAACAACTTATACCCTAGGTTTGTGATGCAGAGCAGGGAGACAAAAACTTCAACAATCACAATTAGATCAGTTTCAAACAATCTTCAATCTCAAAAACCTCAATTCAATGCTCAACTGACCAATTCACATTCACTTCCTTGTAGCATTCACAACAGAGAAAATTGTTAATATCTTATCATATCTTAGTCACTAGAACCCTCTCTAATGAATCTAAACACTAAACCCTTGCTTTAGGCCTTTGTATTCTTGAAACAAGGAGGGTTTATTCAAAATCAACGTTTCAGGCCTCTAGTGCAGGAGAACCTTGTAAGCTCAATTTTGTCAAAAAGGTCATCTTTAGTGAGCATGATCAAATTCTAGGATTTTAGTCAATGTTGAGTATTTTGTGTTCAATAAGGTCAATTAGACCATTTTATAATGTATTTGGAGCTGAGGGAGTTCAGTTGTCATAGCTTGCAATTTGGCAAAATATGGTCAGAAAAGTTGCTAAAAGATGTAAAAGTTGTAGAGTTAGGTGCATGCAAGGTTAGGTAAGTAGAATATCAGTTCTAGGTGTTAGTTTATGTTTTTATGAGTCCATAAATGTGAGGAGAACCTCGAGGAAGAGGTGAGAGTATGGAAAAAATGAATTAGATCAAGAAGTATTCCCTGTTTTTAGTGTAAAATTCTGAGTTTTGACTGGTAAATCTATGTTTCAGACCACCGTACGGCCCCGTACAAATGGTTCATGCTCTAAAAGCTATAGGAAATGTTAAAGGAATGTATTACCTTTCATTTTTAATTTTCTTGATTTAATTTCATGGAGGTTTGTTAGTTTTATGATCATTTTGGTGCTAACAGGTATGAAACCTTGTTTTGGGGTTTTGAACACTAAAGAATGCATGTATGAACTTTTCCTTCGGTGGATACCTCTAGAACTTAGTGAAATGAAGGTTGAAATTTTTTTTCCATGTTCAATAAGGATTCAAGAGTTGAAGATTGGATGGAAGAGTTTTATGAGTTGTTGTCCTAATTGATTTCTTGTGTGTCTTGACCAAAAATCGAGGTTTCAAGTAAGGGTTTGAGGAAATAACGGTGCTAAAGGTTGGGAGTAAGTTTTTAGAGCATGTGTAGGATATTTTTAAAGTTTTCCAAGTATTGGTTGGGTGTAGTGTGTTGAGGAAGTATAGGTTTCAATAAACCCCTAGGGGAAACCTAGTTTGAAATAGCTTAGAGTGAGGGTTTGAAGGTTGGTACCCTATTAAACATTCTAGTCCCTAAAATAGGTGGAATCTAAGGTTTGACAACCTAACAAAATACCGTCTATGGAGATCAAGAGCTTTGAAGGTGTTTAAAGGAGTGTCTCTGTGTAAGAGTGGCCTTATTGGCCTAGTTGCTTGAGTGGAATAGGGCTAGTTTGAGGTATTTTCTCCAAAAGATTTTATAGTAGTTTTGAGATATTTTTTAGGCCATGGAAAAGGGTATTTGAAAATGTTGTTACAGTATTCATAAGTTACCTGGTTCATTAGATATGAGTGACTTTCCTATGAGGAAGGATTAATAGTTTGTAAGTGGTTAAGGAGTGAGTGATACAAAATTGGTGTAGGGGAACACCTTGTAATGAAATAAAATGGATTCTTGGAAGTTCTAGTAGACTAGGTTGAAGTTTCTTGATTAATAAGCAACGAGGAAGTTGCAAAATATATTGAATTGTAAAAGTTGTCAATCAATGTCAATGATGACAAATGAGGTCTAGGTGGATAGAGTATGGAATAGGTTTGATTTTCATGTTTTCTTTCATGAATAAGGTCAATAAAGACCATTTAAGGTGTATTAGGTTGGTTTTAATTCTTGGTGGTCAAATGTGCAAAACAATGCATTCTTACTACAAAATTGTCAATATTTGAATTTGTAGCCTTTTGAAGGAAAATCCTTGAATTTGTATGTAAATATGCAAGAATGAGGTCTAAAAGGTTGTAATAGGGTTAATTAAATGTGTTTGACTGATTTATGAGTCCTTAGGTGTCAACTTAAAAAGTTGCAAAATTCATGTAATGTTGTCATGTGTAAAAGGTCTAAAATGCAACTTAATGAAGATTAGAAGGTCTTAATGATTAAAAATCAGTTATGGGAATTGGAGGGAGTTGGAATACAATCAAAATATGTATAATAACCTTAAATTATTCTAAGGAGAGGTTTTTGGTTGATTTGTAACCCATTTTTTTATCAAGAAGAACGTTATTTTCTAGAAATGTTTTGGTTTCTCTCACTTTTCTTATTGTTGTACGGCCTATACGGAATCTAAGATGATTTGAAATCAGTTGTATGTTGTATATTAATGGAATATATCTCATTTTCACCTATTTATAGGTTCTAACTCTTTATATAGAAAAATTTATCTTGTTTTACTACTGCTACCTACTTCCACAGTGTTCTTGGATTAAAGGGTTTCATGATGTAATTCGACCCATTCCACTTTTTGTGCCTACCGTAACTTGTGGACTGGGTCCTCTAACTTGTAAAATACTTTCCTAACCTATTTATAATGTTTTGTGGTCAAGGTTGGGTGTTTGGGATGATGTTCTAGGACTGTAGCAAGGTATTTTCGTGGTTAAAATGAGGGCTTCAAGTGATGTTTTGACAAAATATGGGAAGGATTGTCCATGTAATGTATTATTCACCATGTGTAGGGTCTAGTAAGTATTTTTTTTGCTTTGTATGGGTTTGGCAGGTTTGGGAGATAGGAGTTTCATTAAAACCCCAAGTATTTTGCTTGAAATTGAGGGTTTGGTGTATTAGGGATCTAGAGGTCTTGGACCTAGAAACAAATCAGGAAATTGGAGGTTTTGACACATAACATACTATTTTTTTAGGATTTTGAGTGACGATCTAATGTTTAAAAGGTACTCTCTTTGTAAATTAGGCCAATTGAATAACCTTTTCCAAGGTGGGTCTACTAGAAGTCAATGTTGGTCCAAAGGAGTTCATGTTGGGGTTTACCTATGTTTTATAACTTGAAAATGGGTATCTTAATCATCCTTGATTTTGTCAAGTGTTTTGGAAAATATTGGTGAAAAGGCCCTTCAACTAGGTTACCTATGCTACAAGGGAAAGCTTGGTAGAAGTTGGGATTTTCAATTGAACATCTGATTTTTTCTTTGGAATCTAATTGATTCTCATTGATTTGGTGTATTGAACGGTTTCCACCCCTCTTTGCATAAAAAAATGGTGTTTCTTGGTAAGTTAAGTGATCAAGTTGTGTTTGGTTTATTATTTAATCTTGTTAGATGCCTTAATAGGCTCATGCAAAGCCCTTATACCTTAGTGTGGATTGGAGTCCTTAGAATCCTATTTCATTTGATGAAACTTTGAAAGAGTGTGTGTAAGTCTATTAAGATCCTTCCTATAAATCTTTGAACAAGTTCATTGTGGATCCCTATAGGTACTGCATCAGCCTCTAGCTACTTTGCCAACTCTTCAAACACACTCAAAATCCCTACTCTAATATCTAACCCTACAGACATCTAACTCCATCATATGAAAAATGTTGTCTAGCATAGACATTTTTGATAATTCCAAATAGCTCACTGCCTTCTTTCATAAAACGCTTTGGTGTGTTTCATATTTAATGCAATATAATCAGCGATATCAATTTTCATAACATGCATTACTTACTTTTGTTGTATGTGTGTTTGTGAACATGTATCATTGAATGTCATTCTGAGGAGATCATGTTGGGCCCCTCTACAATAACCTCTCTCATTTTTTTCTATTTCAGAGGCATTTTCCTATGGTGGCGAATGTTCACTTGGGGAAAAAGTTGTCAAATGCAAGTAGTTAAAAGTTGCAAAGTGGTGCAATTTTCATTTTGCACCTCGTGTGACCAAACAGACTATTCCAATGTGTCTGGGTGGGTACATTTATGCTATGCATGGTCCTCTTTCACACCCAAACATGTGGAATCGTTCTAAGCTACGTTCAACCGAATCGATCCCTTAAGGGTCCAAACTGCAAAATGGCTGCAAACTTCAGCATGTTATTACTCAGATATCATGATGCTTAGAAACTTCTTGTCTAATCCTATGAGATCACCTTGGGCCCCTCTACAATAACCTCTTTCATTTTTTCTATCTCAGAGGCATTTTCCTATGGGGGTGAATTTTCACTTGGAGAAAAAGTTATCAAATGCAAGTAGTTGAAAGGTTCAAAGTGGTGCAACTTTCATTTTGCAGCTCATGTGACTAAAAGGACTGTTCAAACGCATCTGGGTGGGTACATTTACACTAGACATGGTCCTCTTTCACACGCAAACACACGGAATCACTCCGAGCTACATTCAACCAGATCGATCCATTAAGGGTCCAAAGTGCAAAATGGTTGCAAACTTTAGCATGCTCGTATTTGGATATTGTGACACTTAGAAACTTATTGTTTAAGCCTACAAGATCATGTTGGGCCCCTATACAATTAAATCTCTTGATTCTTTCTATCTCAGAGGCATTTTCATGTGGTGGCAAATTTTCTCTTAGGGAAAAAGTTGTCAAATGCAACTAGTTGAAAGTTGCAAAGTGTTGTAACTTTTGTTCTGCAGCTCGTGTGACCAAAGAGACTATTCCAACGCATCCGAGTGGGTACGTTTACACTAGGCATGGTCTTCTTTCACACCCAAACATGCGGAATCGCTCTGAGCTACATTCAATCGGATCGATCCCTTAAGGGTCCAAAGTGCAAAATAGCTGCAAACCTCATCATGATATTACTTGGATACCGTGATGCTTAGAAACTTCTCGTCTGATCCTTAGAGATTGTGTTGGGCCCCTCTATAATAACCTCTCTCATTTTTTTCTATCTCGGAGGCATTTTCCTATGGTAGCGAATTTTCACTTGGGGAAAAAGTTGTCAAATGCAAGTAGTTGAAAGTTGCAAAGTGGTGCAACTTTCGATCTATAGCTCATGTGACCAAATAGACTATTCCAACACATCTAGGTGGGTATGCTTATGCTAGGAACGGTCCTCTTTCACATCCAAACATGCAAAATCACTTTGAGCTATGTTCAACCAGATCGATCACTTAAGGGTCCAAAGTGAAAAATAGCTGCAAACTTCAGCATGCTCGTATTCGGACATCATGATGCTTAGAAACTTCTCATCTCGGACTATGGGATCATATTGGACCCCTCTACAATAACCTCTTTTATTTTTTTCTATCTCGGAGGCCTTTCCCTGTGGTGGCGATTTCTTGCTTGGGGAAAAAGTTGTCAAATATAAGTAGTTGAAAGTTACAAAGTGGTGCAACTCATGTGACCAAACAGACTATCCCGATGCGTCCGGGTGGGTACTTTTATGCTAGGCATGTTTCTCTTTCAAATTGAAACATGAAAAATCACTTTGAGCTACGTTCAACTAATAGAATCCCTTAAGAGTCCAAAGTGCAAAATGGTTGTGAACTTCAGCATGCTCGTACTCAGAAACCGTGACACTTAGAAAATTTTCGTGTGAGCCTATGGGATCATGTTGGGCCCCTCTACATAACCTCTCTCATTTTTTCTATCCTAGAGGCCTTTTCTCATGGTGGTGATTTCTCACTTGGGAGAAAGCTGTCAAATGCAAGTACTTGAGTGTGTAAAAATGAATTTTTAGCCATTCCACCCATTCTATCATACTATAACTCAGTGGAATGGAATAATTAGGGGTAGGGAACATATGTACATGGTTTCTATAGTAGGGGAGGTGATTTGAGTGGTTTGGTGTGATGCGCTAGTTGGCAATTTGATGAGTTTTGGTAAAATTCAATGGTTTAAGAGTGGAAATGGTTGAAATCATTTGGTGAAAAAAAATGTGAGGGAATTTTAAGCATGTTTGATACATGGCAAGGTGTTATGAGTTGTGGGAATAGGATTTTCAATAAACCCACCTATTTTAGGATTTTAGCCATAGCAACAAAGTAGTGAATTGTTTGATAAAATGCTTTGGTAAACATGTACAAAAAATGTGGTAGCATAGACAAGGCAGTGAATTGTTTAAAAAAATTCCTCAAAGAAACATGGTCTCATGGTGATGGAATTTCATGAAAATCCATAGTTGTGAGAATTATGATTAATGATTGGAATTGTGTTTAGTGAGATTGCAGGACCTCCCCTACTGCATCAATGTTTTAGGGTTTTATCCATAGTAACAAGGCAATTAACTGTTTGATATAATTCTTTGATAGACATGTATGAAAAATGTGGTAGCATAGAAAAGGTGGTGAACTCTTTGAAAAAATGCCTAAAAAAAATGAGGTCTCATGGTGATGGAATTCCATGACAATCAAAAGCAATTTGATTGTCATGGCATTTCGTCACCATGAGACCACATTTATTTGAGGCATCTTTTGAACTAGTTCACTGCCTTGTCTATGGCTTGTCATGCCATTCCATCACCACATTTATTTGATGCATTTTTTCAAACAGTTCATTGCCTTGTCTATGTTATTGCTTACTATTATGCTTTTGATATATTTTTTCAAAGCATCCATAGCTTGTTCAAAATCACTTTTTTTAGGCTTTTAGCCATAGCAACAATGCAGTGAACTATTTGACAAGATGCTTTGGTAGACATGTATGAAAAATGTGGTAACATAGACAAGGCAATGAACTATTTGAAAAAATACCTCAAATTTCGTCTCATAGAATGCCATGATAAGAAAATGCAATTGGCAGTTGCTCCTAGTTATTAGTTATGCAATGTGAAGAAATTGCATAACTTCTTAGGTTGACTTTGTACAAACTATATCGTAATTGAAATTTTTTCATCTATCAGCATCTAGTTATTAGTTATGCAAAGTGAAGTAATGCTTTGACTTTGAAAGATGTGCAATGCAATGTAATCAACGATATGAATATAAACTACAAAAATCCATTTTTGACAATTCATTAGTTAAAATATTTATTTTATTTTCTCTCTATATCTCTATATGCTATGGAAATACCTTTCAATTTAAAAAAAGAAGTTTTATCTCTTGTTCTACATTTTTTCTCGATTTTTCCAAAAAATCTTATACTTTTGGTTCAATTTTTTCCCCAAAAGATTGCTATGCATTGGAAGCATGAAACATACACGTGAATACACACAATATAGGTGAAGTATACATGTGAATAAGTGAAGCATACATGTGAATAAGTGAGGCACAAGTAATTGAAGCATTCCAAAGGATACAAACCACCACGAATGGAGCTTATTTACACAATACGCTTTAGATGGGCCTTATTGAGCATTCAATGGTAATTAATTAAGCATTAGATGTAAAAAAAATCCATGCCTACAACATTCAAGCATACAATTTACACGTTATGCATGATAACATCATTCAAGAATGGTAGTAGCAAAATAATATTTTCTTTAATAAAAAAGCCGAAAGGCTATACAATGATATATATTGATAAAAGTATATACAATATATCCAGAAAAACCATACAGGCTTAGTACAAAAGAGCCATATGGACATAAAATGTTACGTATATATCGATAGTACAAAACATATGTTCCAAAATGCCACATAGGCATACAACAAACAACCCTAATACATAGTAATTTCCCTCTAGGGGAAGGAAATAGATCTAGTGATGCCTTCAAAATTTGGCTGGATGGAGTGACTATTGTTTCTCTTGTCTTTCAAACACGCTCGCTGGTCCTCCTCTCTTCACTCTGGACCTTCAACTGCTACAATAAAAAGTAAATATGTTAATACATAGAAATTGAATTGTGGAATGGCATATAACAAAATATATAATCACTTACTGCATACTATAGACACTAAAAATTGGTCTAGGCTTGTGAGTACCACTTTTGACATAATTTTCTAATGACCATGGTCATGATTAAATAATGTTAATTATTTAATTATTTCCTAACCACATATTTCTTCTATTAATTAAATAACCTTTTAATTATTTGATTAATTCATTATGACCCTTTATTCAACTCTGATTAATTAAATAAATCATATTTATTTAATTACGTCGCTAATTAATTAAATCTCTTTCTGAATTAAATAATTTATTATTTAATTTACGTCTTATCATATTTCAATTATAATTAAATATTCTTTTCGAATTATTTAATTATTCAATTAACCTTTTCAAATGTCAATTAAATAAATTATTATTTATTTAATTAAATCATTTCAATTTTTGAATGTTGAATTAAATTAACATTTAATTCATAATTAATTATTTTTGTCACATTCTTTTGTCATCCAGTTATCTAACTATTCACTCACCATCTGACTCGATATCTATTTGAATCTGTTAGTTATCTCCGGATTCAATATCTAGTCATCTCTGCAAGAGGACTCTCTGTCATAACCAGTCGATTAACTAGTTCTAACTCATATGCATGAACATATTTATTAATTAAATATCTTTATTTAATAAATTAATTCATGTGTGCATACAAATAGATCATTCTCCAAGTTATAACTTTATCCTTTTCATTCAAAGTCTAATTCTTCTATTTTCAAAGACTTTCAACTAAAGATTAAATCATTTATTTAATCTTGAACTCTTATTCATTCTATTTTTGAATAGTCTTAACGCTAGATTATATTATTATTCTAATTTAATCTTTATCCTATAGAATTTCCCAACTCACATTCTAATTGACAAAGAACTCACATCACATGGCATTCATCAATCTCTTTTTCGCATCTAAGCTGATCGTTCAAAAACTAACTTTCTATAAATTGGTTGATCTTTGCCAGTATTCCACCTCTTGAAATCTATATACTTTTTAGAAGAACTTATAATCTTCGATATTTTTTTTAGACATACATCCAGGCTATGCTTGCATACATACAAAAAATCTGAGGGCAAGAATACCAACACGACAAAATGGAGAAGGACAATCAAGATAATTCAAGGAAGTGGATTGATATTCGGTGAGACTGTTCTGATTATTGTTTTATTTACTATTTAGATAATTTTATCTCGTTCTTTGTTGGTTGATTTATATTTATGCATGTTAGATTAGATTTAACTATCTTTGATTGCAACATTCATTTCATCTAAGTTACATTTGGTGAACGTGATGTGAAGAACACTTCAAAATTTGTGACTCCATTTATGTTTTTTCATTTTTTGTTTTGCAGGTATCGTATGACAAACTGCATATGACTAACTAAACGATGCATCTGAGCTCGTGAACCGCATCTGACAAATACTTGGATGCATCTGAAAACACAAGCCACATTCAAGACCTCCCACAATACATCTGACTGTCAACATTGCAACACATCTGTGAATTGAAATGACGCATCTACCTGGTTAAAAAAATCATTTTTAACTTCCGTGTTTTCGTGTTTTGGTAATTTTTGTTTTATTTTATTTTTCGCTAATCATTTGTTTGAGCTGTGTTTTAGGAGGATAACAATGTTTTTGTAGGACGAAGCATAGAAGACTTTGAAAAACCAAAACCCTTTCTTTTTTGCAGGATGAATGATGAAGACAACCAATAAACTACTAATCAATTGCATGAAAGACCTGTTGACGAAGGCTTTAAATTTTTAAAAATTAACTTTTGTGTTTAGTAGTTAAATAATTGTCATTTGGATTAAAATTAACCAGTTTTTTCTTTGTCTGGTGTGAAAGCACATTTTGTAAACCCCTTATGATTTGGTATATCGAATTATCCTCTCCCCTTGCACATTTGTGTGATCTTGGGTGTAAGAGAAACGGTTATTGACTCTATAACTTGGGCCTATCTTGGTGGGAAAAAGTACTCACCCCAAGATGACTCAGATCAGTAACACGCTTTAGCTAGCGACTTCCAGCCAGTATATAAAAGTGGATTTTTGGGGGAAACCCCAAAAATCACTCTCAATGTTCCAACGAGAAGGGCAGAAATGGTCTCTCACCGTACTGGATAGTGCCTCACAAATGAAATGCCCTTACTAAAAACCTTGTTATAGTTTTTACGAAAATCCTATCTATTTAATGGTGCAGCAGGTCTGACCTATGAAGCCATCTCATATTCTTATGATTCATGTGTAGAGATGAAATGTATGCCATGGATTTTAATGGGTATAGTAGCTTGGTTGCCTCGTATAAGTGAGTGTCATGGAGAGGAACCAGTGGGGTCAAGCTACTAGTCATCCGCCTTGAATATGCGTAGCTGGAGAAATCCAATTAAGAACTTAGTAAATACTGTCCAACACAACCTAGGTTGTATTTTTCTTCTAGTTTTAACAAATTCAACACGTCAAACTGAAACACTTTGTGTTTTGTGATTGTTCTTGCTTTATTTGTCGAAACTTGATCATTAAACAGAGTCAGTCGTAACATTGTCATCAGAAAATCACAACTGTAAACTGAGTCGCAACTATCATATCACGAACTGCATGTGTCTTTACGAGTCACAACTGTCATGTTTAAAACCACAAGCATTTTTGCAAGCCGCAACTATTAAACGAAAACCCGCATGTGTCTGTCAACAGTTTTAGTTTCATAGAGTTTATATTCTGAGTCACATATACTTTCTAAATCACATATGTTTCATGAGTCGCATCTGTGATAGTATAAACCGTATCTTTCAAAAAAGGTTGCATCTGTCTATCAACATTCAAGATCTGGTTTAGTCGTTTAACCACATCTGAAAACTAAAATGCATCTGTCAAATTTATCAACGCATTTGAAATGCGAACCACACTTGACTATCAACAATTTTTTTTGAAAAACTACAAACTCAGTCCAAAAGAAAAACTATCCTTTTCACTTCTATTTCTTACAATCAACCTTGGACAGAAACTAGAAAAATTGCTCAAAACCCTTGAATTATTAGGTGTCATTTACATCTTAGTTGTAGTCATCATAAGTTGCAAACATTTAGACACCCCATAGGAATTTGCATATCATAGAATAGAATAAATTTCCGCGTCATTAGATATTTTCATGCTCTAATTTGTCATTATCATTGAACCTAGTCACTATTATCCTATTAGTGAATCTTTCCAACTCAATAGTCTAGTTTGGGAAATTCACCTTGTCAGCTGTCTTTGTCCTATAATCAAGTTCCTTGGTAAAGTTAGATCATTGCTTGGGTTTATTCCATAAGTGGTAGGTTATACCCATCTTAGAATCATTTTCCATCATAATCTACTCAAAAAACTTGCATACTATTCATCCTAGCATATGTCATCCTAGTATACATCATTTTAGAAATCCTTAAATTTTAGTGACATCCTTTATATTCAGAAAATCCCAAAAACATAGAAATAGGACATATCAATTTTTAGACATAGTTTGCATTACCTCATTTTGAGCAACTTTTCATGGTTGAAACAAGGTCTAAGAAGAAACATAGAGCAATGTTGGACCCTAACGAATTTATCAATCTTTTCGGAAACCAACCAGCAGGGAAAGAGAGACCGCACAAAACATTGCTTGAAAAACATGTCACTAGAGACACACATGGAAAAATTTATGTTGAAGACATAGACGCTGTCTACAAGATCCTAAGTTTGCATCCTTTATGGATGAGTGTTTGGAAAATGATCCTCAATGATATATAGAAAAGTTTCTAGTAGAAGATTCCACACTACCACCAAGATTTGATATTCACACTTTGAAAACACTATCTACTCAACCAATGCAAACCATAACGTCAAGTGTATCTATTCCTCAAATTACTGCAACAATACCAACTAGCATACCTACTCAAACATTGTTAATTGTAAACACAACCCCTTTCAATATAACACAAGGTTTACAATTTACTATGTGAGAAACTTCATCAAATCCCTTTAGCACAAACACTACTGGTAAGAGATCCAAAGTTGGCATGAACACAACTATACCAAATCAAAACATTCCAATAGGAAATATTCCTATACCAAATCAAAACATTCAGACAAGAAATATTCCTATACCAAATCAAAAAATTCTGACAGGATATATCCCTACATAGAATCAAAACATTCAAACGGGATATATACCCTTGCCAAATCACAATCCATCATAGAACATAGCATTTCAAAACACTTACATTGATCCTAACAATGAAAACAACATGTCCTTGAGACAAGTAGATGTTCTCCAAAATAAAATGCAAATGATTCAACAACAGATGGACAACATGTCTATTTCAGGCAAAAAAACTATCTCATCACAAGATTTATGTCCATGTCCTTTTGACAAAGAGCTATACATGATACCCTTCCCACACGGATACATTATACCGAATCTGCCTAAGTATAATGGTAGGAGGAATCCTTTAGAACACATTAGAGAATTCTCTACAACATGCATGGACATATCATATGACCCCACATACTTGATGAGACTATTTCCACGAACCCTTGTCGGGATAGCACTGGAATGGTTCTCTAAACTACCATATGGCATACGATCATGGGGTGAATTAGCTAAGAATTTTGTCAAACACTTTGCCTTCAACATAGACAATGAAATAAACATAGCTACCTTGTGTCACCATGCAAGAAGAAGGCAAAAATTTCACCACTTTCTTCCAGAGATGGAGAAGTTTAGCTAGTAGATGTCCAGTTGAGATACCAGAAAAATAGAAAGTCACGATATTCCTTGAAAATATTCATCCAAAACTGAGAAGTGACTTAAGAGTACATTGTTGTACTTCATTCCTAGACTTGGTACAGAAGGGCATTATCCTTGAAAAAGGCCTTATTGACAAAGGATAAATTAAAGTACCAAGTAGAAATCCAGTTGTTTAACATCAAAATGCTCCCAACGATTGAAACAAGTTCTGGTCTAGAAACAAAAATGTTACAAATGAAGGTATTGTTGATGCTAAGACCCTACATGTGAGACTTGTCATCACACTTAGAGGTTACGACCCAAATCAAGACATGACGAGTAATCCAGATCAAATGGAAAATTTTGTCCAAAATTCACAACAACGACCACAGAGGAGATTTCCTAAACGGGAGATTTCACCCTTAGGGCAACCAATTGAGGTAGTTTTCAAAGAGTTGATTAAACATGATCTCCTAAAACCTCTGGAACCAAAATAGTATGATCCTAGATAGTTTAAACCCTCATGGTGGGATGATAACGCCTATTGTGAATACCATCAAACAAAGGGACATAACCTACAACAATGTCGACAACTGAAAACCATCATACAAGACTTTGTTGAAGACAAAACTATAGAGTTCAATGGGCATAAACATACCAAGAACAGTGATCAAAAGGTCTTCATGGATCCATTACATTACCATGGGAAAGGAAAGGCCTCCAGTTCAGGAACTAAGAATAATACCTCGGCCAATTATAATAGTGCTAAGTATGATTGTAAACCAAGTATGATCATAAATCACCTCTGAGCTGAAAATTAAATTATCCATACCATCACCATTAAGAAGCATCCTGAATGTGTTGTAAATACATGCAGATCTAAGATAAATCTTCCAGGTCCTTCTTTTGAGCCACCTACATAGTCTTCCAAGTCTAAGTATAATTTTCTTGATCAACTGAGCAAGACCCCAACATAGATATCCATCTTGGTACTGTTGACTTTATCACCATATCATCGAGCCATTCTCGACAAAGCCTTACAAAGCACAACTATCCCTACCAACTTAGATGTTAATCATTTCAAAGAAATGGTAGGATACTTAACCAATTCCCATCATGCCACATTTTCTCAATAGGATTATTCAACTCAGAATACCGATCATAATGACCCATTACACCTTGAATTCCTAGTCCATCAAACCAAAGTCAGACAAGTCTTGGTAGACGGAGGAGCAGGTTTGAACCTTTATACCCTAAAATTGGTTAAGGCATTAGGATTCTCATAAGCATGTGTGGAAACCTCTAAGAGTATAGTCATTAAGTCTTACGATGATGAGGAAAGATCATCCAAAGGAGTTATCACACTCCCTATTAGGATTGGCCCTACAGTTATGGACACTAGCTTCCAAGTCTTGGATCTCACCCTTCCATACAACCTGTTGTTAGGTAGACCTTGGATACATGCAATGAAAGTTGTACCTTCTATTGGAGTTGAGAAAATACAACACCACGTGAGCCCAGTGACCTCTGCAAGCAAAGAATACCTGTTACAAGGAGAAGCAAAGAGAAGCAACCAAGAAAATGCTCAAGAATGTGGAGCAATGTATTCACCCAAAATGTAAAATGAATAATGATACAAAAGATAGTTTTCAACCACATATAGGTGAAAACCCTAAAAAGGAAAACCCTAGGCTTGCACAATAATAATTAATAAAGTAATTAATTATTATGCACCTAATGTTAGCTTAAGTGAAAAGAGGTAAAAGGGAACTTTAAGTAACTAAACAAATATAGTTTAATTAATAAAGTAAACACCCAATTACTCTAACACCCCCCTTAAGCTAGACTTAGGGAGAAGCTAAAACCTAGAAGAAGCTACTGAAAGCAAAAGCAATGGGTCTCGACAACAATGCCAGATCAGGTACCCATGTACAAAATCAATGCAAACTAAATGAAATGGGGTAAAGGAGAAAACCCAGTGGGAACAAAAATCCTCCCCAAAATAGAATGCAAGGAAGGAATGCAATGCACTAATGAAAGAAGGATAGGAGGTGGATAACATGATACCCCCCATAGACAAATTCTATGATATAAGTACATGTACAATGGTCTCCATAGGAGAGATAGAAAGAGAGAAGAAGGCCCCCCCCACAATGAAGAAACTCCTGTCACAATGGTAGATGCCTGATGTAGAATCCAAAAGGAGATCCTGAAGTGGAAAATGATATTCCTCCCCTTGGGAAGAAACGGATTCAAAGGACGATGTCGAAGAAACCCTGTGAAGAATGATGAACCAATCTGTCTCAAGATGTGTGCCATGATAGGATGCTGAAGAGTCTCACTGTCTGAAGTGAAACAAATAATGCCAAATCCAAATTAATGTGGAGAATATTGAAATGCAACCTTTGAATGCACGGATAATGGTGGGCGAATAGTGATAACCTGAATGTCAAGGTAGAGGAGATGAATGTCCTCAAAAAAATCCTCCAAATCTGCAATATAGGACTCCACAAACAAGAAAGATATGTTTGCAACATAAGAGTCCAAAATAGCTATATCTAGAAGATGTATGATTCCCTGCTACACTGAATCAAGAACAACAAGAGATGATGATGAAGTCTCAGTCTGAAGAGTAGGAACTATGAGACAAACCTCTGATCCATCGGAACATGTAAGGGTGTCTAAATACTCAAGCTCCTCTAAAGTATCATGATCAAAGGTTGTATTCTCTCTCCAAGCAATGGGTAAGAGACAATCTGAAGCTGGATCCTCTAGGAATGGAGAGAGAATTGGGTTTCCATAGATCTCCCAAAGACGTGTCCAAAGTGGGTGAGGACAATCAATGTCCGATATAGCCAACACAGTGTCATGATCAACACTAGACAATATAATTCCTACTATGTGATTTCTAATGATATCCCATGCTAATTTTCCCTCTAAAGTTGTTGGTTCAGGTATGAGATCATACAAATAAGTCAAAATATTAAGCCACCTACAATGTGTAAGTATACCCTTTACCCATGACTCATAATTACCTTGTTCCAGAAGAACAACTGAAGGGTGAGTAGAAAAACCCATGATAACTCTTCAAATGAAAAATTCAGAGACTAATGATCTCAGCAATGATAAATCATATCAACATAACCCATCCAACACAAACAAAACCCATGTAGGAGCCAGAATAACCAAGTAATTGAGCAAAGTGTAAAAACACACAAATTTGAATAAAAAATACTTGGTAAATATTCTAATAAAATAGACTGTATATCTGGAAAGTGCACTGTAATACCTTTCCAATGCCTATTCGTTTGCACAAAACAGAGTTTGGATGCAAAAGATACGCCCCTTGGAGTGAAAAAACCAAGTTCTAACTTTGACTGGAAAAAAAGACTACAAAACTGCAAAATCAGGAAAAATTACCAGTACCACTGGAATGGCACCAAAACCAGCTTTCCGAGGATATCTTGTTTTCGAAAATCCAAGAAAAAATTCCCATTTTACGCCCAATTTAGTGCAAGCTACTCAAAAGGAGAAAAAAAAATCTCTCACAACCCTCAGGGGCTAAAAAAAATCGGCCTCTGGCCACATGGACGACTAGGGGGCTGGTGGCTGGGTGCTGGGCACGCGGCCCCTGGTTTCTCATAAGACCCTAGCACTAGCAGGGTAAGCCCTCAGGGGCTGTCGGTGGGGTGCTGGTCACCCATAGGACCTTGCGGCGTAGTTTAAAGCCTGCGGGGGCTAGAGGGGCCAACAGAAGTCAGCGGAGCCCGCGAAGTTGGCGAGCTCGGTGGCAGGGAGCTCAACGAACGCAGCCAGGCAGAGCGCGAGGCAGCAGAAGAAGCGGCACGGGCAGAGCGAAGCCAGAGGCATGGAGCAGTGGTCGACAGAGCTGGGCAGAGCAGCGACCGGAGCAGCTGAGCTGGGCTGGTCAGTGCGGGGGGGTGGAGCTCAACGGCGGATAGGGCGGCGCGCCGGTGTATGCGCGGTGGCCGACGGGTAGAGCGGTGGTGGTGAATGCAGTGGCCAACAATCGACGTAGTGGCCAACAAGCGCAGCGCAAAAAATTTAAGAAAAAACCTTTGATTTTTTATTTTTTAAAATTTTCTTGCGATTTGTGCTGGGGGGAGGCGTACGACCAAAACCCTAAAAAAAAATTTGCAACCCTGGTTACCAAAATCGATGATTTGATAGTTGATTTAGAGGTTTTTGGGTGCTACGAATCCAATGGCACTGTCCATTTGGGCCCAAAGTGAACCTAAAAATTGGAGTATGCTGAATCCACAAGAAGAAACCTTAGAACCCTAGATCTACTTCCAATGCAAAAATCTCAAAACAAGAACAAGCAGTTGCAGATCTGAAGCTCTGATACCATATTGGAGTTGAGAGAATACAACACCATAGGAGCCCAGTGACCTCTGTAAGAAAAGAATACCTGTTACAAGGAGAAGCAAAGAGAAGCAACCAAGAAAATGCTCAAGAATGTGGAGCAATGTATTCACCTAAAATGTAAAATGAATAATGATACAAAAGATAGTTTTCAACCACATATAGGTGAAAACCCTAAAAAGGAAAACCCTAGGCTTGCACAATAATAATTAATAAAGTAATTAATTACTATGCACCTAATGTTAGCTTAAGTGAAAAGAGGTAAAAGGAAACTTTAAGTAACTAAACAAATATTGTTTAATTAATAAAGTAAATACCCAATTACTCTAACACCTTCCACATATCACTAGTGTCTTAAATTCCTGTATAATGGCACCGAGATCACGATTGATGGTGATCTCAATCCTTGTCAATATTGCACAAGCCTATGTGAAATTCCACAATGACAGGTGCCAGATAATCCAGAAGCTTAATCATCTACTTTATCCCTATACATTGATCCATCAACTCTTACCAAGTCCATTTCATGACAATCACCATCATCCACTCCTAAGGTCGAGATCCAAGACAAGGGTTGTGGAGAATATCACATAAAGGAATCATATTGTGTCAGTTAGCTGGTTCCACCTAATACATATGGTTTACCCACAGCAGATAGGAGACAATCAGTAGTCACATTTCATATTCCTCCTACAATGACATTGATAAAATGGGGAGAATTAAGTGAAGAAGTTGTGGACCAAGATGATATTACCTCTTGGTTGTACCAGGAAGGAAATGAATACCCCTCACCATCTATTCAAATAGCTCAGGATCAATATGGAAAAGGATTTTTGATAATACAAAGCAAAGGCTATGACAGACATAGTGGGTTAGGACTACATCAAAATGGAAGGACTGAACCAATTATCATCTCACCACGACCAAAAGGCCTAGGGTTTCAACCACTTAGAATTAGTTTTTATAGTACTTTGTCACCATTTCAAGAGGAAGTAAGTGCTTATGAAGACATTGATATATATCACGAACCACTTGACCCAGTTTATGATGAATCCCCTAACTCAAGCGACTATGAATGGGATTCCCTTTCCTCTACCAGCACCATGAACCTAGATAAGTTATATGGGGAACTTGACAGAATGATAAAACCTGTACCAAATCCATCTAGTCCCCATCATAAAAAGCCTTTGTCCAAAGAATAATGGCTTAAGAATTATTATCGGGAAACCCTTGATCCTGCATCTTGGGCACCTAATGAACCATATTCTGACGACTTAGCCCTTACAGTAGTCCCATATCAGATTTTACCTACCCATAGGAAAAAGAACAAAAAAGAGTTAGTCCATAACTTTTGTGACCATGTTAACCACTTGATATTCACCTTGTTAGCCTCCACATTTGATAACTCTGATGATTACATGCCCCTCATATATCCCCAACTTATTGACTAGTATCAACAAGGTACACCCATCTTAGACATATTTGAGAACGACGAAGCAATAGCTGAGTTCATGGGACTTCGAGAAGGAATACCAAGAGGGGATCATAAAGCTGGAATTACCATAGAATTGGATGACAAAGCATATTTTGGGGAGTCTATTTACACCTCTAGTCACAAAAATGAAAATAAAAAGACAAACAATGAAAATAAGCAAAATGACAAGTCCCTAGGTGAAAATCGAAAGGCGCCTTTGGACAAAGAAATAGTAAAAATAAAGGACGTATCTGAGGGCGAAAAATTATCTGAGGCACCCAAGGATGGAGGTTTGAATATTCTCCCCATTGCTCAGGAAAGGTCACCAATGTTAGTAGAGGAGTCCTTTGAAGTCAACATAAACACAGAAGAAAACCCTCAAGTAATATACTTTGCAGCCTCTTTGACAGAGATAGAACAACAAGAGTTTCAAGACTTCTTCACAAAGAGACAGATAAACTTTGCATGGTCATATGCTAACATGCCTGGGCTGGATCCAGACCTTATATTACATCATCTACTATTACATCCAGGTATTAAACCCATCAAACAGAAATTAAGGAAAATGCATCCACAAATTGCTCTACTATTCAAGGCAGAACTTAAGAAACTATTGGATGTCGGATTTATAAGATCCATAGACTATGCAGACTGGATTTCAAATATTTTTCCAGTGACTAAACCAACTGGGGGCATTCATATTTTTACAAACTTTAGAGATATCAACAAGGTGTGTCCTAAGGATGACTTCCCTTTGTCGAACATTAACATGATAGTGGACCTTACAACAGGATACGAGATGCTATCCCTCCGGGATGGTTTCTCTGGGTATAACCAAATCAAAATCATAGCTGAAGACCAACACAAGACAACTTTCACGTGTCTGTGGGGAACATACTCTAGAAAATGTTATACCTTTTGGGCTCAAAAACGTAGAATCTACGTATCAACGTGCAATGATGATAATTTTCATTGATTTATACATACTCTCATGGAAGACTATGCTGATGACACAATAGCTAAATTAGTAACAAGGGAAGATCATTTGAAAGTTCTAGACAAGATATTCCAAAGGCTAGAGAATTCAAAAGTCAGACTAAATCCAAAGAAATGTGTCTTTGGAGTGAAATCAGGGAAACTTCTAGGGTATATCATTTCTAGAAGAGGAATTGAAGTAGACCCAAAAAAGGCAAAATCTATCGTAGAAATGCCTCCTCCAACCAGCATTGGTCAACTAAGAACACTACAATGAAGATTACAGTCCATCAGGCACTTCATAGTACAACTAGCAGACAAAATACATCCATTTCAACATTTGCTCAAGAAAGGAGTACCATTTGTGTGGACACCTAAATTTTAGGAAGCTTTCCAACAAATCAAGAATTATCTACTTCCTTCAATTATGTTAATGCCACCTATAGATGGTAGACATTTGATATTATACATTTCAGTGACTCAATCAACATTAGGAGCCCTTCTTGCACAAAATGGTGATTAAGGTCATGAAAGGGTAGTGTACTACATCAGACGTACCTTGGTGGGATATGAACTAAACTACAGTAACATAGAACATGCATGTCTTGCGATAGTCTTTTCTACTCAAAAACTTCGACACTATATGTTAAACCACCAAACCATTTTGGTTGCAAAGATTGATCCTCTCAAGTATCTCCTAAGTAAAGCAGAATTAATAGGTCGATTGGCTAAATGGGTTATGATACTTAGTGAATATGACATCCAATATGTTGAGAGGAAAGCTATAAAAGGATAAGTAATTGCAGATCAGTTAGCAAATGCACCCATGAAGGAAAACTATCCTTTAGTGGCAGATTTTCTTGATGAGTTTATCTTCAAAGTTGACACTAGAACCAAATGGAAATTATACTTTGACGGGTCACATACTAATCATGGTTCAAGAGCAGGCATACTATTCCTAAATCATTCTGGATTGCTTTCCCTTGCACCAAAAACATAGCGGAATATGAAGCCTTAGTGAAGGGACTAAGAATGGTAGCCCAATGGAAGATTAAGTGTCTACATGTTTATGGGGATTCTCATCTAGTAGTCTGACAAGTAAATGATGATTATGAAACTAAAGATGAGAAACTTGCCCCCTGCAAGCGCATAGCCAATAGTTTCAAGAAATACTTTGATGACATCACCTTTCAACAAATACCATGCATTCATAATAGGGCAGTAGATGCTATGGCAACTGTGGGTTCCTTATTGGATATTCCTAGCAATGTGCCTAAATTCAAGTTTTTGGTCGAACAGTTGTTGGTCCCTACCTATGATGTCCCCGATTCTATGATGGTGTGTTACGATTGTTGGTCCTACTTCCCCTTGGTACAAGGATGTATATGACTATCTAAATGCCCAAATCTTACCTTTAGACTTGTCAAATAACCAATGTAGAACCTTTATCCGTAAGTTTTCCAAATACACCATCATCAGAGATACCTTGTTTAAACGTACCTTAGATAACACCTTAATGAGATGTCTCGATGTTGAAGAAGCAAAAGCAATCTTGTGAGCGGTACACGAGGCTATATGTGGATCCCATTCTAGCGGTCCTACTTTAGCCCATAATATTATGAGATTAGGTTATTATTGGCCTACAATGGAAAGGGCCTCATATATCTTTGTAAAGAAATGTTGACAATGTCAGATACACAGAGATCTGATACGCGTGCAAGCACAGGAGCTTTGTCTGATTACTTCACCATGGCCCTTTTCCCAATGGAGATTTGACCTCATAGGTAAGATACACCCTCCATCATCCAATGGCCATAATTTCATCATAACCACCACTGAATACTTCACCAAATGGACTAAAGCTATTCCCATGACCTACATAACTGACACACAAATATCCAAATTTATCCTAAACTACATAATTTTTCGATATGGGGTACCTCAATCCATTATCATAGACAATGGTCGTCCATTCAAAAACCAAGAATTCTGCCATCTATGTGAAGAATTCCATATCAAACATCATTTTTCCACTCCATATCACTCACAAGGTAACAACCAAGCTGAGTTATCTAATAAAACCATAATCAGAATCCTAAAAATATTGTCAATGATGATGGTCGTGACTGGGATTTATAGCTTAATCCTGCCTTATGGGCTTACCGCACAAGCATCCGTACTCCCACGGGTGCCACTCCATACTCCCTAGTATTCAGATATGAATCTATCTTACCTATTAAGGTTGAAATTCCTTCCCTGAGGGTATCCTTGAAAGGTCATATTGATGATGAAGAGTATCGTGTATCTAGATTGCACGAGTTAGAATTCCTAGACAATCAAAGATAGAAGGCACTAGATCATTTGCAATCATATCAGAACCGTCTTCATCGGAGCTATAATAGGAAAACTCTAAATCAACACTTTGACATTGGTGACCTGGTCTTAATGGAGAACCCCAAGAATCAAGTTGAATGAGAAAAACCAAGTAAGTTTGAACCTAACTGGTTAGGGCCCTATATTATCACTGAAGCTTTTGGATCAGGAGCATATCAACTCTCTACCCCTGAAGGAGAACAACTTTTTTCACCAATCAATAACCTTCATCTGAAGAGGTTCTATGCGTAGCTTTTGAGAACTATGTCTTAATCGGGAAAATACAAAAAAAAAATTGAAAAAACAAAAAAATGGTTACCTTGATGAAAACCTGGCAAACAGGCATCTTTGTAACACCCAAAAAATTAGAAAATTAACAAAATAGTAAAGATAAATAATTCGTCCAATAGTGAAAACCACTTTGGTGGTGCTATGGATAAGTACCATGGTGAAAAACTGGCAAACAGGCACCATGTGTAGTCAACTTCGCTCCTTTGTCTACCATCATTCCAATCGGACTTTTTACCTTCACTCATAATAAATGGTCACCTTATCCATTACTTGGAACGATTTACATCAAGTCCACTCTGCCTCCCCACTCCATTATGTATGTCTTATTCCTGACTAGGGGCAAATCCTCATTCTATGTAATATGGACCTTGTACATAGCCACCCAACATCAAAAAATGTCCTGAAAAAATCTCAAAAACATCATAAAATGTCATGGAAAAATAAAAAAAACATCAACAAACTTCAAAAAGAAAAAAAAATCAAAATCAAAAAAATCAAAAACATTTCAAAAATCCCAAAAACAGAGTTGGAGTCAGTTGTTTCAAGTCAGTCATAGACATAGTCAAACTACGTTGCCTCTGCGATTGGACATAGGCAAGGCCATCAGTCGATGTGACACTGAGGCATTAGTTTTGTCTATCTAGGTTTGTCATGTATCACACACATAAAATCATGAATTATTCTTTGTATATATCAAATTCAGTGGTCGTGTCGATCTATGAGGTCTCTGCATGTACAATGTAGGCAAGGCTATCAATCGATAAGCCCCCGAGACTACACTAGGTCAGTCCAATAGGATTTATCACATTCACTATCACACACATTGCATATCATCAACTTAAGTACATCTTTTTAGTTAGTTATGTCAGTTAAAGTTTGGTCAAACTACGAGGTCTCTGCGTGTACAATATAGGCAAGGCTATCAATCGATGAGCCCCTGAGGCTGCATTAGGTCAGTCCTTTAGGGTACATCATCTCAAGTCATACACTTTCAACACACAAACACTTATAACAATCAATGCATCAGAACAAGTCATGCATCAACAAGGCAAACATCTCAAAACTGTCATCAAGTCAAAATCAATCACATTGTCAAAGTGATCAACTTGTCTATTAAACAGGATATGCCTTTCTTGTCAACAGACATCGACAATTGTCATAGCCTCATGTAGCTTGTCACATCAACGAAATCAGGCTCAAACGTCTTATATGACATGTGTCTTTTTGAAACCAGGCTTTTTCATGTCTTACACAGATGGTCACCAAGTCAAAACCAGACTCAACGTCTTATACGGTATGTTTCATCCCTCACATCGAGCTATGTCAAACATCTAAAAATTACACAAGATCAAGTTTTGGCAAATACTTTTATTTGGCTTTATGAATTTATATCTTACATTTTCTTATCTTTTTATCGATTTGTGCATGAGTCTGGTTACTAGCTTTCTCAAGGATGTCCCTTGAAGGATTTAGAGAAGCAAGGATGTCTCAAGACTCTTTTTCTTTGACTGTTGTCTATCAACTATATTTTTAAATTTGGATTTTGAGTCATGTTACTAGTTTCCTCAAGGATGTCCCATGACAGATTTAGAGGAGCAATGACGTCTCATAACCCCTTCTTTTCCTTGTTTTCTATTTGTGGTTTGTCTAGACAAAAAGGTTGGGGCAACTGTGCTTTTAGTATGAGTTACGATAATCCTTGTCTACGATTGTCTGGTTTTTGCAAGTGGAGTACTTTGTACACTATGGTCTATCTCATATCATGGTGTTTACTATCCATTTGTGTCATGTCCCACCCAATGATGATAAAATGCAAAGTTTAGTATATGTATGGCAAAATATCGAAGATCATACATCCTTTCAATCAACCTCCTTTATTTCTTACTATCATTTTTAAATCATCCATGCTAACATTTCTCCTATCCGACATAATGATAGAGTCCTGTGACACAAAAAAAAGATTAGATAATTTGCATATGCACACATTCTATAAGAATTGTGTAAACAATTTCGTATGTCTATATATAGTACATCATATAGTTGTGTTGCATTTAAAACAAGTAGGAACATTAGACATCCACATTGCATATCTAGGAAAATAATGGCATAATAGGCATTCAATCATCATAAGGTACATAATGGAAACATTACATGTATATAACCATCTCATGTAGATAGCATTGTAGATATTACATTGCATCCCATTATCATAAAGTATAGACATCCATCATCATATAGAATCATCATAACATCATAGACTGCATAAACACATCATAATGTAGAAACCATCATGCATAACATGTACATACATCATCTAGCTACATAATGATATGGGAAAAAATGGATCATCATAAATAAAAATGCATATCATATGAAATGCCGCCAAAAAACATATATATATCGCTCAAAATAACATGTGTCATAGTACAATGTCAGAATGTATCTGTGGTTGCTTAAATCTGCAAATGTTAGTAACATAATAAAACCAACATGATAGAAATAAACAAACTTATGAAATAATACTCCATGTTTAAAAATGCAAACATATAACAAGAATGATCAAAACATATAAAACATGGAATATATCTATCCCATAGTGGGAGTGGTGCCTTTTGAAATGTGGAAAGAAAAGCCCTTTCCCACCCCCTTGATAAGCAAAAATTGCCAAATGATAGATGATAGACAATGAGATGCTAAGTGATCTCAAGTTGCCTAAAATGATAGTGCTCAAATTGGAGATTGTAGATGATGAAGAGCAAGATTGATTCTCAAGTGAAGAGAATGACCTTGCATGAAAATGTGTTATGTGTTTGAAGGAGAGAATCCTTCAACTTATAGTTGAGCTTGGAGAGAGGAGAGGCCAAATTGATGAATGTGGGATCATTCATGGGCTAATGACAAGATGACACTTGTCAAGCTGTGAGAGGGTGAGGAATGTGCAAGTCTTGGCCAATGTGCCAATTTGAAATTCAAATTTAGATGAAATGACATGTTTAGGGGGGATGAAAGGTGCAATAAATGCTATGTTTGACTTGTGCAAATAGCATTTAAAACCTTGTTGGAAGGGACAAGTCCCTTTTGGGGGGAAGATTCAAATTGGAAGAATATTCCATTTTGATTCCATTTTGAATGTAATTATAGGAAATAATAAATCAAATAAATGATTTATTGGTGCAAGTGGGTGGGTTAGTTAAGAGTTTGGATTTGACTCTAGTTGAGTCAAAAGCTAGAGAATGATAATCATGATTAGAAGTTAATTAATGTAGATTAATTAACTTGGATGATATTAAGAGGTGACATTTGATAAATCAAATGAGAAGAACTTTAAGGATTTGATTAAATAAATTAATTTATTTAATGAACCTTAGGAAATTAATCAATAAATTGTCTTAATTGATTAATAGGAGAATTTGATGCACGATGTTAGTTTTACGTGTCTACAGTATCCATAAATAAAAATGAGCTCGCAAGATTTGTAACCAGTGTGCAATGTCTACAAACATGAAAAATTCAATGTGTCCCACTACTGCTACTCCCATGTGGTGAATGTGGAGGAAACTGCCTTGGAGGTACTCTCTGTGAGGTGGAAGGCTTGTCATATGGATGTGTCCTCAATGTTCCTACCACACCCTCTGTGCTATGTGTCCTAGTCTGACTCTTGCTCTATGACCTTTGGCTGCGTACCTCAGAAAATCTAGGGGCTCATCTCTCAGCTAGCACCATTGACTCATATAAATCCTTGTAATATGAAGCCCTCTCCACTGCTCTAACTAACTCATGAGCAAGACCATCAGATGGTGTACCACTGCATAGGCGTCTAATCTCTATAAACTACTGCTCTATCTCTTGCCTCTAAGCTACTGCCTAGTCCCTCTCCATAAGAGAACTATCTCTCTCCATAAAAGAACTATCTCTCTCCATCTATATGGCATCCCACTCTACAATAACCACTCTCATTCTCTCCTCCAATGACTCCCCAACACTTTCTCTAGGAGCCTCCTTATCCCATCTCCCCTCTACTATCTTGTCTCGGAGCTCTCTCTCATGCTCCTCCATAGGGATCTCCTCCTCAACATCATCCTCTCCATAACCTTCTAGTATGCCAAGGGGATCAATATCCATGTACTCTCTCTCGGCCTCCTCCTCTGTATGCTCCTCTATCCCAACATCCCTATCAATCTCAACCTCTACATGCTCTTTTACTACTACCTCCTCGGCAGCATTCTCTCCCCCAATCTCCACTCCACCCCCGAGGTCCAACATCAGAATATCCTTAGTCTCAGCCTCTCAAATAGGTGATAATCCACCTACCCGGTTGCCTCTCCATCCTCTCCGACCTTGTCTCCCACCTCTACCACCACCACCACCACCTCTACCATCATCACCACCATCTTGGCCTCCAACCCTGCCACCACCTCTGCCTATGCACCGCCCTCTCAGCCTTGTCCCTCGTCTCTCCACTAGTGTCAGCTGATCCAGATCTATGTATGGCACAGGACAATGTGCTACCCACCAGGTATCATATGCAACGGTAGTCCTAGGCTCCGCTACTCCACCCCTCCATCCCCACCGTAACAGTTGTAAAGCCTGAATATCTACCTCTGTAGTAGAAACTGGTATCATAGGCCCCCACAAAGGAACCTCTCTAGATGATCGAGCAAACTATGCTCATCCTCTCGGCTCATCCTGCACCTCCCCAAACTATCTTAGCATACGGTCTAGAAGATGTCTCTCTATGATATGCACACTAGAAATATTCCTCCCAATCAAGTATTGTGTCTATCAATAATAAGGTAAATGCATGTCATCATCTGACCATCACTCACAATCCATGAACGGTCTCCATGTGAATTGAACTAATGTGTCTAGTGCATGTCCCCAATGTGTCTAGTGCATTTCCCCAATAACCTATATCTCCTACATGACTCTATGTGATGTTTCTTGCATAGCGAAAAACATAAGGAAACCTTGCCTCCTGATCAGTAGTAATTGGAGGATGAAACACAACAATATGTTCCCATGCCCAAACCATGAGAAGATTAGTCCCACAGCTCATCGACTGTGCATCTCTATATGCTATATCATGTAAATGGAAGGAAAGCATGGCTAATAGATAGGGACCCCAGAAATACACAACCTCCCTCTCTAACATCCCAACTAGCATCTCCCCCCACCCAACAAGAAATCCATGATCTCGACAGTCAGGAAGAACTATCCTAGCAATCAGCTAACATAATATGCAGTCTATCCGCTCATACCTATCCGTAAGCACCTGCCATCTAGTCTCATAGTTTTCTATGCCTAATATCCTAACATCATCATATACATAATACCTCATAATCTTTCCATAATCCCTCTAGGTATCATACATCACTCTCTCTCCTCTGATGGGTAATCTAAGTATCCTATACACATCCTCTAACGTGACAGTTGCCTCTCTAGTACGAAAATGAAACAATGAGGTCTCTGAATGCCATCTCTCACTGAGGGCAGTAAGCATACCTCTATTTTCCTAAATCATGGGCCTGGTCAACACATGATGAAGTCTTAGTCTCCATAGCAAGCGTGTCTCTACACTCACCAACTGATCTCTGAGCTCAACAGTATCTATCTATGACTCTCAAGTATATATAGGATCTAGTATAACCTGCAAAAGGGAATTCAAACAAGGTGTCAGCGTCAAATCATTCCATTTTTCTCACAAATTGTTTCTAAATTTTCCAGTCAAATGCATCATTTCAAAAACATATGTGATGCACATATCATATGCATCATTCTTAATAACAAATGTGGTGCACTAATATACATGCGTTGAATAACTAAGCATATGCATTTCGCATTACAAATGCATCGCACAATCAAGAAAGTCAAGAAAATAGGCAGATGTGTGTAAATAAATATACATGTGTTTCATTTTCATTTCCTATCTAAAATGCATATGCGGTTCATTTTAGCAAATGCATTTTACAATTCTACATGCGCCTATCCTATTCACATATACGATACACTTTACCAAATGCGGTGCATTATATTACACATGTGTGTCTTCCCTAAATGATTCTAAAATTCCTAGACGTCTTTTTACAGATGCGTCACATATGAACACATATGCGTTGAACTTTCAAAATCCGCATCTGTAAAATTAAATTTAAATGCCTAAAAAGACATGCAAAACAAAAATTCAAGAGATCGTTTCAAGGTACATACGGGGGGTCCCACATCAGTTGGCCATCGGAAGGTCCGAATCCGATATCCGCGATGGTGGGTGTATAGTACTGGAGACATTTTGCTGAGAGCTCAGAGAAAATCTTCTATTCTTCCAGTCTTAGGGGTGCAAATGACTTGATTTTCACCCTAATTCCTATTTATACCTAGGTTTAAAAATGGGATTTCTTCAAACCTTGTTTATTGGTCACATAAACTTCCAACTTCCATCAACCCGTACACATCCCTAACACTTCCAAATTCAATTCTGTCAACTCCATAGCATTTTTGACCATCAAATTGACTTATTGGGAATATTTCCTAATTTTTTTGAAAAAAATTCAAAAACTTGTCAATTTTCTCGAGGGGGCATACCCTAACCTATTTCATATTGGGGCACAATTGGGGCATGTTTTTAACTATTTTCTTTGACACGATGCGATAAACAACATTGTATCAAAGAGGGGCAAACTGTAGACACTGAAAATTGGTCTAGGCCTACGAGTACCACTTTCGACATAATTTTCTAATGTCCATGGTCATGATTAAATAATGTTAATTATTTACTTATTTCCTAACCACATATTTCTTCTATTAATTAAATAACCTTTTAATTATTTGATTAATTCATTATGACCCTTTATTCAACTCTTATTAATTAAATAAATCATATTTATTTAATTACGTCGCCAATTAATTAATTCTCTTTTTGAATTAAATAATTTATTATTTAATTTACCTCTTATCATATTTTGATTGTAATTAAATATTCTTTTCGAATTATTTAATTATTCAATTAACTTTTTCAAATGTCAATTAAATAAATTATTATTTATTTAATTAAATCATTTAAATTTTTGAGTGTTGAATTAAATTAACCTTTAATTCATAATTAATTATTTATGTCACATTCTTTTGTCATCCAATTATCTATTTATTCACTCACCATCTGACTCGAGACCTATTTGAATCCATCTATTATCTCTGAATTCAATATCGTCTTTGCGAGAGGACTCTCTGTCACAACCAGTCGATTAACTAGTTCTAACTCATATGCATGAACATATTTATTAATTAAATATATTTATTTAATAAATTAATTCATGTGTGCATTCAAACAGATCATTCTCCAAGTTCTAACTTTATCCTTTTCATTCAAAGTCTAATTCTTCTATTTTTAAAGACTTTCAACTGAAGATTAAATCATTTATTTAATCTTGAACTCTTATTCATTCTATTTTTGAATAGTCTTAACACCAGATTAAATTATTATTCTAATTTAATCTTTATCGTGCAGAAGTTCCCAACTCATGTTCTAACTAACACAGAACTCACATCGCATGACATTCATCAATCTCTTTTTCGAATCTGAGTTGATCGTTCGAAAACCAACTTTCTATAAATTGGCTAATTTTTGCCAGTATTCCTCCTCCCGAAATCTATATACTTTTTAGGAGAACTTATAATCTTCGATATTTTTCTTAGACATACATCCAGGCTATGCTTGCATACATACAAAAAATCTAAGGGGACGAATACCAACACGGAAAAATGTAGAAGGGCAATCAAAAAAATTTGAGGAAGTGGATTGATATTCAGTGAGACTGTTCTGATTATTGTTTTATTTACTATTTAGATCATTTTATCTCATTCTTTGTTGTTTGATTTAGATTTATGCATGTTAGCTTAGATTTAACCATCTTTGATTGCAACATTCATTTCATCTATGTTACACATACATATAGTCATCATGTACATTTACAACATCACCGTGTCCACGATCTGGAGTGACAACCACCTATAGCAACCATCAAGATAGAAATTCAACTACATAAAAGTATCATGAAAATTTTCTATAATAAACCATAAAAGAGAAAATATAATGTCAAATCGACTAATCTATTCCATACCTCTCTCAATGGATCAGAACTAGCTATTGTTGTAACAACTCCATGGTCCATCATGCCACCAACATCACTAGGGTTGTCTCTTTTCAACAACTACAAATGAAACAATATCTCAGGTATCATGTTGATATAAAGACCAAGAGAGGGTAATGGGATGGGAATAGAAGGGTTATGTAGAGAGGGGGATCAAACTAATTCAAAGTGACAAATTTCCTTCTAAAGGAATCTAACAAGATTAAAATGGCCTATTAGAGTAATCCAAACAATCCTCAAACCTTGACAACAATTGGAAGTGTAATTTCTCACTTTCACCCATGTAACCTAGTAGTAGTGCAAACTCAGCTTTTGGCCTTTAACTCCCATGCTTTCCAAAACACTTGACAATAAGAAGGTGGATTTAGATACAAATTTCAGATTTATACAACATATCTCTTAACTACATACAAGTCTTTTGGACCAATCCCTTGAAATTAGACCCTCAACATTGTCCTAGGCCATGAATTAGGCCAGATTTACAAAGAAACATACCTTTAAACTTAACACAAACCCTTGAAACCTTGAGATAGAATTTCTTATGCCCTCAAACCTCTAAAACCATAATCAACACCCAGGGTTGACACCTCCAACATAGCAAAATCCAAAACCCTCAATTTCATGCCAAGTCAAGAGGGTTTATTCAAAGTCCCACTTGCACAACCTCCCAGACCATGCCACCAACTCAGACATGTATATTTTGACCCCAATATGCTCAAAAGAAGGAAAAAACTCCACACTCTCATTGATTTCGACAAACCCTCGACCCAAGGCTCCATCTTCATGTGTTTTTCTTCACAAAACTCATCAAGACAATAAGTTTATCTCCTTACCTCCTTCTCCACGACTCTAATCATGCAACCTAAAACCTACTTAGAATCCCTAGGGCCCATTACACTAGTTATAGTAGGTATAGTTGGTCCAAGGGCCCTTAAATCATGATTTTGATTACAAAACCCTCAAACAAGGTGTCCTCAGCCTATCACAGGAAAACAAGGATATTTACCACAAATTACAATGGATCTCCCTCAAACCTATTCAAAAATGTTTTTAACACCTGCCACCACAAAGTAAAATTATTTACATGGCACAATCAAATTATACGGGCTCGTACAAGCCTGCAAATGACAAGAAAACCCAAAAATTTGATGAAAAACAAAGATATTCTTATTGCCAATGCTTCAAACTTCAAGCCAACATTAAAAAATGAGTTTTCATGCCTTTTTAAAGACTTATCCTCATCAAACCAATGCCCAAATTCCTTACAACTACTTTTTAAACCTCTCATGACCATTGCATTACAAATTTGTTGCATTTATGCAACTCACAAATTTGGCACTTTCAAGTTTTGACTCTTTATTATTTCCTAGAGCCTCTTAAACACCTAAACTATTACAAATATTATAATGAAACCTTATTAAACTAAGAAAACATGACTTACTCAAGAATACATCATCCTATCTACCTTGGCACCCCTTGTCAACTTTGACAATTCCTTCCACATGATTTGCAAACCTTACAAGATGAATAAAAAGGCCCCTCAAAGTTGATCAATTACAATAGAATGGTCACATTGGACCTTATTAAGACTCAAGAATTCAACTCAAACATCCTAACACACCTTTCCTATCAGACACTTAATGAAGAAACATAAAAAAGAGTTGTGCCCCTACACCAAAGGGATTAATGGAACATAGGATGGACTAGTATAGATTGATGGGATGGGCTAGGATGGGATAAAGAAATACAGGGTGGAGAATTAGAGGTTAATGGGATGTGATTATTAGGGAATAATGAAACATAGGGTGAATTAGGAGATGTCTAGGGTTTGACTATAGTATACAAAGTGTGAAGTTGACTTGTGTGTAGCAATAATAGAGAAGAGTTATCTAGGATGAACTGTAGATAAATATGGTATAATTGTTAGCAATCAGATATGCACCCCATCGGATTTGCAAAAAATCAGACTATCTATTGCAACATTGAAACCCTTTCCAGACATAGGTGATCTATAAGGAAAGAGAATCTCCAGAGCGAGCTAGTTCTCCGTATGATGATCCTATTCTAAAATCTTCTTGGGAAAAGGATAGAGAGAAAATAGAAACTTAAAACCTATGATTTTGAAATGATTCTTAAATATTAGATGATGAAATAATGACTATTCTAGATTTTCCTCATAAACAGTGCTAAAAAACCAACAAAACTTCACAATGTCTCAAGAACAATTCTTACATAAGTAATTTGCATGAAGGTCTATTCAAAACACGACATGCAACTTGTATACTTGCACTTTTCTACATCAAACTACAGCCTAGGACATAACAAGGACTTCTTAAACTGAAATCACAAGATAAATATCAAACTATAACTGTAAATGGATATAAAAAGATGGGTAGAAATGTTGTTTCTTTTATTCACTGTAGGAGTATGCCAAGAATAACCTCAACTAAGTACAAAACAGTTTTGAGTTCCAAAATGTGTAAGAGAAAAAAAATAGACTGAACTAGAAAACCCTAAGTTTCCTCCAAAGATATATGTCTCAAACCCTAATCCAAGCTCCTGAAAAAACTCAAGGAAAAGGTCCCAAAAAATATGAAACAAGTTAGCATAAAAGTGGAAAGTCACACTTTTTGCATGCATCAACTGTCAGGCTTCTAAAAAAAGCAAAAAACTGTTTTTAAAGCAAGAAAAACACCTTATCTCTCCAACTGAAAACTCAATTCCAACCAAGGAGAAAGTCAAGCTCAACTGCTAAAAATAGCAAGAAAACAAAGCAATTTATAAAGCATTGCTTTGCTTTTGCTTTACATGATGCAGTTTTATACTTATTCCATTTTACAATTAAAGATTTAAAAATATTTTGCATATAATACCTTATATCTCCTTTATGAGCTTTGATTTTTCTATAAAAAAACATAAAATTACAATACTCCCTCTTACATATTTTAATTGTTTTCTCCAAAAAAAACAGAAAAGACCCTAGGTCTGTTCTTAATCCTAAGGCATATTATCCTCTCAATATCCTAATTGATTTCTTCACAAACCAATCAAACAAATAATAGAAGCAGGGATACCGAATTGATTTCTTTAAAATCAATAATAATAAAAAAAAAGGTCTAAGGCTTATCTTTGTGCTTAAAACAATTTCCCCCTTTTGAATAAGGCAACAACTAAAGGTCTAAAGTCTTCAAATAATTCATTAAATAAACAAGACTTAGTAAAATTTTCATCACTCAGAACTCCACATGGTTCGACCTAAACCAAGAATAATCGGCCATTCAAAACCTTGCATAAAGTTTGATAAAGAATGATAAGTTCCCTATTTCGAATTAGGGCAACATAGCGAAATAGGGGAAAACCCTAATCTTCACTTCATTTTGCATTCTGTGATTTGGAGAAAAAGCTCTGCTAGGAGAAAAACGTCGCCACCATGAAATCTTGGTTTGAACCTTGGAAATGCTTTGCCTCTCTTCAACTCCATGTCCTCAAATGGTCGAAACTCTTCCTATTTACTATGGTGAGTTGATTTTTCCTTGTATTTTGATGGCTTCTACATTGTTTTGAGAGCTAAAAATAGGCCATAAGGCCGCAGCCTCTCTTCTCTTACTCTGATTTTCTTTGCATTCTTCCTCTCCGCTTGCTTTGTCTCCACCTTGGGCACCATGAGAGGGCTCAACCCTTAGCTTTTGAAGCTCTGTATTTGATAACTCCTTGAGCTAGTCGCGGACCACTTGGTCCTTGTCAGGCGTGCATGGTAAGCCTTGTTCCTACTTTTGTCTTTCTGCAAAAAAGAAGCTTAAAAGCTTCATATACTCCTACAAAGATGTCATTCTCATTTATAAATTTAGAGGCCATCCACAGGCTGCACCATGTATTCTTGTGATGAAGCTTATTTGTTGTGAAATTTATGTGCATTATCCTCCTAACAAGCCACATCATGACATCATGTGATTGATGGTTTTCCTATGAAGAACTTCGCACTCTATGCAATTTTTTTCTTGATTCTGTTCTCCTATGCAGCAAAACTTGAAGAACTCTCCTCATTCTTTCCTGAAGAGTAACTGAAATTCACATTGGGCTCGACCCATGCATTATCAGGCATTTTTGTTTAGAATGTAGAAACCCATGTGGGTATTCTGGAAACTACACTGTTTTGCTTGATTTTTTTTTTAAACCCCCATATGGGTAACTGAAAAAGATGGTAAATTTGCATTCCTTGTGAAAACCCCATGTGGGTATCTCTATATATGAATAAAAACTATTTTTTAGCAAAAATTTGTATGTGGGTGTTTATGAATTATGTGTTTTAAATGAAACTCCAATGTGGGTATTTTCAGAATTTCAAAGAAATATGTGTTTATACCTGCATTTCCTATTATATTTAAGCTCAACCATGAGAGCACTATACAAAAACTTATTTCCTAACAAAACCCACTTGGGTGTATAACATTCTGAAGAACACATGTTATCTTGCCTTACTGTTGAAAAACCTTCATATGGGTGATCCTCGACTAAGACACTACCCTTATCTTGCTGCCCCATTAAAATACCCCTGTGGGTAAATTGTATCTAGTGAAAATCTGTATTATTTGATTGAAAATCCAAATTGGGTGTGCTGAAAGTAATGAGAAAATTGCCTTTTATGAAAACTCATGTATTTTAATCTATCATAAACCTCTCACCTATACGATGCATTCGTTCCCCTAATATTTTATAAGTTAAAGTATCCATTTCGTTTAATGCACCATTTACCTTAAATCATTGTAACCCCATGGACCGTATTCTCTCTTACAACCAACTAACACTTTCAGAAGCACTTACCTCATGCCTTGTCATTCTCAACCAAACAAAAATTGACTATTTTTTTAGTCATTTACATTCTAGCAACAAACTCTTCATGTATTTACTTGTTCTTGACATAACCCCCATAACTTGCACTGTTCACTATCATTGTTAAAAGATAGGACACTATTGTTCCAAAACATAAAATATGAAACAACACTACAAAGCAAACAGTCTTAAAAATAGCAACTCAAAAACATGACAGATTGATAGCTTCAGCTAAAACAAGCTGTCCAATTTGCATTCATTTGCAATCTTCACTTCTATATGTTGATTTGATTGTTATAAATGCATGGTAGTTCGATCACTTGTTCAGTTGTAAAGCTCAAAAGAGCACAATGATTGCATCTTCCTTCCCCAGCCCTCTTGTAACATATAAGGGCAGCATGTCGAGCTCTACCCTTTTGGGAGCCCATTTTTTCCCACATGCTTGGTCTTCAAAAGATAAATAGCTACATGGATTTTCCTATACCTGCACAAGGAAACAAATAGTGTTAGCATAAAAAACAATATATCATGATAGTGTTGATGTTTCTCCTTCAGCTCATGTCTCTACACTTTGCTTGATTGTTTCAGTGCATGATTAGTGGCATACTACATTATCGTTGATGGTTTATATAGGTATATTCATAGTTAGAACCTCTGACATCCCTCTCTTCCTTCCTATAGGTCAACGGAGCTCGAAGAAGACAAATGGTGCACCACTTCTGCGTCGGTCATAAATCAATTAGGCAATGATGATTATGTTTGTACTTATGTGATTTTTTCCCTTATGCATCTTCCATAGTGTAGTGTGTTGTTTATGATGCACTGTGATAGTCACATCCACGGCTTGTGTGGATATTTGATTTCATTCCTTCTTCTTTTCATTTGGAAAATAAAAAATGCATCTCAATGCAAATCTATACTAGCATTTGAATTCTCTCAATCAAATGAAATGTTGTAAATATGAATCACTTTCTGAAATAAATGAAAGCATTTGAAAAGATTTATTGTTTAACGCTCGGTCTTGTACTCGGTCTTGTACTTGATTTGAATGTAAAGCATTGAATAGAAAGTTCTGAAACTCTAATTTCCTCTTTTCAAAGCATATCTATCACTTAATGAACTAAAATGAAGTGCAAAATAGTACTCAATCATATTCAGAAATAACTGCATTTTCACTTTTAAATATAACAGTATTTAAGTCAGCTCCACCATTTGAGTTGTAGCAAAAAATTGGTAACAATAACATAGGATGATATAAAGGATCATAGGGTGGAACATAGGGGATCATGGAACATCTAGGGTGAAATAATAATGGGTACAATAAGATGGGAGTAGGACATAATGACACATAACATGGACTAGAAGATATTAGTGGGATGGGCTAGGAGGGGATCATGGAAAATAGGGTGAACTATTAAATGTTAATGGTATGGGATTAGGAAGGAATAAAGGAAAAAAAAAGTGAATTAGGAGAACATAATGTGACACGATCAAGGAATACAAATGCAATGTTTGTGTTTCTCATCAATTTTTTAGATTTGTATATACACAAAATTACGAAAACTAGCTAAAATAGTTTTACAACACCATTAATGAATAAAGGCTACCTGAGTGTACATTGTTTGAGGATATGAATTGTGAGGTGTGGAGGAAGAAGGTGCACTAGGAAAATATTTGAAATCCAAAGCATGTTATGAGACAAACATTCAACTGTTCAAATACAATAATAATATCTTTAATACTAGTTGCATACCTATGGAATCATCGTCGAGAATGTATAAGGGTCTATAGGAGTAGAGCATGCCTCATGAATAGTGCGACACTGAAATTTCATCATATCAAAATTCTACTAATTTAGTTATTCTTAAATTTCAAAATATAATTTAATAAACAATACTAAAATAACTTGCTAAATTTTACTTGAGTTTCAATGTTGAATGTATCATTTAGAATATCATATGTGAATGTCATTGCCTCTACAACTGATGTAGGCTGTGTAGCTGCATAATGATCACTCTGATAATTGTACGTGAAAACAACACCACAAGCGCCACAATGGTGGGGTGGAGCTCAAGGCCTACACGTCTCCTCCAAATCGGGCTCTACTAGAGGAATCGCACACTATAAAATGGTCTAGGTGAGTGAGTCAATCGACTTCAGTGTGTCCACCTCTACACTGTCCTTAACAATGGAAGGAACAACAACATGCTCCACCATGGATCTGGCCAAGACTCTCGGTGCCAACTATGTCTTACGTCGTGCAACAGGTCTATCATGTCTAGAGCCCCCACCTCTACCCTAAAAGTCTAACATGTCATAATAGTTTGGCATTTTATTCAGGGCAAACTCACAATAGAGTTTCCTCAAAAATTATTGTGGCACCTCATGGTTATTGCATGGAGGTTGGTCAAATACCATCCACCACCACTCCCAATTTTTTTTTTAAATTAACTCATAGTGGCACCAATGGATGGGGAACCTCCTCCATACATGAGACAAATGTTCATTGGTTCTCAGGTCCATAAATAGGGTACACAAGTTGGCTTTGCTATTTTTTTGTTTTTTGACATCTGCATATGACAAACCACTAGCATAAAAATGTCTCATCTCATGCCTCTTATTTGACCAAAACTTCATTTGCTTGCTCATTTCTCCTACATGAGTTACAATTGACTTCAATGATTCAGCAATCCCTCTCCTATAAGGGTGGGTTTCAGCATGCTCGGTTAATCTTCCAATTAATTGTTGAATGTCTCTTTTATTATTTTCAATTTGATTTTGAATATTTTCTTGTGTTCCTTGAGGATGCCTATGAATTGATGGAGGGGTTTCGGGTTGTTCTTGTATAGGAAGGTCTTCGTGAGGGCGTGATTGTGAATTCTCAATGTTTCGAGGTGGAGATTCATTCCCTAAGAATTAGAACAAATTTTTATTATAAAGACCTATTTAAATTTGCATTCTAAATCAAATTCAAAATAAATAGAATAAAAATACACACCTCTTTGCAATCTTCAAGCTCTCCAATGTGTTGGTGGCATCCTCATGGAAAATGGCAAGCTAAGGATGCAAAAAATGGGCGAGATTTGGTGAGCATGAGTTGCAAACGTAAAATCCTCTTTCTCAAGCCACGGGTTGAAGAGAAATGAGGGTTTGAAACCTATTTTTTGCCTTTTATGTCAACTTTCCCATTTGGTGCACGCCAAATGGCTTATTTTAGGCCTTTTTTGGATGTTTTTTCAATTTGGCACCTAAATTATGTCACAGATTGGTGCACTTACCCTCATATCTTTTTATCAGATAGTATCTTTTCATATTTATGCTTCTGAAGTCTCTAGCAAAGTGTCTTGGTTTGCTGTAATTAAAAATAAACAACATTCTTCCATCCAGATTGTCCTTTATCTAATCTATATCTGCACTAGTTAGCCTTGTGTCCAAATAGATTGTAGTGATAACAATAGCCCTTGAACAGATAAATCATTTTGTTCAACATCTGATTTCTGCATTCTATAGCTTTATGTCCAATTCCTTTGCATTTTAAACATTATCTGATGAATGGTAAAGCATTTTGATTCACTCCATTATTCTAATTTATTTTATTTCTACACTCTTTTTCTCTATGTCCAAATTTATTGCATGAGTAATAGATACCACTAAAAGATAAGTACCTTTGAATGTTGGTTTTGTCTAATAGGAATCCTTCCAGTATTGTTTCTTTGATTCTTGATTAATTAACCACTACCTTGAGTCTACTTTTGATTGTTAGCCATGTCAGGGAATTGATTTTCTTTCAAACATTTTCCTTTTTCAAATCCTAAACCACCTTTATCCTTAGAAGGTTTTTGAAATACAATCAACTCGTCAAGCATTTAGTACTTATTTTGAACTTTTCCTTATGAGATTTTTCTTTCTCCAAGTCAGATCTTATGGTTACCACTTCTTCAAGCTTTGTACATTCATCCATTTTTCTTTGAATTTCAGCTTTCTGATAGTCCTCAATTTCCCCCTTTTCTTCTGCTAGTTCTTTCAGTCCAGTGATTTTCTCATTTGCTTTCTTCAAATTAATCACTGACTTCTCTATATCTTTCCTTGAATTTCTTGATTTTTTTCTCTCAATTTGTTAATGCACTCATTTGCTTCCTTCAATATTTCCTTCAAATCCTTATTTTCTTCCTCAACATTGTCAAGATCTTCAAGAGAAATTTTAAGTACACTATTATTGTCTAGAATATAGTCTTCTTCAATATGTTCAACTGGAATCTCTGCCATGTGTTCAAATTCCAAGATCTTCCTCAAGATGTTAGGCTTCTTAAAAGGAACCAAGCTCTGATACCAATTAATGAACACCCATAATACTAAGAGGGGGGTTGAATCAGTATTTCATCAAACCATTTACATAATATCCATCCAAGCAATAACATAAGTCTAACTATAACAATTAGTGAAAGAACATAATCAACACAAGAAGACAATACACATGAACACCAGTATTTTTACGTGGAAAACCCAAAATGGAAAAAACCACAGTGAGGATTAACTCAATATAATATCCGGATATAGAATATTAAAAGGGCTCACAGCCTGAAATAATTTACAAAATAGAGTATGGCTAACTACCAAAAGATGAAGTGAGATAGAATGCACCTTCCTTGTGTTGGATTTCAGTTTTGGTGAAGCACAATATATATAAAACACTTCCTTGTAAGTATACTATCTGCTCACATATGAAACTTCACACATACACACTTTTTGACTTTCATCCCTTTACTTATTCAACATCATCCAAACACACTTTCTCTCATTCACTTTTTTCTTTCACAAAAATGTCTTACATATATACAATATTCATTCACTTTCACTAATTAGGTTGGCCTAATTAGAGAAACCCTATCTCACATCAAAATCAAGTTTGTCGGCATTATCCTTAAAACAATATTCATCTTTGTGCCCAACACAAGCATCTAACATGCACTATTAGTCAACATGGACCTAAGATAGATTGATATATCATTCGCAACACATATTTAATCTTCTTAACACCAATTCATAATTAGGTCGACCTGAGCTAAACCTAAAATATCAAGACTCCAAATGTATATGCAATGCATTAAACATGTAACACAAAAAAAAATTAACACATCGTTTTCTCCTTTAGATGACATCAAATAGCTTATCTTCAACTTCATAAGGCAAGATAATTGAATATGAGAAAATGTAGAATCTCCCACATCAATGCACTATACAGAAACTCATTGTAGTTCTCAAACTAGAATATTGTTACCCATATCTTTCGAATGTGTTCACATATCATCCCAAATCTTCGAAGTAAGATGTAGTTTATAGTTACAAATATATGTACAAAGTCCTATAGAGATATCTTTCTTTGAGGTAGAATGTGGACCAAAAAACTGACACACTGAATCAACATAAAATTGTTTTCCAAACTACTGGTAACTATATCTTTCCAACCATATAGCTAAGTCAACTAAGATCTTGTTAGTGGATGCAAACAATGTCGAGATATAACATAGTATCAGATTTTGATAAAATGTTATAAAATAAGATAATCCAGACCAAAATACTGGATCAATAATCTTCCAGTGTCGTAGCAACTACATAACTATACAAGTAATGTACATTAATGCCAATCTTCCAATTTCCATTATCGACATCAATGACAACCTTCCAATTTCCAACAAAGGGCATCCCTATCTAATGAATTTTTGTAAAGGGAATGATTTAAATATTGAATTATTAATAACTAAGCATTGACATATTTGAACAAAATTTGAATGTATGCATGAATTTGAGGCCCAAAACCATATTATTATAACATTTTAGGGTAAGATTTTAATATTTTCTACTATAAGCTTTACCAATACCTTAGTTGACCAAAACATTTTCCCTAAATTTTGAGTCAATTCATTAGTTTCTCATGTCAAAATAAATTTATTAAGAATATATATTCCCCCAAGAAAACTTTTTTGTTCTATTCTCACAATATCATTTACGTTTTGGTTAAATTTGAATAGCCAACACCTTTGCAATAATTTTTTAAGTGTTTAATAAAGGAATATGATACAAAAAAATAATTTGTCTTTATTATTCTCCTTAGGAATATGTTTTTTTAATTTTTATTGATGCTTGGGCTTAAGGATCCTTTCCCAAAATTTTCCAAATAAAGTACATAGAAGTTGAATCTTTGATGTATGGCCATGTTTTAATAAAATTGTAAGTTAGAAGGTCATCGATGCCTTAACTTTTGTTATGCTCGATAGATAAAAGAGCATGTCCAATCTCTTCTAAGGAGAGACTTTAGTCCAAAATCCACTTGTAACAAGATCAATTTTATTATGAATGTAATCTTTGAAGATCCATTTAAGAGACTCTTGAATTTCCTCCCAAATACTTTCCTCTTTGAATATTTTCTCATAGAAATATCAGAATAAAATAGCTATCTTAAAAAGATCAATGTACAAGAAGCCTTGTTCATCTATTATAGCACAAGTTATCTCCTTCTTATGTATGTAGTTTAGATAATTAAAGAAGAATTTAAAACCGATTTTACCATCCTTAATCCACTTAATTATTGCTCCTATTTTAGCCTTTAATTGTAGGGAAATTTTAGTCATCTCATAAAAGCATCCAAGATCTGTAGTGCCTTTGGCAACTTTAATTTCAATTAGATTGCCTCAAAAACACGTACAACTATGTCACAAAGTGGAATCAAACATAGTTCATTTTCCCACATTAATCCTTCTAAGAGAAGCTCATGTAAATTCAGTTTGAAAAACTTGCATAAAAAAATTCAACAAATAGAACCAATAAACATGAAAGATGGAAGATGAAACAAAACTATGAACACACAAATTTATGTGGGGAAAACCCTTTTGGGTAAAAAACCGCACACTCTAAGAGCCCAAATTGCCATTGTATTATTCATGCAACAAAATAGTTAAAAATACAACTTAGGCACTAAGCCTTTACATAGATTACATCTTGTTTCATTCTGGAGACAAACTGGTAGCAACCCTATTCTATTTCCCTCTCTCCTTTTTCTACATTTCTCTGATCAACCTCTCAGTCCATTTCAAACTTTGCACTGTTACAATACTCTCACACAGTATATAAATAAAATTCACATAGAGAGAGAGGTTTCACAATCGAATCACAGAGAGAGAGAGGAGTCACCTCCTTCAGAACAACTTTCTCTTTTTCCTTCTCCAACCCCAACCATCGAACATTACAGAGAGTTCCATTTTGTTCACACTCTCAAATGGTCTATTGATCATGGTCAGAATAGTATAATTGCCAATGATTTAAATTTTGCTTCTCTCATTGGTTCAAATAAATCCACGTAGGAAAATCATTCAATCAAAATTCTTCAATCTGTATTCATGTATCAGTGAGACACTAGTCTGTGTCTCATCGATGCCAAACTAATCATTTGATAATCCCTCACTGCATAGTCTTCTATCGCTCCATCGCTCTGACTTGGTGAAGTCTCACCAACCAAAAGACCATTAGGCTAAGATCCTACCTCAGAGGGATTCTCCAAAGCTCCTCTGATAGTTCATGTCATACCGATCTATTTATTTATCTCCCATTGAGAAGACTTACCCTGATCAATTCCATTGACTAGACCAGTAAAATTGGAACGATAATCCAAAGTTAAGCTAAAGACCCAGGTTACTCTGATGCCACTCAAGATCCATCAGCAGGACTTACTTCAATCCCAATCCATCGGACAAAGAACTCAAAGCTAGACTGAAGTCATATGTCCCACCAATGAAGATATTGGCAACACAAGGGCAGATAACTAAGAGGGGGGGCGAATCAGTTGTCACAGATTTTCAAACTTATTAAACTTATTAACCTTTAATCTCATATCTGATTAACAATAATGAAAGCATGAATCAACACCACATCAGAAACACACACAACACCAAGATTTTTTGTGTGGAAACCCTGTAAGGGGAAAAACCATAGTGGAGGTTAATCCACAAATTATACCCTGTTAAAAGTATAAGAAAAATATATGGGGAATGCACTTGCATTCAGGCACACTGCCTAGAGCTCACTGCTCAAAGGAAGACTAACTGTCTTACAAAAAACTTTCAGATTAAATCCATCTGAAGAATTTGAACTAAGAAGGTAGCATCTGCTAATGCTTGAGTACAGTTTCGGTTAAGCACATGAACACTTTTTCACTTTCTTTCAATCTTCTTCACACTCTGCTCTGCCTTCGAATGATCTGAACCTTTTTCACACATAGCACTCGCACAATTCACATTCTTTACTTCTCAAATGAAGAAACAATCACTTGTATATATCCGCAACAAGAAATTACATTGCTTTATGTCAGCTTCAACAAAATAATAGAATGAATGCAAACTCTCGGCCCAAAACAATAAAGATTATCAGTGCGCATCAACAAAACTCAGCCACAACATATTAGAGACCCAAAACAATGTTCTCAAACACAAAAAACCTTCAAATATTCTTCCTCGAAGATCCACAACACACTTCAAACACCTTGTCAGCCATGAACATGAAAAAGATGAACACACAAGAGAAAATATCAGATCACGAGCACAATGATCAATGCAGACATGCAACACAGATATAACATGATCTACAAACATCCATGAAAACCATAGGAACATAGGAAACAACTCAGATTACCAGAATCACATTATCTTCTTCCATGAACACCATTTGTAGTAACAAAATAACTGTCAGAACACAAAAACTTATAACTTCCTCAAATCTTTATGCGCAAGTCTGTAACTTATGGAGTAGAAACTAGATAGGCTTGAAGACAAACCCTTTGATCCGAAACACCACATTATCAACACACTAAACTTTCTATCATACTGATCTTCACTGCTTCATAGACAACTTGTAACATATTTTATTACAATTTTATCAATACCCTCGACATATATAGTCTTAAAGACATTAATGCTAATAGTGTTGAAATCAATGAAAACCACATATCATAAACATGACTACAACATCCAAAAATATCCCCCTTTTTCATTGATGGAAACATGTGATGTGAAAAACACACCATCAACACAACTAATTCTTCTTCCAACAATCTCCCCTTTACACATTGCTATTCTCATACTGTTCTTCTCCCCCTTACTTTTAGCTCTTCCATAGTTTTTCACATTACTCTTCTCCCCCTTTGACATCAATGGAAAAGGTACACAAGCTCTGAACTAGATATCTAAATCATCTAACTACTCCCCCTGAGTAGTAGCCACCACAACATCAATCTAGATCAAGATATTATTACGAATGCATGAACTGATGCAAAGACTATGCATCTTAGTTCTGATTAGGAGGCGTAATCACCCCTAACTTCCCTTTGAGATGCTAAAAAGTATCCTTGGGCGAAGGCTTAGTAGATATGTCTGCAATCTATTCCTTAGTAAGAACATGCTCCAATCTGACTTCCTTATCACTCACTTTATATCTCAAAAAGTGGTACTTGATAGATATATGCTTTGTCTTTGAATGCAGCACCATATTCTTATAAATGTTTATAACACTTGAGTTATCACAAAATATGGCAGTAGGTTCATCATACACGACTATGATATCTTTCATCATCTATTTCATCCACAATACTTGAGTACAATTGTTAGCAGCAACAATATATTTTGCCTCTGCAGTAGACAAAGAAACGACATTCTACTTTTTTCTCAACCATGAAATTAGTTTCTTTCCTGAGAAAAATGTGCCACCACTAGTAATTTTCCTATCATTCACATCTCCTACCCAATTAGCATCAATAAAGGCACTTAAATTAAGATCATCATCTTTACAATACCATAGGCCAAAATCAATTGTTCCCTTTAAGTATCTAAAAATTCTCTCCACAACAAGTCACATGAGATTCCTTAGGACCAACTTGAAATCTAGCAACAATGCATACAACATTAATGATATCAGGTCTAGTTTGAGTCAAACAAATCAATCCACCAATCATTAATTTGTATCTAGTCTGATTTTCCTTCAAAGAATCATCATCTTGTGTCAACTTACATCCGGTCACCATGGGTGTACCGACTAGCTTTGAATCTTCCATACTAAACTTCTTTAGCAGTTCTCTCACATACTTGGACTGAGATATAGAGATCCCTTTATCTACCTGAGTAATTCGCAATCCCAAAAATAATTTCAACCCTCCAATCATTGACATCTCAAACTCATTCTTCATCTCATTAGAAAACTTCATGTACAAACCATCATCTCCTCCAAAAATTATATCATCAACAAAGACTTCCACAAACAAATCTTTATCATCATCAATCTTGAAATACAGATTACTATCGGCAGTACCTTTTTTAAATCCAAGCTTCATCAAGTACTTATCCAATATGGCATACCAAGCTCTAGGGGCTTGCTTGATTCCATATAATGATCTCTTCAACCGAAAAGCCGTATCTCCCTTATCAGTCAATTGAAATCCATCAGGTTGCTCAATATACACCTCTTCTTCTAATTCACTATTTATAAATGTGGACTTGACATCCATCTGATAAACTTCGTAGTTTTTGTAAGAAGCATAAGCAAGAAACAGTCTCACAAGTTTAATTCTAGCAATAGGAACAAAGGTTTCTTCAAAGTTAATTCCTTCCATCTGAGAGTATCCTTTACACACTATTCTTGTTTTATTTTTGATAACTTCACCTTGTTCATTCAGTTTGTTTCTAAATACCCATTTAGTTCCAATTACATTTTGTCTTTAGGTCTAGGAACAAGAATCCATGTATTATTCTTTTCAATTTTTTGTAGTTCTTCTTTCATTGCTTCAATCCAATGTTCATCTTTACATGCTTCATTGACATTACTTGGCTCAGCCTTTGAAATTAAATAGTATTCTTCTCCAATTCTTCTCCTAGTCTGGATACCTTTGTTCTTATCTCCTATAATCTAATTTTCTGAATGATTTAATCTCACATACCTTGGAGTCTTAGAGTGTTCTTGAATTTTAGGCTCTTGTGGTCTCTCTTCTGTACTTCCACTAGTCTCTCCTTCTTCTCGATCTTCTTGATTCATCAGAATGATCTGAACTTGATTTGAAGTCTGAATCTTGTTTGTATTGTCATTTTTATCATCAGAAGCATATCCACAAGTTCTAGAGGGTCAAGAAATGTCTTCATCAACCTTAACATTTTCACTTTCAACCATTTTCTTCAATCTCTTATTGTAGCATTTGTAGGCCTTGCTCTTAGTAGAATAACTAAGAAATATTCCTTCATCACTTCTAGCATCAAACTTTCCTATATCTTCATCTCTCCTGATATATCATTTACTCCCAAAGATTTTAAAATATCTAATAGTAGGCTTATGACCAAACCATAGCTCAAAAGGAGTCTTACTAGTATTACCTTTGATTTGTACCTATTTAAGGATATAGACAACAGTACTTACAAATTATCTCCAATGGATATGAGGGATATTTCCTTCCAACATCATAGTTCTAGCAGCATCTTGAACTGTCCTATTCCTTCTTTCCACAACTCCATTCTGTTGAGGGGTCCACAGTGTAGATAATTGTCTCTTTATCCCATGCTCTTCACAAAAATAATTAAACTCACCAGAAGTAAATTCACCACCTCTATATGATCTTAGACACTTAATTTCAGACCTGTCTGTGTCTCAACCATTGCCTTAAAGATCTTCAAATTTTCTAGAGCTTCAAATTTCTCTCTTAAGAAAGTAACCTGGATCATCCTAGAGTAATCATCAATAAGCAACATGAAGTACCTGTAACCTTGTAGACTTATGATTCTAGTAGGACCACACAAGTCAGTATGCACAAGCTCCAACAATTCATTTGAATAATGTTGTTTGCTATGAAATGAAATTCTAGTTTGTTTTCCTAACTGCCATTCCTTGCATATAGTATTAGTAGGCTTCACCAACTTAGGAAGATCTCTCACTGCCTGTGATGAACTTATCTTGATAGTATTGTCAAATTTTACATGACACATTCTTCTATGCCACAACCAAATTTCATCAAATTGAGCAATCAGACAACTTTTACTACCAGCATTCAGATGAAACATGTTACGTTTTGTTTTAGTACTTGAAGCAATCACATTTTCAGAACTTCCCAGTATGCTACATTTTCCATCTTTGAATTGAAGATTGTATCCGTTATCAACCGTTTGTCCAACACTCAAAATATTATGCTTCAAACCTTCAACATAAATAACATCATCAGTATTATGCTTACCATCAAAATAAATACATCCTCCGCCATGGATTATACCACCATTTTTATCACCAAATCTTTCAACACCACCATCATACTTCTCCAGGCTTACAAATTTACTCTTATCACTCATCATGTGATGTGAACAACCACTTTCAATCACCCATTCATCTTTTTCTTCAACTTGAGAAGCTAGAGATTTCTCTACATTTATACAACTAGAAGATTTAGTAGACACAAAATTATTTTCCTTGATAGCAATAAACACAAACTCATCTTCACTTGCATTCCATTTGTCAGACTCATCATCTGTCACGCCTTCATCAGTAGCATATTAACACTTCTTTTGAAATTTAGGCTTTTAAGGTCTTGGCTTAGGAACTCTTTCAGGACACCTTGATGCAAAATGACCTATCTTGTTGCAAGAAAAACATTTAATAGGAAACTTTACTTTATACTTACCTTCTCCTTTGGCTTCCATTTTGACAATAAGTGCTTCAAGCTCATTCAATTCTCTTTCTTCTTCTTCAATCTATCTCATTTCTTCCTCATATCTGAATACCTTTCTGGAAGAACTTTCACCCAGATCATATCTCTTCTTGTCTATCTTGGAAGTAGTAGCTTTAATGTAGATTTTTCCTTAAGAAGGGCATCACTGAATTCACTCAACTCAAAAGCAGTAATTTTACCAGCCAACATATCTATGGTTATATTTGTCACAGTTCGGAGCTCCTTAATGGCTGCAACTTTGATTTTATATGCATTCGGCAAGGATCTAAGCACTTTAGCAACAATCTTTGATTCATCCACCTGTCCACTAGCACATTTGATACCACACACAAGTTCATTCACTCTTTGCATGAAAGTAACAATATTCTCATCATTACCCATCTTCAACAAATCATATTTTCCTTTCAGACTCTATAGCTTAGCCATCTTCACATTAGCATCACCTTCGTATAAGGTTTCCAACTTTTTCCAAATCTCATAAGCAGTCCTCATATCTACAATATTTGTCATCTCAGAATCAGTCAAAGCACTCAACAATGCTTCCTTAGCCCTGATGTTATATTCAACATCCCTAATCTCAGCAGTAGTAGTAGGACCATTTAGAGGGATAACATACCTATTGCATGTAATGCGCTAGTAGGATTCACTAATGCATCTCATATGACACTCCATTCGAGTCTTCCACAAAGAATAATTTGTTCCATCAAATCTCAGACTATCCTTCTTGTATGTCGCCATCCCAAATCACCTAAAATTGTTAAACTTCTTCCAAGGAAACTACTCTGATACCAATTGTTGGCAACACAAGGGCAGACAACTGAGAGGGGGGGTGAATCAATTGTCACATATTTTCAAAATTATTAAACTTATTAACTTTTAATCTCAAATTTGATTAATAATAGTGAAAGAATGAATCAACAACACATCAGAAACACACACAACACCAAGATTTTTTTCTCGAAAACCCTATTAGGGGAAAAACCATAGTGGAGGTTAATCCACAAGTTATACCTTGTTAAAAGTATAAAAAATATATATGGGGAATGCACTTGCATTCAGGCACATTGCCTAGAGCTCACTGCTCAAAGGAAGACTCGCTGTCTTACATAAAAAATTTAGATTAAATCCATCTGAAGAATTTGAACTAAGAAGGTAGCATCTGCTAATGCTTGAGTACAGTTTCGGTTAAGCACATGAACACTTTTTCACTTTCTTTCAATCTTCTTCACACTCTACTCTACCTTCGAATGATCTGAACCTTTTTCACACATAGCACTCGCACAATTCACATTCATTACTTCTCAAATGAAGAAACAACCACTTGTATATATCTGCAACAAGAAATTACATTGCTTTATGTTAGCTTCAACAAAATAATAGAATGAATGAAAATTGTTGGCCCAAAACAATAAAGATTATCAATGTGCATCAACCAAAGTCGGCCACAAAATAGTAGAGACCCAAAACAATATTCTAGAACACAAAACACCTTCAAAGATTCTTCCTCGAAGATCCACAACACACTTCAAACACCTTGTCAGCCATGAACATGAAAAAAATGAACACGCAAGAGAAAATCTTGGATTGCAAGCACAATGATCAATGCAAACATGCAACACAAATGGAACATGATCTAAAAATATCCACAAACACCACATGAACATACACAACAACTCAGATTACCAGAATCACATTATCTTCTTTCATGAACACCATTTACAGTAACAAATAGCTGTTAGAATAAATAAACTTATAACTTCCTCAAATCTTGATGCACACCTCTGAAACTTATGGATTAGAAACTAGATAGGCATGAAAAAAAACAATTTGATCCACAACACCTCATTATCAACACACTAAACTTTCTACCATACTGATCTTCACTGATTCACATGTAACATATTTTATTATAATTTTCTAAATATCCTTGACATATATAGTCTTAAAGACATTAATGCTAATAGTGTTGACATCAATGAAAACCACATATCATCAACTCGACCACAACATCCAACAGAAGAACCATCGGCAAGACTCATGTCGACCATACCCCATCGGCCAGACTGGCACTGCCAATATGACCTTTTCTGAACCTCGATGTCAGCCTGACAAAGTCCCATCAGCCAGACTCACATTGATATAACTTTTCAGCCAAAATTTTACTGTCGACGTGAGTTCAAAATCTCATATCAATATCTCATTTCACACCGACCACCTTCACCACCAGGACACAACAAAGGTCACATCGATATGTCCAAATAAGGAACTTCACAAGGAGAACTCAGATCGGGTTGAGTCACATCGATCTCATAGACAATTCAAGATCACTATGCAGATCGGCCAAACATCTCAACGGTCACACTAAAATCACTCTCTCAGAGGTTTAGGCCAGTGGGATTGAGGCACACAATTCTAAAAATCTCCCACTTGATGAAGATCACACTAGCACCTCTAGAACACTCATGAACTACTAAGATTATGCTGGCACCACCAGTTCAGACCCTGCTCTATACAAGTCTCTGTTCAATAGCATTCAGGACATCCAACCAATAAGTTTCCACAGATAACAATCTACGAGATAATCTGCAACAAAATCAAGTATAAAACTGCAACTAACTAACCAACATTGCAATCGACCACAGCCTATCATAAAACCACATATATATCAAACATGCTCTCATGCTCCATCAAGACTTCTACAACTACATCTAAGATGTCCACTATTCAGGCAACAATCCCTATCATCCTCCAACATGCCACCTATGGAACAACAATCAGACTAACTACTTCTATCCAACTAATAAACCCACGTGACTGAAAAATAGAACCCACATCAAGTGCTAGATCATCCAATCATCCATAACTTAAAGGTATCGAACATTAGTAAACTTATGCCCCATGCATAACCAACCCATGTACTTACAACTGCAAGCTCCACGTGTAACCAAGTCAATGAAGAACAAACACTTTTAGGAACTCACACTGCATGAGTCATGCCAAAAACTTAAACAATTTCAAAGGGCACAAAAAGTCTACCAATCTGTAACACAAAGAAAGTATAACCATGTAGTACCAAGGACACAACTCCGCACTAATATCCAAAACATATTGTAACTATGGATTTTCCTACAAGATTAAATGGTTAGCAACACATGCATATTATATTAATCCACAATAATCAATGGAATGCATAGGAATAAATAAAGAACAAAAGGAGAGATCTCACTCAAATCCTTCATCCTCCATGGTTGACTTTCATTGTACCTTCTAGCTTGCTGAAATGTGAAGTGTGCCCTCAAATTTTGATGAGCAACTCTATACTATGGACTAGCCCTAAGCAAGTGTTGAAGGATTTAATATGAAATGCAAGAGAAGATAAATCCTACATGCAATGATCTAAGTAGCTAAATGACTAAAACAAGACAATATTCAAACTCAAGAGAATGCTTGAGATTAAAAGATTGAGAGATTAAGCGATTAAGAGATGTGAAAATGAAGATAAAATTGGCATTTTATGGAAAATACAATTTTGAATGGACGGATGAGATTAAAGATTAAGAAGTGCCCTAGAATTTATGGTCAAGATTCAAAATAACAACCCATTAATTAGGGTTAGGGAAACTTTAGAGTGAAATTCAAATTGAGTGGACAAGATTTAATTTAAGAAATTAAATCAAGGAATGAGAATAGTTGTGATAGTGAGATAAGAATTAGTAAGTGAAAAAGGATGAGTTAAAAAATCAAGTTATTTTAGAAATAACTTAATTTGTGGAGAGAAATGCTATTTTGAAATCAATATTTTAAATTAATTACAAAATGGTGAATTCATGTGATAGTAAATAATAATAATTTAAAATTATTTACTTGGAAAGAGGGAAAATTGTGAATTTAAATAAAATGCTTTTATTTAAATTTAGAAAGAAAATCTATAAGATAATTAAATAATTAAAATTATTTAATTGTGGAGGAAAATTAGAAAGTGGGTAATTTTAAATAAATGATTTTATTTAAAATTAGAAAGAAAGTTGGAGAGGATAATAATTAAATAAATAATAGGATTTTATTTAATTATGAGCAGACATAAATAATTGATGACGTATTAAATAAATAAATAAAGTTTATTTATTTAAATAATTAGGAGGAAGTAATGGACTAATAATAATTAAATAAATTTAGGAATTTATTTAATTATAGAGTGACATAAGCAATTAGCAACGTATTTAAATAATAAATGTAATTTATTTATTTAAATAGCTAGGAGGAATAAAACTCATGAATTAATTAAATAATTAAGAATTATTTAATTAATAGTTGGCATTGGACTATAGGACATAATTAAATATTTTAATTATGTTGAGACGAAGCATGATAAGATGTATAAAAATTTGGTTTGTTAGTTGAGGCCTGTTTTATGTATCTACATTTGCCCCTCTTTGTCATAATGTAGTTTGTCGCATTGTGGCAAAGAAAATAAATTCAAAATATTCCCCAGTGCAAAATAGGATGAGGAAGAATGACGAGGAGGTAGTGGTATGCCCCCTTGAGACGAAAATTGGGTTTAGAGGACACGAGTGTGCTCTCAAAATGGATGAAAGAACTAGAAGATGAAGGAAAAAAGTATACAAGAAAGATAGATAAGGATGATAATGATGTGGACTAGAAGAAATGTTAGAGAGAAAAAGATGAATGTTAGGATAGAAGACATGGATGTCGATATGGGGAAGGAAATGCAAGCTAATGTGGAAAAAGAAATGCATGTTAGAAACCTTCAATGTTTGCCAAAGTACTAATAAGTGTTCCTCAAATCATCATTGGGTAGTAAAAATGACACAAATTGACAACAAACACCAGGGTATGACATAGACCAAGGTGTGCAAAGTCATCCACTTGCAAAACAGACAATCACAGACAAGGAATGTCCTGACTCATACTAGAGGCCAATTTGCCCCAGTCTTAATGTCAAGACAATCCACAGACAATATTCAAATAAAACAAAATAGGTCATGAGACGTCATCGCACCTCTAAATCCTTCATGGGACATCCTTGAGGTAGCTAGTAACATGACCAAAAGACAAGTCAATAAAAATATAAGACAAAATAGACCATAAAAATTAATAGCCATTTAGTTGTGTTTGCCAATGTTTGTTTGTCGAAGATTAATTGTTTGATAGTTTGACAGATTTTGAAGGTTTGATGGTGCCTAAGGTTAGGAAGGACACATCCTGAAAAGGAAAATAAAATTTTGATGAGGTCCAAATTCAAGAAGGACACATCTTGAAGATGACCAAAAAGTGATGAGATTGACATTTTGATTGATTTTGACTATATGATTAATTGGCTTATGTTGTCCAATTTTGACTAATTTTGACAGTGATGTTTCGAATGACTGTCTTGTGTCAAGTGTGACTATGTTTTCTTTATTTGACCGACGTGACCATGTTTGACTTATGATTTTTATTTTGACAAACCTAAAAGGACTGACCTAATGTCTCGGGGACTCATCGACTGATGACCTTGCTTACATAGAAAATGCGCAGAGACAACGTAGTTCAGACAAATGACAAAGACTAACTGACTCAACGGACTTGACAAGATATGATTAACTTAGACTCTGATTTTGGGATTTTGAAATTGATTTGGATGTTTTTTATGTTTTCTTCAAGACATTTTGTGATTTTTAGGTCTTTTTGATGACGTTTTCAATTTTTATGACTTTTTTCAGGATTTTCTATGACTTTTTGATGGTTTATGGAAATTGTGACAAATGCATGTGAATGATACTGACGAACATGAATCCAAGGATAACCATGATTTTTCCACTAGTCAAGTTGAATACTGATTGACAAGTAACGATGACAACACCAACGTTATTTGACATGGGAAGGACACATCCCGAAACAACGTGAAGATGACAATAATATGACAAGAGGATAAAAGTCTGTTGTAGGGCTAGGGACAAAGTCAAGGAATGTTTTGGATGATGTGCTAGGTTTTCCATATTGTTACAGATGGAATGACTTGGTTAGGACTAGATGGGATGACAAAGGATCTTAGACCATTAACAAGGGAGACCAAGATGGGTGATAGGTATAAAAGGACAATGGATGACTTGGTCTAGGAGAATTATCATATGGTCTCCAAGGACGATGTCGCATAGTTAAAAGGAGGCTATTAAGGTAATGCATGATATTCAATGAATAAGGTATAACCAAAACATAGACATGTCAAGAGTTTTTCCCAAAGCATGACTTATGTTTGTACTGTAGTCCTTATGAAGATCAAAGCAGGTGGGAAAACGAAAGAAATGATAGGGCTTAGATGGATGGACAGAAATGTCAAAAATGTAATGTGAAGGGTATAGGAAATAAAACAACTTTCCCCCAAGTGTAATGGTCTACCTAGAAAATTTATTTACACATGACGCTTGTTTGCCAGGTTTTCATCATGGTACTTATCAAAAGTGCCATAAGAATGGTTTTTCACTATTGGATGAAATTTTTCTCTTTACTATTTTTGTCTTTTTTAAATTTTTTTGGTGTCACCAAGACGCATGTTTGCCATGTTTTCATCAAGATGACGATTTTTTTTCATTTTTCAATTTTTTTGTATTTTTGTATTTTGTCGAATAGCCTTCATGTTTTAGATGACCACTGATTATGTTGAATCCTTTGATAGTGTCGATGTAGAGAATGGTGTCATGGCATGCCAATAATGACCTATCTGAAGTAGTTGCCTTGTTAAGATGATAGCGCTTGCATACAGTTGATTGATGTCATTGTGATCCTTGTTGATACTAGAGTTGGCCTTATCAGAATACACACATTGCGATAGAGTACCATGAGAGTCCCTATGATAGAGAGTTGTTGCCAAGATGCGATGGATTTGTGACACGAGATGTTTGGACTTTAAGGAGGATGTAGGATCATGATGGATGAAGGTGGATGTGGATGCGTTGGTTGGATGTTTGGATGTATTGGTTTTTATTCTCCAAACTTTAGGTGTCGGGTTAGGATGTTGTTTGGAACCAACATTTTTATATGTCTTTCTTGATGGCCATTTTGGAGGGCATGGACATGTATTATGTGTGGGAGTCCTCTTGTGTTGTGGCTCCACATTTTGATTGAATTTTGGATTTGACATATTTTCTTTGCCTGATTCATTCTTTTCTTGACTTGCTCCATTTTGTTTTGGGATCCATTTTAACTTCATTTGTCCACTTGTATTTTTGATTGATTTCTTGGCCTTTGACATGTGATTTTGCATTATCTATTTTCAAGACTTCTGTTGGCTCCAAATGGAAGGTTTATTCATGATGGAATGATGGTTTGGGCTATGGAGGGAAGGGGTGTTGGCAACAATCTTATGACAAGGACTAATCATGACACCCATTTTGATGTTTGTACCTGATAAAGTTGCCACAATATCGAGGAGGGACCACTAACATCATTAGATTTTTTGACTAATAAATAGCCAACACCTTGATGTCTATAATATATTTGAACTTGTACAGGTTGTATAATTCTTTGCTCATGTAGGCCTAGTCCTTTTTATTGATAATGGATGTTATGACAAATTATCTTTGCGATGGGGTACTTATTATTTTGGAAGCAAGATGCCAACCCATCCTTATTGTGGAAAGTAATGCTCAGAATCTTCTCATCTGTAAGAAAGCTTTCTCTAAAAAAGATAGATGATCCTAAGTGATAGGATGTTGTAGCTTTACTGACATGTTGGATAGATTTCTGATTGACATCTTTGGTCTGATTTTCTAACATATCAGATTCTGATGATTCTGTTAGTGCTTTGAAGTCGATGTCGAAACCGTCTTTATGGTCATTGTCATAGATCCCATTGAATTTAGCTATAACTTGATCATTTGAAAATATGTCAAGAATAGTAGCCTCTTTCTCTATAGGAAGATCATCTATGTGTCCCATGGGGGCAAGTGTCTCATTTTTTGAAGTGTCAATACTTGAAGTTTTGATGGAATTGTCTTCAAGTGTTTCATCATGAATGGCATAGAGGTCAAGGAGTGGATCGTTTTGGACTTCTGGATCAATGGTAGGGTCTTGGTTAAAGATGGGATTGTCTTGAATGTCATGATTGGAAATAGGATCTTGACCAAGAATAGGTTCATCTTGAATGACATGGTTGTGGATGGACTCTTGACCAAGGATAGTTGTATTTGGTATGCCATGATTGTACAGGAGGACTTCTTGAATGGATTTAAAGATAGGGTCATGGGATGGACAAATTTAATTTGGACATGAAGGGGGAGTTATGATACCATGCTTTGGATTTTCCTTTTGACATGTATTCTAAAGTGTAGGTAAGAAGATGGGAGTTTGAAGACCATGCCTAGATATGTTTTCATGACAAAATGTATGTTGGGATGGAGTGTATTGGAATGGATTGGTGTATAATGGACTAGGATATGACATGGAGGTTTGGACTTGGTTGAGGTATGATGGACAAGGATAGGACATGAATGCATGACAAGGATATGGCGTGAATGGAGGATTAGGATATTACGTGGGTGGAGGACTAGGATATGATGTGAATGGAGGACTAGGATATGACATGTTGATGGAGGATTAGGATATGATGTGGATGGTTGTTTTCCCTTATCAAAGTTAGGATAAGGATAATAGGTGGATGTTTGTTGTGGATGAATGGTGGGATTTGTGTTAAGAGATTCGTGATAAGGAGGGGAAATAGACGGAGGACTAGGACTTATAGGTTGTTGGTAAGAGGGATAGATGGATGGAGAGCTAGGGGTTGTAAATTTGGACTTAGATTGGACGTATAGTGTTTTGAAGTCCCTAGCTAGTTGTGCTTGACCATTACTAATAAATTGGCATTCAATTTGACTAGCAAGCATTCCATAGTGACTTGAAGACATGATTGTGGATGGAATGAGACTAAGACTAAGACTATGTATGATGCTAGGTGACAATGAAAAGTGAAGAAAAAGACTAAAAATAATGTCAAATGCAAAGTGGTAATGAGTGTCCTATGTCAAATGATTTTTAGGAAAGGTTTTCTAACCATTAACATTTTGGCCAATGTCTTAATTTGGATTGTCAAAGGATTGGTTTCAGGGACAAGATGACAAAATGACAAGGTGATATTTCCACACTAGACTTATGAGTTGGAAATAGCTCACAAGAGGACAATGACTAAGGATTGATTTGTTTGACTTGGTCCAATAAAAATGTATTTTTGAGAGAAAGGTTTGACAAAATAAGGAAAGTTTTCCTATCCCAAGGTGTGCAAAATTGAGGATTTAAGACTTTGCCTATGCTGAAGATGATGGTGGATTGTAAGCTAAATTCAAAGTAAAAATATAAAAATGGATGAATTGAACAAGTGTTTTTTTTGGTTTTGGACAAAGACTGCCGGAAAAAGATACCACAAAATCTACTTGCAAATGTTTGGTCTCGGGTTTCTGACAGTAATAATGTTTTTTGAGTTGATAAGAAAATGAGTCGCTTTAGGTTTTAAATGCGTTGCAGATTCAAATGAATCATACTAAGAAGCAATTGCGTTGCAGGAAGGAAAATGCATTGTAGAATAGTTAGTTGCATCTTAAAGTCTAGCAAATGCGTTGCAGTTTGACAGATGTGTCGTCGAATTTTAACATATGTTGTGTAGAATGGAAAATGTGGCGTTTTAGATTTCTAATATGGTGTGACAAAGCAATTGCGACGTTTAGTAAAGAAAATTTGTTGTGAGACAGGAAATTGCGATGTTTTGGATAGCGTATGCAGTGCTATAGAGCAATTGCGGTTCAAAATTTAGAAAATGCAATTCAAAATGGAAAAAGTGTCGTAATGTTTTATTTGTGGCAAAAAAATTGGTAGATTGTAAAGAATTTGTGTCAGTTTTGCAGTTTTGTTTCAGATTTTGGGGTTGATGTTCATTTGTTCATGTTGTCTGAATACTCTTGGAAAACACCTGATGCTGGAAGAAATTGAAAATCAACCACATAAAAAACATTTACAAATCCCTATGGTGGCAAAGACAGTATTCTTTTGGATCCCACATAGATTTTACTCCAACCGCATATTCTTAGCAGATGAATTTAGAAGCTTGGACACATGGGCTCCCCTTTACAGTGCACTCACTTCTCAGGGAAGCCAAGCTTCCAATAACCCATGAATCTCCCATGGCAAGCCGATCATCTCTACTATAAACTGCGCAGGTGTGGGTGCCTTGGCAATGACCATTGCTGCACCAAAGAATAGAAAGGTTTTCGACCTCTATACAAAGATTTTAGTTCGGGAACCCACTCGAGTGGCCATACATAGGGTACAAGATTAAGCTTCATTTAGGAGGCACTCCATCCTGAAGGGGTTAACCTCAACAATATTTTGGGGAGTACTACTTGGTCCGTATGACATATCCGCACTTGTAATCCTAGGCTTTCCCTTAGGATTCACATTTGTATATTGGTCAGGAGTAGCTCGACTAAAGAGCTTCGTTGTCGATTTTTGTCGCTTTGGGGTGAGTAATTTTTCCCACCAAAGCAGGCCCAGTTTCTAAGGTTAACATAAGTGAGCAAACATATTTGTTGTTTAGTCAATCTTTGTTGAAAAACAAAGAGAGAGCACACCAATATGTTTGACTCACACTCACACGGCTGTTCTTTTTAAACCCAAATTGAGAGTGTCAAGGTGTGATAAAGTAAGTAAATCACAATACACACCAAACATGCATTCATTTTAACCATTTGTAGTGTTATCAAGCAGGGGGTTCATTTTAACCGTTTGTAGTGTGAGCTAACTAACAGTTCATTTTAAACCCATGAAAAACATGATTGTTCTTTTTAAACCAATGCAAATGCATGATTGTTCATTTTACACATGAGTGGAATGCATGATTGATTAAATTGTGGAAAAATAATAAGCAATAACAATGGGTTAGATTCCAGCTTGACACGGGATGTCACAAAAAGATTAGTATCTCAAAATCCTTATTCTAGAAGCAAAAAAAAACTAGAAGGAAACTGAAAAAGACAAAATAGAAAAACTTTGTTACTAGCCAGTTGTGTCGCAACAGAGCAAATGCGGCTCGATACGGAAAATGCCTCGTTCTATCTGGAAGATGCGGCTTGATATATCTATTGTGGTTCGGCTTTTGCCAAATGTGGCTCAAGATGGCAGTTACATCGCTCAAGCAGTCAAATGTGTCATGACAGAGCAGTTGTGTCACTTGCACAAGTAGATGTCGTGCAACAGAGCACCTACATCATAGGGACTACCGAGTGCATCATTTTGTACACCTGTACCTACTAAAAGAAAAAAAAAAAAAAAAAAGTTCGTACGACAACCAACAAAAACGTGTTAAAAGTGACGGGTTCACCAATGTAACTATGAATTTTCCTGCAAGATTAAAAGGTTAGCAAATCATGTATATTATATTAATCCACAATAATCAATAGAATGCATAGGAATAAATAAAGAACAAAAGGAGAGATCTCACTCAAATCCTTAATCCTCCATGGCTGACTTTCATTGTACCTTCTAGCTTGCTAAAATGTGAAGTGTGCCCTCAGATTTTGATGAGAAACCCTATACTATGGACTAGCCCTAAGCAAGTGTTGAAGGATTTAATATGAAATGCAAAAGAAGATTAATCCTAAATGTAATGATCTAAGTAGCTAAATGACTCAAACAAGACAATATTAAAACTCAAGAGAATGCAAGAGATTAAAATATTAAGAGATTAAGTGATTAAGAGATGTGAAAATGAAGACAAAATTGGCATTTTATAGAAAATGCAATTTTGAATGGACGGATGAGATTAAAGATTAAAAAGTGCCCTAGAATCTATGGTCAAGATTCAAAATAAGAACCCCTTAATTAGGGTTAGGGAAACTTTAGAGTGAAATTCAAATTGAGTGGACAAGATTTAATTTAAGAAATTAAATCAAGGAATGAGAATAGTTGTGATAGTGAGATAAGAATTAGTAAGTGAAAAAGGATGAGTTAAAAAATCAAGTTATTTTAGAAATAACTTAATTTGTGGAGAGAAATGCTATTTTGAAATCAATATTTTAAATTAATTACAAAATGGTGAATTCATGTGATAGTAAATAATAATAATTTAAAATTATTTACTTGGAAAGAGGGAAAATTGTGAATTTAAATAAAATGCTTTTATTTAAATTTAGAAAGAAAATCTATAAGATAATTAAATAATTAAAATTATTTAATTGTGGAGGAAAATTAGAAAGTGGGTAATTTTAAATAAATGATTTTATTTAAAATTAGAAAGAAAGTTGGAGAGGATAATAATTAAATAAATAATAGGAATTTATTTAATTATGAGCAGACATAAATAATTAATGACGTATTAAATAAATAAATAAAGTTTATTTATTTAAATAATTAGGATGAAGTAATTGACTAATAATAATTAAATAAATCTAGGAATTTATTTAATTATAGAGTGACATAAGCAATTAGTGACGTATTTAAATAATAAATGTAATTTATTTATTTAAATAGCCACGAGGAATAAAAGATGTGAATTAATTAAATAATTAAGAATTATTTAATTAATAGTTGGCATTGGACTATAAGACATAATTAAATATTTTAATTATGTTGAGACGAAGCATGATAAGATGTATAAAAATGTGGTTTGTGAGTCGAGGCCATTTTTATGCGTCTACATTTGTCCCTCTTTTTCATAATGCAGCCTGTCGCATTGTGGCAAAGAAAATAAGTTCAAAATATGCCTTAGTGCAAAATAGGATGAGGAAGAATGATGAGGACATAGCGGTATGCCCCCTTGAGAAGACAATTGGGTTTAGAAGACACAAGTGCGCTCTCAAAATGGATGAAATAACTAGAAGATGAAAGAAAAAAGTATACAAGAAAGATAGATAAGGATGATAATGATGCTGACTAGAAGAAATGTTAGAGAGAAAAAGATGAATGTTAGGATAGAAGACATGGATGTCGATATGGGGAAGGAAATGCAATCTAATGTGGAAAACAAAATGCATGTTAGAATCCTTCAACGTTTTCCAAAGTACTAATAAGTGTTGCTTGAATCATCATTGGGTGGTAAAAATGACACAAATTGACAACAAACACCAGGGTATGACATAGACCAAGGTGTGCAAGTTCATCCACTTGCAAAAGAAACAATCATAGATGGTCCTGACTTATACTAGAGGCCAATTTGCCCTAGTCTTTCTGTCAAGACAATCCACAGACAACAGTCAAATAAAACAAAATAGGTCATGAGACGTCATCACACCTCTAAATCCTTCATGGGACATCCTCAAGGTAGCTAGTAACATGACCAAAAGAAAAGTCAATAAAAAGATAAGACAAAATAGACCATAAAATTAACAGCCATTTAGTTGTGTTTGCTAATGTTTGTTTGTCGAAGATTAATTGTTTGATAGTTTGATAGTTTTTGATGGTTTGACGATTTGACGATTTGATGGTATTGTAAAGTCTTGAAAAAGTCCTAAAAATTAAAAAAAGTCATAAAAATTGAAAACGTCATCAAAAAGACCTATGCATGTGAATGATGCCGATGCACATGAATCCAAGGATAACCATGATTTTTCCGCTAGTCAAGATGAATATCGATTGGCAGGTGATGATGACAATGCCAACGTTGTTTGATGTGGGAAGGACACATCCTGAAACAACGTGAAGATGGCAATGATATGACAAGAGGATAAAAGTTTGTAGCAGGGCCAGGGACGAAGTCAAGGAATGTTTTGGATGATGCGCTAGGTTTTCCATATTGTTACAGATGGAATGACTTGGTTAGGACTAGATGGGATGACGAAGGATCTTAGACTATTGACAAGGGAGACCAAGATGGGTGATAGGTATAAAAAGATAATGGATGGCTTTGGTAAAAGATAGGAGACATGGATGGCTTGGTCTAGGATAATTATCATATGGTCTCCAAGGACGATGTCGCATAGTGAAAAGGAGGCTATGAAGGTAATGCATGATATTCAATGAATACAGTATGACCAAAAGATAGACATGGCAAGATTTTTTCCCAAAGCATGACTTATGTTTGTATTGCAGTCCTTATGAAGATCAAAGTAAGTGGGAAATGGCAAAAATGATAGGGCTTAGATGGATGGATGAAAATGTCAAAAATGTCATGTGAAGGGTATAGGAAATAAGACAACTTGCCCCTAAGTGTAATGGTCCACATAGAAAATTTATTTACACATGACGCCCATTTGCCAGGTTTTCATCATGGTTCTTATCCAAAGCGCCATAAGAATGGTTTTCATTACTGGATGAATTTTTTCTCTTTACTATTTTTGTCATTTTTTAAATTTTTTTGGTGTCACAAAGATGCTTGTTTGTTAGGTTTACATCAAGGTGATGATTTTTTTGATTTTTCAATTTTTATGTAATTTTCCATTTTGTCGAATAGCCTTGATGCTTTAGATGACCACTAACTATGTTGAATCCTTTAGCAGTGTCGATGTAGAGACTGGTGTCATGACATGCCAATAATGACCTTTTTGAAGTATTTTCCTTGTCAGGATGATAGCACTTGCATACAACTAATTGATGTCATTGTGATCCTTGTTGATACTAGAATTGGCCTTATCAGAATATGCACATTGCAATAGAGTACCACAAGAGTCCTTATGATAGAGATTTGTTGCCAAAATGTGATGGATTTGTGGCATGGGATGTTTGGAATTTAAGGAGGATGTAGGATTATGACAGATGATGGTGGACGTGGACGAGTTGGTTGGATGTTTGGATGTATTGGTTTTTATTCTCCAAACTTTAGGTGTCGGGTTAGGATGTTGTTTGGAACCAACATTTTTATGTCTTTCTTGATGGCCATTTTGAAGGGGGTGGGCATGTATTATATGTGGGAGTCCTCTTGTGTTGTGGCTCCACATTTTGATTGACTTTTGGATTTGACATATTTTCTTTGCCCGATTCATTCTTTTCTTGACTTGACCCATTTTATTTTGGGATCCATTTTAGCTTCATTTGTCCACTTGTATTTTTGATTGATTTAATGGCCTTTGACATGTGATTTTGGATTTTGTATTTGCAAGACTTTTGTTGGTTCCAAATGGAAGATTTATTCATGATGGAATGATGGTTTGGGGTGTGGAGGGAAGGGATGTTAGCAACAATCTTATGACAAGGACTAATCATGACACCCATTTTGATGTTTGTACCTGATAATGTTGCCCCAATATCGAGGAGGGACCACTAACATCGTTAGATTTTCCAACAATTAAATAGCCAAGACCTCAATGTCTATAATATGTCTGAACTTGTACAGGTTCTATAATTCTTTGCTCATGTAGGCCTAGTCCTTTTCCTTGATAATGCATGTTCTGAAAATTTTTGTTTGCGATGGGGTACTTGTTATTTTTCAAGCAAGATGCCAACAAATCCTTATTTTGGAAATTAATGCTCAGAATCTTCTCATATGTAAGAAAGCTTTCTCTGAAAAAGATAGATGATCCTAATTTATAGGATGTTGTAGCTTTACTGACATGTTGGTAGATTTCTGATTGACATATTTGGTGTAATTTTTTGACATATCAGATTCTGATGATTCTGCTATTGCTTCGAAGTTGATGTCGAACCCATTTTTATGATCATTGCAATAGAGCCCTTTCAATTCAGCTATAGCTTGATCATTTGAAAATATGTCAAGAATAGTAGCCTCTTACTCTATAGGAAGATCATCTATGTGTCCCATGGTGGCAAGTGTCTCCTTTTTGGAAGTGTCACTACTTGAAGTTTGGATGGAATCTTCTTCAAGTGTTTCATCATGAATGGCATAGAAGTCAAGGAGTGGATCATTTTGGACTTCTGGATCAATGGTAGGGTCTTGGTTAAAGATGGGGTTGTCTTGAATGTCATGATTAGAAATAGGATATTGACCAAGGATAGGGTCATCTTGAATGACATGTTTGTGGATGGACTCTTGACCAAGGATAGGTGTATTTGGTATGCCATGATTGTCTAGGAGGACTTCTTGAATGGATTTAAAGATAGGGTCATGGGATGGACAAATTTAATCTAGACATGAAGGGGGAGTTATGATGTCATGCTTTGGATTTTCTTTTTGACATGTATTCTCAAGTGTAGGTAAGAAGATGGGAGTTTGAAGACCATGTCTAGATATGTTTTCATGACAAAATGTATGTTGGGATGTGTATTGGAATGGATTGGTGTATAAAGGACTAGGATATGACATGGAGGTTTGGACTTGGTTAAGGGATGATGGGCTTGGATAGGACATGAATGCATGACAAGGATATGACGTGAATGGAGGATTAGAATATGATGTGGGTGGAGGACTAGGATATGACGTGAATGGAGGACTAGGATATGATGTTGAGGGAGGATTAGGATATGACGTGGATGGTTGTTTTCCCTTGTCAAAGTTAGGATAAGGATAATAGGTGGATGTTTGTTGTGGATCAATGGTGGGATTTGTATTAAAAGATTCGTGATAGCGAGGGGAAATAGATGGAGGACTAGGACTTATAGGTTGTTGGTAAGAGGCATAGATGGATGGAGGGCTAGGGGTTGTAAATTTGGACTTGGATTGGAGGTATAGTGTTTTGTGTTAGTGTAGGTTTTTTTTAATATTATTTTTCCTACACATTATTAAGCATACCTTAGGTTATAGGAGATGTGGTTCATGTGAGGACACGTGGCATAATCCATCGATTACATGTGTTGCTCCCACTCACACTTGGGTGGTTGAGTTTCACACCCTCTTTTGGCCTTATATGCCACCTCACAAAACCACTCATCTATCTCTTTTTGAGTAGGTTATGCCACCTATTTGGCATTTTCCAAGTAGGCATAACTCCCACCTAATTTGGTTATTTGGGAGTTATTACCCCTCTTGGAATTATTTGCCCATATTCTACTATATATTCTGCACTCACCTCTCCCTCCTAACTAGTTCAGGTCTAGCTCCTATCTAGTCTAGATGAGTTCATATTAACTCAATCAATTCAAGGGAGAGTTGAGGCATATTGTATCATTTAGTGTGTGATATAACATCATTTTGTTATTGCACTATATTCCTGCATTCTATCTCTTGCTGATCTCGTGTGGAAGGTTTATCTTTGTTTTGTAGGTGATCCTGGGTGCTCGAGTTCATCAATAACTCTTACATGGTATCAAAGCGTCAGATCTGCAAGCCCCTTCTCAAATTTGAGAGATTTGTGAGTTTTTTAATTAGTATTGCAGGTTGCAGCATGCCTTTTCTTGTCTTAAGTAGTTGATTCTACCTTTTCATGTCATTTTTTTGGTTGTTGGGGTCGTTTTATGTTTCTAAAGGCGTTTGTTTTACACTAGATCCACATTTTTTGTATACTTTGAAGAAAATCCGTCATCTGGGTTTTGTTCATAGAAGAAAAAAACCATCCGGGTCATTGCTATTTTCTGCATACAGGTTACATATTTTGCAGAAACTAAATCGAAACATTTCAGTAGACCCCCTCTTCAATTGCATTTTTGATTTTGCAGTCAAGCTTTGGAGGGCCATAATTTAGTCATACGAGCTCTTTTTTCAGAGAATTTTTTTTGATTTGGGGTAGAATTTCACAGGCTTTGCAGTGGTGTGATCCATTTTTTCTCAAGTAATCCGGATGCTTCAGAAAATCAGTTTTAACAGCAGATCTGAAGGACAGTTCTCATTTTTGAAACTTCAAACGGCTATAACTTTCAGATATGACCTCGGATCGAGGTGATTATTTTTTTGAAAGTTGATATTTTTTTTAGCACTATACTTTGGTGCTATTTTGAAGTTCTAATTTGAGATTTAATTATACTTTCAGTATTTGAGTCCATTTTGGACACTTGAAAAACTCTGGAAAACAACTCCAGCATTGTAAACGCACTAATTTATAAAGTGCCAAATAATTTTTTGTTGGGGGGGATTCTTCTTTGAGTGAAAAAGGGGGGTGTCTATGTGTGTTCTTCTTGCATTTTTTCTCTCACATTGCTACAACAATCTAAAATGGATAAATCGGTTCCTCTACTCACACCATACAATTACTTTGAGTGGAAAAATGAAATGGAAATTCACTTAAGGAAGTTAAAATTGTATAGAATAACAATGGGTATTGATAAGGAACCTACAGAAGATGAAGATAAGCCTAAATGGTTCAATAAGTGTGATGAAGCTTTTGGCACCTTATGCATGGCTGTATCTCCTGATCTACGCTTTCATATTATGTCTGCAAAATCACCAAATGAAGTGTGGAATACTTTGAATACTCTCTTTGGTAAACAAGATGATTTGAGAGCACATTCATTGGAGAACGAGCTCATAGGATTGAGCCCATGCAATTTTGATACCATTCAGGATTTCTTTACTAAATTGAATGCCATAAGATTGCAGTTAGAGCAGTGTGGAGTTAAAAAGGATGACTCACAATTGATTTTGAGTATTCTTTCAAAACTTGGTCCTGATTATGCAGTGTTTGTTTCTACATTTCATGCAATGAAAAGAGCCTTAGGAAAAGGATTTACTATGCCTTCTCTAAGTGAGTTTGCAACTGATCTCACAAAGGAGCAAGATAAATTGATTCAAATGGGCATTATTAAATCTTCCAAATCTCAAGCCTTGACTGCAAAACAAGGCACTAATAAGCAAAACAAGAAACAACAGAACCAAGGTGATAGAAAGAAAGATTCAGATAAATATTCATCTACTTCTAAAGTAGACTCTAAATTCTCTTCAAAAGAGGATTCATCTAAGAAGGAGAAGCTCACTTGTGCATATTGCAAGAAATCTAGGCATGATGAACATCAATGTTACTTAAAAAAAAATGATGAGTTGAAGAATCTTTTAGCAAAGAACAACATCAATTTTCCTTCTCGAATGGTTGATTCAGCTTCTTCTTCTAATTCCAAAAATTTAGAATTTGACAAGGAAAAGGGCCATACTACAGGTGCAGGTAAATCAAAAGGTAAAGCTCTTTGTGCTTCTATAGGTCTTGGATCAAGGAGATGGCTCCTAGATTCTGGAGCGTCTCATCATATGGCTTCTACACAGTCTATGTTCTCTTCTTTTGAGCCTTGTGCTATGCCACCTATTATGATGGGAAATAATACATACATGGATGTAATTGGGAAAGGATCTGTTGATATTGGAGATGGTACTTTCAATGATGTTTTGTGTGTACCTCATCTTTCAAACAATCTTCTTTCCATCTATCAAATCACTCATGGTGGAACAGGGAAGATTGTTGAATTCACACCTGATTTAGTTATCATCAGAGACTTGGAGAGCAGAGAGATAATTTCTACTGGGGTGGTTGATCATGCATCTCGATTGTATACCTTTTTAGACTTTGCACCTGATGATGGTTCTAATCCTTTGGTTGTTGATCACACTCCTAGTGTGAGCTTTGATTTTGAGGAGAACTTTGGCTACTTGAACTTGGGTATTCTCACATGTGATCCAGTTCTTGAGCCTTGTATTCCTTCTCCTCCATTTACTATTGCATCTGAAGATACTTGCATTGCTACATTCATGGCTTCTTGTGATTCATCAAGATACACATTGTCTTCCAGACATAGCTACTTCAGATGACTACTTGAAAGACATTGCAGGTTTGTTCATAGAGTCTCATATTTCAGACTTGGGAGACATTATTCATGACATCCATCTTCTCTTTGATGAAGTTGATTTTTCTTCAATTGTTATGGAGGAACCTTTGGATCCTTTTGTTCATTCTCCACATGATCATTCATCACATTTTGACATGAGTGAGGATACTTTTGAGCAACATTTGGAGGAGGCGCCTTTGTCTTCAAAGGAGATATCTTTGTCTTCAAATTTTGTTCTACATCCATCTCCACTAGGTTCTGGATTTTCATCTTCTACAGTGTGGCCTAGAACACTTGATTTGATGGTGACATCTTTCGACATCAACATGGAGACACTTGAGCAGAGTTTAGAGACTTCATACATTTTCATCATTCTTCCTTCATATTCCTTTCAGGAATGGGAAGACATTCTTCATACACCTTTGGTTTTGTTTCTTCCTAAGGGGAGGAACATTGTTCGACGATCGTGGACCATGTTCTACATTCAGCTTCGAGCTTCAACCATTGGCATAGTTGACTACTTTGGGGAAGGCTACATGGTCTTTCCTATCCTTTCTATTTTGGAGGGGACTTCTTCCTTGCATGGGATTCTTCTTGTGTTGGGAAACTTGTTTTCTTTTGGGGAGGAGTTTTGTCCCACTGGGTTTTCTCCTTTACTCCATTTGTGAGAGAGTATTTTGTACATGGGTACCTAACATGGCCTAGTAGCCGGGACCCATATTTGCATCTTTGCATTCTTTCATCCTTTCACCCACCTAAGCTATGCTTAAGGGGGGGTGTTAGTGTAGGTTTTTTTAATATTATTTTTCCTACACATTATTAAGCATACCTTAGGTTATAGGAGATGTGGTTCATGTGAGGACACGTGGCATAATCCATCGATTACATGTGTTGCTCCCACTCACACTTGGGTGGTTGAGTTTCACACCCTCTTTTGGCCTTATATGCCACCTCACAAAACCACTCATCTGTCTCTTTTTGAGTAGGTTATGCCACCTATTTGGCATTTTCCAAGTAGGCATAACTCCCACCTAATTTGGTTATTTGGGAGTTATTACCCCTCTTGGAATTATTTGCCCATATTCTACTATATATTCTGCACTCACCTCTCCCTCCTAACTAGTTCAGGTCTAGCTCCTATCTAGTCTAGATGAGTTCATATTAACTCAATCAATTCAAGGGAGAGTTGAGGCATATTGTATCATTTAGTGTGTGATATAACATCATTTTGTTATTGCACTATATTCCTGCATTCTATCTCTTGCTGCTCTCGTGTGGAAGGTTTATCTTTGTTTTGTAGGTGATCCTGGGTGCTCGAGTTCATCAATAACTCTTACATTTTGAAGTCCCTAGCTAGTTGTGCTTGACCATTACTAATAAATTGGCATTCAATTTGACTAGTAAGCATGTCATAGTGACTTGAAGACATGATCGTGGATGGAATGAAACTAAGACTAAGACTATGTATGATGATACGTGACAATGCAAAGTGAAGAAAAAGACTAAAAATAATGTCAAATGCAAAGTGGTAATTAGTGTCCTATGTCAATGATTTTTAGGAAAGGTTTTCTAACCATTAAAGTTTTGGCCAATGTCTCAATTTAGATTGTCAAAGGACTAGTTTGAAGGACAAGATGACAAAATGACAAGGTGAGATTTCCACACTAGAATTATGAGTTGGAAATAGCTCACAAGACGACAATGACTAAGGATTAAATTTTTTGACTTGGTCCAATGACAATGTATTTTTGAGACAAAGGTTTGACAAAATAAGGAAAGTTTGCCTATCCCAAGGTGTGCAAAATTGAGGACTTAATACTTTGCCTATGCTGAAGATGATGGTGGATTGTAAGCTAAATTCAAACTAAAAATGTAAAGATGGATGACTTGAACAAGTGTTTTTTTGGTTTTGGACAAAGATTGCCGAAAAAAGATACCACAAAATCTGCTTGCAAATGTTTGGCCTCGGGTTTCTGATAGTAATAATGTTTTTTGAGTTGATAGGAAAATGCATCGCTTTAGGTTTTAAATGCGTTGTAGTTTCAAATGAATCGTTCTAAGAAGCAATTGTGTTGTGGGAAGGCAAATGCATTGCAGAATAGTTAGTTGCATCTTAAAGTCTAGCAAATACATTGTAGTTTGACAGCTGAGTTGTCGAATTTTAACATATGTTGTGTAGAATGGAAAATGTGGCGTTTCAGATTTCTAATACGGTGTGACAAAGTAATTGCGACGTTTAGTAAAGAAAATTTGTTGTGAGACAGGAAATTGTGATGTTTTAGATAGCATATGCAGTGCTACAGAGCAATTGCGGTTCAAAATTTAGAAAATGCAATTCAAAATGGCAAATGCGTCGTAATGTTTTGTTTGTGGCAAAAAAATTGGTAGATTGCAAATAATTTGTGTTAGTTTTGCAGTTTTGTTTCAGATTTTGGGGTTGATGTTCATTTGTTCATGTTGTCTGAATACACTTGGAAAACACATGATGTTGGAAGAAATTGAAAATCAACCACATAAACAACATTTACAAATCCCTATGGTTGCAAAGACAGTATTCTTTTGGATCCCACATGGATTTTACTCTAACCTCATATTCTTAGCAAATGAATTTAGAAGCTTGGCCCCATGGGCTCCCCCTTATAGTGCACTCACTTCGTAGGGCAACCAAGCTTCCAACCCCCATGAATTTCCCGTGGCAGGCTGATCATCTCTACTAAAAACTACGTAGGTGTGGGTTCCTTGGCAACAACCGTTGTTGCACCAAAGAATAGAAAGGTTTTTTGCCTCTATAAAAAGATTTTAGTTCGGGCACCCATTCGAGTGGCCATACATGGGGCACAAGATTAAGCTCCATTTAGGAGGCACTCCAGCCTGAAGAGGTTAAGCTCAACAGGGTTTTGGGGAGTACTACTTGGTTCGTATGACATATGCGAGCTTGTAATCCTCGGCTTTCCCTTAGGATTCCTATTTGTATATCGGTCGAGAGTAGCTCTACTAAAGAACTTTATTGTCGGTTTGAGTCACTTTGGGGTGAGTAATTTTTCCCACCAAAGCAGGCCCAATTTCTAAGGTTAACAAAAGTGAGCAAACATATCCGTAGTTTAGTCAATCTTCATTGAAAAACAAAGAGAGAGCACACCAATATGTTTGACTCACACTCACATGGTTGTTCTTTTTAAACCCAAATTGAAAGTGTGAAGGTTAGATAAATTAACTAAATCACAATACACATCAAACATGCATTCATTTTAACCATTTTTAGTGTTATCAAGTAGGGGGTTCATTTTAACCGTTTGTAGTGTGAGCTAACTAACAGTTCATTTTAAACCCATGAAAAATGTGATTGTTCTTTTTAAACCAATGCAAATGCACGATTGTTCATTTTATACATGAGTGGAATGCATGAATGATTAAATTGTGGAAAAATAGCAAGCAATAACAATGGGTTAGATTCCAGCTTGACACACGTTGTCACAAAAAATATTAGTATCTCAAAATCCTTATTCTAGAAGCAAAAAAAAATAGAAGGAAACTGAAAAAGACAAAATAGAAAAACTTTGTTACCAACCAGTCGCGTCGCAACAGTGCGAATGCGGCTCGATATGGAAAATGCATTGTTCTATTTGGCAGATGCGGCTTGATATGTCTATTGTGGTTTGACTTCTGCCAAATGCGGCTCACGATGGCAATTGCATCGCTTGGGCAGTCAAATGCGTCATGACAAAGTGGTTGCATCACTCACACAAGCAGATGTTGTGCAACAGAGCATTTACGTCACAGGGACTGTCAAATGTGTCATTTTGTACACCTATACCTGCAAAAAGAAAAAAAGCGTCATACGACAACCTATAAAAGTGTGTTAAAAGTGTCGGGTTCACCAATGTAACTATAGATTTTTCCTGGAAGATTAAAAGGTTAACAACACATGCATATTATATTAATCCACAATAATCAATGGAATGCATAGGAATAAATAAAGAACAAAATGAGAGATCTCACTCAAATCCTTCATCATCCATGGTTGACTTCCATCATACCTTCTAGCTTGCTGAAATGTGAAGTGTGCCCTCATATTTTGATGAGAAACTCTATACTATGGACTAGCCCTAAGTAAGTGTTGAAGGATTTAATATGAAATGAAAAAGAAGATTAATCCTACATGCAATGATCTAAGTAACTAAATGACTAAAACAAGACAATATTAAAACTCAAGAGATTGCAAGAGATTAAAAGATTAAGAGATTAAGTGATTAAGAGATGTGAAAATGAAGACAAAATTGGCATTTTATAGAAAATGCAATTTTGAATGGACGGATGAGATTAAAGATTAAAAAGTGCCCTAGAATCTATGGTCAAGATTCAAAATAAGAACCCCTTAATTAGGGTTAGGGCAACTTTAGAGTGAAATTCAAATTGAGTGGACAAGATTTAATTTAAGAAATTAAGTCAAGGAATGAGAATAGTTGTGATAGTGAGATAAGAATTAGTAAGTGAAAAAGGATGAGTTAGAAAATCAAGTTATTTTAGAAATAACTTAATTTGTGGAGAGAAATACTATTTTGAAATCAATATTTTAAATTAATTACAAAATGGTGAATTCATGTGACAGTAAATAATAATAATTTAAAATTATTACTTGAAAAGAGGGAAAATTGCCAATTTAAATAAAATGCTTTTATTTAAATTTAGAAAGAAAATCAATAAGACAATTAAATAATTAAAATTATTTAATTGTGGAGGAAAATTAGAAAGTGGGAAATTTCAAATAAATGATTTTATTTAAAATTAGAAATAAAGGTGGAGAGGATAATAATTAAATAAATAATAGGAATTTATTTAATTATGAGTAGACATAAATAATTAATGACGTATTAAATAAATAAATAAAGTTTATTTATTTAAATAATCAGGAGGAAGTAATGGACTAATAATAATTAAATAAATTTAGGAATTTATTTAATTTTAGATTGACATAAGCAATTAGTGACATATTTAAATAATAAATGTAATTTATTTATTTAAATAGCCATGAGGAATAAAAGATGTGAATTAATTAAATTATTAAGAATTATTTAATTAATAGTTGACATTGGACTATAGGACATAATTAAATATTTTAATTATGTTGAGATGAAGCATGATAAGATGTATAAAAATGTGGTTTGTGAGTCGAGGCCATTTTTATGTGTCTACATTTGCCACTCTTTGTCATAATGCAACATGTCGCATTGTGGCAAAGAAAATAAGTTCAAAATATGCTCTAGTGCAAAATAGGATGAGGAAGAATGACGAGGAGGAAGCGATATGCCCCCTTGAGAGGACAATTGGGTTTTGAGGACACGAGTGTGCTCTTGAAATGGATGAAAGAACTAGAAGATGAAAGACAAAAGTATACAGGAAAAATAGATAAGGATGATAATGATGTGGACTAGAAGAAATGTTAGAGATAAAAAGATGAATGTTAGGATAGAAGACATGGATGTCGATATGGGGAAGGAAATGCAAGCTAATGTGGAAAATAAAATGCATGTTAGAATCCTTCAACATTTGCCAAAGTACTAATAAGTGTTGCTTGAATCATCATTAGGTGGTGAAAATGACACAAATGGAAAACAAACACCAGGGTATGACATAGACCAAGGTGTGCAAGTTCATCCACTTGCAAAATAAACAATTGCAGACAAGGAATGTCCCGACTCATACGAGAGACCAATTTTCCCTAGTCTTTCTGTCAAGACAATCCACAGACAATAGTCAAATAAAACAAAATAGGTCATGAGACGTCATCGCACCTCTAAATCCTTCATGGGACATCCTCGTGGTAGCTAGTAACATGACCAAAAGACAAGTCAATAAAAAGATAAGACAAAATAGACCATAAAAATTAACAGCCATTTAGTTGTGTTTGCTAATGTTTGTTTGCCGAAGATTAATTGTTTGATAGTTTGACAGTTTTTGACGATTTGACGGTGCCTAAGGTCAAGGACACATCCTGAAAAGGAAAATAAAATCTTGAGGAGGTCCAAATCCAAGAAGGACACATCTTGAAGATGACCAAAAAGTGACGAGATTGACATTTTGACTGATTTTGACTATATCATTAATTGGCTTATGTTGTCTGATTTTGACTAATTTTGACGGTGATGTTTCAAATGACTGTCTTGTGTCAAGTGCGACTATGTTTGCTTTATTTGACCGACGCGACCATGTTTGAATTATGATTTTTATTTTGACAAACCTAAAAGGACTGACCTAATGTCTTGGGGACTCATTGACTGATGACCTTGCCTATGTAAAAAATGCCCAGAGACAACGTAGTTCAAACAAATGACAAAGGTTGACTGACTCGACGGACTTGACAAGATATGACTGACTTTGACTTTGCTTTTGGGATTTTGACATTGAGTTGGATGTTTTGTGTTTTCTTTAGAACATTTTGTGATTTTTAGGTCTTTTTGATGACATTTTCAATTTTTATGACTTTTTTCAGGACTTTTTCTGATTTTTTTTACTTTTTTCATGACTTTTTTTTATTTTTATGACTTTTTTAAGACTTTCTATGATTTCTATGAATTTTTGATGGTTTATGGAAATTGTGACAAATACATGTGAATGATGCCAACGCACATGAATCCAAGGATAACCATGATTGAAGGTGACAATTTTTTTGATTTTTCATTTTTTTTGTATTTTTCCATTTTCTCGGATAGCCTTGATGCTTTAGATGACCATTGACTATGTTGAATCCTTTGACAGTGCTGATGTAGAGACTAGTGTCATGACATGCCAATAATGACCTTTCTGAAGTAGTTGCCTTGTCAGGATGATAGTGCTTGCATACAGTTGATTGATGTCATTGTGATCCTTGTTGATACTAGAATTGGCATTATCAGAATACACACATCGTGATAGAGTACCATGAGAGTCCTTATGATAGAGATTTGTTGCCAAGATGTGATGGATTTGTGACATGGGATGTTTGTACTTTAAGGAGGATGTAGGATTATGACGGATGATGATGGATGTGGACAGGTTGGTTGGATGTTTGGATGTATTGGTTTTTATTCTCCAAACTTTAGGTGTCAGGTTAGGATGTTGTTTGGAACCAACATTTTTAAATGTCTTTCTTGATGGCCATTTTGGAGGGGGTGGACATGTATTATATGTGGGAGTCCTCTTGTGCTGTGGCTCCACATTTTGATTGAATTTTGGATTTGACATATTTTCTTTGCCTGATTCATTCTTTTCTTGACTTGACCCATTTTGTTTTGGGATCCATTTTAGCTTCATTTGTCCACTTGTATTTTTGATTGATTTCATGGCCTTTGACATGTGATTTTGGATTTTGTATTTGCAAGAATTTTGTTGGTTCCAAATGGAAGGTTTATTGATGGATTGATGTTTTAGGGTGTGGAGGGAAGGGGTGTTGGCAAAACTTTTATGACAAGGACTACTCATGACACCCATTTTGTTGTTTATACAAGATAAAGTTGCCCCCAATATCGAGGAGGGGCCACTAACATCCTTAGATTTTCTGACTAATAAATAGCCAAGACCTTGATGTCTATAATATGTCTGAACCTGTACAGGTTCTATAATTCTTTGCTCATGTAGGCCTAGTCCTTTTCCTTGATAATGCATGTTCTGAAAAATTTTGTTTGCGATGGGGTACTTGTTATTTTGGAAGCAAGATGCCAACCCATCCTTATTGTGGAAATTAATGCTTGGAATCTTCCCATCTGTAAGAAATTCTACTTTGAAAAATATTGATCCTAATTGATAGGATGTTGTAGCTTTACTGACATGTTGGATAGATTTATGATTGACATCTTTGGTCTGCTTTTCTGACATATTAGATTCTGATGATTCTACTAGTGCTTCGAAGTTGATGTCAAAACCATCTTTATGGTCATTGTCATAGAGCCCAATGAATTCATATATATCTTGATCATTTGAAAATATGTCAAGAATAGTAGCCTCTTGCTCTATAGGAAGATCATCTGTGTGTCCCATGGAGGCAAGTGTCTCCTTTTTGGAAGTGTCAATACTTGAAGTTTGGATGGAATCGTCTTCAAGTGTTTCATCATGAATGGCATAGAGGTCAAGGAGTGGATCATTTTGGACTGTTGGATCAATGGTAGGGTCTTGGTCAAAGATGGGGTTGTCTTGAATGTCATCAGTGGAAATAGGATCTTGATCAAGGATAGGGTCATCTTGAATGACATGTTTGTGGAGGGAATCTTGACCAAGGATAGGTGTATTTGGTATGCCATGATTGTCTAGGAGGACTTCTTGAATGGATTTAAAGATAGGGTCATGGGATGGAAAAATTTGATCTGCACATGAAGGGGGAGTTATGATGTCATGCTTTATATTTTCTTTTTGACATGTATTCTCAAGTGTAGGTAAGAATATGGGAGTTTGAAGACCATGACTAGATATGTTTTCATGAAAAAATATATGTTGGGATGGAGTGCCTTGGAAAGGATTGGTGTATAATGGACTAGGATATGACATGGAGGTTTGGACTTGGTTGAGGGATGATGGGCTAGGATAGGACATGAATGCATCACAAGGATATGACATGCATGGAGGACTAGTATATAACATGAATGGAGGACTAGGATATGATGTGGATGGTGGTTCAGGATATGACGTGGATGGTTGGTTTCTCTTTTTAAAGTTAGGATAAGGACAATAGGTGGATGTTTGTTGTGGATGAATGGGAAGATTTGTGTTAAAAAATTTGTGATACGGAGGGGAAATGGACGTAGGAGTAGGATTTATAGTTTTTTGGTAAGAGGGATAGATGGATGGAGGGATAGGGGTTGTAAATTTGGACTTGGATTGGAGTTATGGTGTTTTGAAGTCCCTAGCTAGTTGTGCTTGACCATTACTAATAAATTGGCATTCAATTTGACTAGAAAGCATGTCATAGTGACTTGAAGACATGATGGTGGATAGAATGAGACTAAGACTAAGATTATGTATGATGCCAGGTGACAATGCAAAGTGAATAAAAAGACTAAACGGAATGTCAAATACAAAGTGGTAATGAGTGTCCTATGTCAAATGATTTTTAGGAAAGATTTTCTAAGCATTCAAATTTTGGCCAATGTCTCGATTTGGATTGTCAAAGGACTAGTTTGAAGGACAAGATGACAAGGTGAGATTTTCACACTAGACTTATGAGTTGGAAATAGCTCACAAGAGGACAATGACAAAGGATTGATTTGTTTGACTTGGTCCAATGACAACGTATTTTTGAGACAAAGGTTTGCCAAAATAAGGAAAGTTTTCCTATCCCAAGGTGTGCAAAATTGAGTACTTAAGACTTTGCCTATGCTGAAGATGATGGTGGATTGTAAGCTAAATGCAAACTAAAAATGTAAAGATGGATGACTTGAACAAGTGTTTTTTTGGTTTTGGATAGAGACTGTTGGAAAAAGATGCCACAAAATTTGCTTGCAAATGTTTGGTCTCGGGTTTCTGACAGTAATAATGTTTTTTGAGTTGATAGGAAAATGCGTTGCTTCAAGTTTCAAATGCGACGTTCTAAGAAGCAATTGTGTTGTAGGAAGGAAAATGCATTGCAGAATAGTTAGTTGCATCTCAAATTCTGGCAAATGCATTGCAGTTTCAGAGATGCATTGTGGGATTTTAGCATATGCTGTGTAGAATGGAAAATGCAGCATTTCAAATTACCAATGCCGTGCAACAGAGCAATTATGATGTTTAGTAAAGAAAATGTGTTGTGAGACAGGAAATTATGATGTTTTAGATAGCGTATGCGGTGTGACAAAGAAATTAAGGTTCAAAAATTAGCAAATGTGGTTCAAGATGGAAAATGCGTCGCAATATTTTGTTTCTAGCAAAAAAATTGGCAGATTGCAAAGAATTTGTGTCATTTTTGCAGTTTTGTTTCAGATTTTGTGTTTGATGTTCATTTGTTCATGTTTTCTAAATACACTTGGAAAACATATGATGTTGGAAGAAATTTAAAATCAACCACATAAAAAACATTTACAAATCGCTATGGCTGTAAAGACAGTATTCTTTTGGATCCCACGCAGATTTTACTCCAATCGCATATTCTTAGCGGATGAATTCAGAAGCTTGGCCCCATAGGATCCCCCTTATAGTGCACTCACTTCTCAGGGAAACCAAGCTTCCAACCTCCATGAATCTCCCATGGCAGGTTGATCATCTATACTAAAAAATGTGTAGGTGTGGGTGCCTTGGCAACGACCATTGTTGCACCAAAGAATAGAAAGGTTTTTGGCCTCTATACAAATATTTTAGTTCGGGCACCCATTTGAGTGGCCATACATGGTGCACAAGATTAAGCTCCATTTAAAAGGCACTCCAACCTAAAGAGGTTAAGCTCAACAGGGTTTTGGGGAGTACTACTTGGTTCGTATGACATATCTGCACTCGTAATCCTAGGCTTTCCCTCAGGATTCAAATTTGTATACTGGTCGAGAGTAGCTTGGCTAAAGAGCTTCGTTGCCGGTTTGAGTCACTTTGGGGTGAGTAATTTTTCCCACCAAAGTAGGCCCAATTTCTAAGGTTAACAAAAGCGAGCAAACATATTCATAGTTTAATCAATCTTCATTGAAAAACAAAGAGAGAGCACACCAATATGTTTGACTCACACTCACATGGTTGTTCTTTTTAAACCCAAATTGAAAGTGTGAAGGTGTGATAAAGTAACTAAATCACAATATACATCAAACACACATTCATTTCAACCGTTTGTAGTGTTATCAAGAAGGAGGTTCATTTTAACCGTTTGTAGTGTGAACTAACTAACAAAGCATTTTGAACCCATGAAAAGCATTATTGTTCTTTTTAAACCAATGCAAATGCGTGATTGTTCATTTTACCCATGAGTTGAATGCATGATTGATTAAATTGTGGAAAAAGAAAAAGAAATAACAATGGGTTAGATTCCAGCTTGACACACGTTGTCATAGAAATATTAGTATCTCAAAATCCTTATTCTAGAAGCAAAAAAAAAAAGAAGGAAACTAAAAAGATAAAATAGAAAAACTTTGTTACCAGCCACTTGCGTCACAATAGAGCGAATGCGGCTCGATATGGTAGATGTGTTGTTCTATCTAGAAGATGCGGCTTGATATGTCTATTACAGTTCAGCTTCTGCCAAATGTGGCTTAGGATGGAAGTTGTGTCGTTCGGGTAGTCAAATGCATCATGACAGTGCAGTTGCATCACTCACACAAGTAGATGTGGTACAATAGAGCACTTGTGTCACAGGGACTGTCGAGTGCGTTGTTTTGTACACTTGTATTTGCAAAAAGAAAAAAAAGGTTGTACGATAACCTGCAAAAATGTGTTAAAAGCGTCGGGTTCACCAATGTAACTATGGATTTTTCCTGCAAGATTAAAAGGTTAGCAACACATGCATATTATATTAATCCACAATAATCAATGGAATGCATAGGAATAAATAAATAAATAAAGGAGAGATCTCACTTAAATCCTTCATCCTTCATGGCTGACTTCCATTATACCTTCTAGCTTGCTGAAATGTGAAGTGTGCCCTCAGATTTTGATGACCAACTCTATACTATGGACTAGCCCTAAGCAAGTGTTGAAGGATTTAATATGAAATGCAAGAGAAGATTAATCCTACATATAATGATCTAAGTAGAAAAATGACTAAAACAAGACAATATTAAAACTTAAGAGAATGCAAGAGATTAAAAGATTAAAAGATTAAGAGATTAAGCGATTAAGAGATGTGAAAATGAAGACAAAATTGGCATTTTATAGAAAATGCAATTTTGAATGGACGGATGAGATTAAAGATTAAAAAGTTCCCTAGAATCTATTGTCAAGATTCAAAATAAGAACCCCTTAATTAGGGTTAGGGCAACTTTAGAGTGAAATTCAAATTGAGTGGACAAGATTTAATTTAAGAAATTAAGTCAAGGAATGAGAATAGTTGTGATAGTGAGATAAGAATTAGTAAGTGAAAAAGGATGAGTTAGAAAATCAAGTTATTTTAGAAATAACTTAATTTGTGGAGAGAAATACTATTTTGAAATCAATATTTTAAATTAATTCCAAAATAGTGAATTCATGTGATAGTAAATAATAATAATTTAAAACTATTTACTTAGGAAGAGGGAAATTGCCAATTTAAATAAAATGTTTTTATTTAAATTTAGAAAAAAATTCAATAAGACAATTAAATAATTAAAATTATTTAATTGTGGAGGAAAATTAGAAAGTGGGTAATTTTAAATAAATGATTTTATTTAAAATTAGAAAGAAAGTTGAAGAGGATAATAATTAAATAAATAATAGGAATTTATTTAATTATGAGCAGACATAAATAATTAATGACGTATTAAATAAATAAATAAAGTTTATTTATTTAAATAATAAGGAGGAAGTAATGGACTAATAATAATTAAATAAATTTAGGAATTTATTTAATTATAGAGTGACATAAGCAATTAGCAATGTATTTAAATAATAAATGTAATTTATTTATTTAAATAGCTAGGAGGAATAAAACACGTTAATTAATTAAATAATTAAGAATTATTTAATTAATAGTTGACATTGGACTGTAGAACATAATTAAATATTTTAATTATGTTGAGATGAAGCATGATAAGATGTATAAAAATGTGGTTTTTGAGTCGAGGCTATTTTTATGTGTCTACACTTGCAAACAAGTTGTTGCAAGAAAAACATCTCTTCTAACCAGTCTGCACAACTCTTCTATGTACTCCACATCCAACAAAGAAAACAATGTTATGTGAAACCACACATTCAGGAAGATTAGTAGGACCAAAGAGAATCTGCAAATCATAACATGTAGCTCATCCTTTTACAAAACACCTCCAAGTATTAGTTGCGCCAAGTAGTATCTTCTTTACATCCCCAACATAAAAGCCTTAACAACATCAAATTGATTAAACCACATGAAAGTAAGCTTCTCAAAGAAGATCAAACTACTCTATTTCAATTTTAGGAAATCAGCCCACTACCATCCCCTATGACATCATAAATGAAAAAATTATACCAAGTTGTCCATCTCTTATAGTGAATCCTCCAAAACCATCTTACCATAGCTCAAGATCCATTAATGAAAGAAATACATAACACACCTGAGAGAAACAATGGGCACTACCTCTCAAGTTATAAACTACCGAGAAGACCAAGAGTGGGAAAGACAAAGTTCGTCCAAGATATCAAAGTAAAAAGGCTCATCCATAAACTATCTCCTCATAGGTCTTTATTAAACTCACGTTCAATCAAGGTGTAGGCTCCTCAGACTTTTTGCTAGAAAACTCAACAAGAGTAACCATTCAATACACTTCTCTTATCTCAAGAGAAATTTAGCCTCACCTTATTTTCCACGTATCCATGAGCACCTGCAAACAATCACCTCATGCCAAACTCCAAATGCAACACAAAAATATCATGAAGTATCAGGCAAATGATCAATGCACCCAAAACATAAAGAATTTACCAAGATCAATGTCAAAGATCCAACTGTAGAATCGAGAACTTAACATGACATCATGATCTTTTCATCCCCTCTTAGGAAATACCATGCTTCAAGTGAAGAAACCAAGATCTCAAGAGAAATGCACAATGTCAAAACTCCAACGCAAAAGCAAGAGTATAGCATGACATGAAATAAACAAGCTTTGAACCAACATCACGTGTCAAGCACCAACAACGCCTCAACCCAAAGAACACACAATTCCTCCATGGTTTCAAAATTCTAACCATCTTCAAATAGTGTACCTGCAAATGCAAAAGAACCCTTCTACAACAACATGATCAAAGAGTTCCTCCTAGAAACATCTACAAACTAAAGAAGACAATTTATTAATAGTCACTGCTAAAGCTCCCACTAAATAGTGATACCGAGCTTTCCAAGCATCATGACCAACCATCTCCAAAACTGAAAAGAAAATCTTCCAGGCCCACAAACATATAACAGTACTACCAATATCTCAAAAGTAAGGAGATTCACCATGCTACAGGACTTCATAATTCATTTATCATCCATCCTCTTACCTCAAAACAACCACACCAATGCACAAGTGACCACATACAAGGCCAACTTACAAGTCTGCATAAACACTGAATCAAATCACATGGATATAGACAGTCCACTTCTAGGTTGTCCCACTGCAAACATATGGGTAAAGACAACCCACAACATTGCACAACCCATAGATCTAACTAATGAAACATGAAGACTCCCTACCACATCAATGTCTTGCACAATATGAGGTCTCACAAGAGAACAAACATGTAGGCACTTTGAATCAAACACCAAATCAAGTACAGATCCAATTTTCCAAACATGTCCACACCAAGCACCATAGTCTAGGAATCCATCAAGCATTACCATAGAACGATGAGTGATTAATCACATACCTAACATTTCTATGCAGAGAAAGAACTACACCTTCTCTCACCATGCACAAATCATACAAGTAGAGCTGCAACTATCTCATCCAGTAGCACCTTGAGGAAGCAGCGGTCTAGAAAATAGCTCTTCAGCAGATCCACAAAACAACAAGTTTTCTTGACCATGGAAAACCTGCAAAACCATAAAAACATGTAAGTACAATACATCCTTAAAAAAGGAACAATAGTTCAAGAACCCTAGGTCTATTTCAAGCCAACTCCAAAACCACCAATATGCACATGCATCTGAGAAAGAGATAGGCTATTTCAGAAGCTTTCAAATCATCTAATGATTAACTCCATAGCCTTCATGCATTCAAGGTTAAAAAAAAATAGTGCCTTCCAACACTAGGAAACACCACCCAGCCTAAGCACTGTCTTCCATGGCTGAGAAACAACCCATGCCTCTCCATATTACCAGGGAGTCTCTCACACAAACACCCAATATGAAAGCTTTACTGCTACACAACCACGAAGCAAAGAAATCCACCTCACACATCAAGATTATACCGCTACCAACTAGGAGACACAGATCACAACAATTCAACATGATCAACTCCATTGTCTCCATCTTCTCCATCCTTCAAGCTACGTGTTGACTTTGAATACCACAAGACTTCCACTCACCAAAGGATCAATACATCAGCCGATTCCTCTAGATTTCCTCAAGCCTAATAGACTAAGAAATGTTCAAGGAGAAATAGCCAAAACCAACAACCAAAAGAAGGCTCTGATACCACTTGTAGGGAAATTTTAGTCATCTCAGAAAAGCATCCAAGATCTATAGTGCCTTTGGTAACTTTAATTTCAATTAGATTGCCTCAAAAACACACACAACTTGTTGGCAGATGGTCATTGCTCCCCTCGGGATTCATGACATGGACTAACTACCTCCCGTGGATTCATTAACTCTGGTAGTTGTATCGGGCATTAATAGGTCAATCTTTTGGTGCAACGACAATTGTGGGGCCAACAATTAGTATCAGAGCCAAAGGTGTTAGATTCGAATCCCCTCGGGTAATGCTGAGGGGGAGTTTGTTGGCAGATGGTCAAAACTCCACTCAGGATTCACGACATGGACTAATTGCCTCTTGTGGATCCATTAACTCTGGAAATTGTATCAGGTATTAACAAGTCAATCTTTTGGTGCAATGACAGTTGTGAGGCCAACACAACTATGTCACAAAACAGAATCAGACACAGTTCATTTTCACACATTAATCCTTCTAAGAGAAGCTCATGTAAATTCAATTTCAACAACTTGAATAAATAGATTCAACAAACAAAACCAATAAAACTGAAAGATGGAAGATGAAACAGAACTATGAACACACAAATTTACGTGGGGAAAACCCTTTCGGGTTAAAAACCCCACACTCCAACATCTCAGATTACCATTGCGATATTCATACAACATAATAGTTACAAATACAACTCAAGCACTAAGCCTTTACAAAGATTACATCTTGTTTCGTTCTGGAGACAAACTGGTAGCAACCGTGTTATATTTCCCTCTCTCCTTTTTCTACATTTCTCTAATCAACCTCTCAGTCCATTTCAAACTCCGCACTGTTACAATACTCTCACATAGTATAGAGAGAAGATTCAAAGAGAGAGAGAGAGGTTTCACAATCAAATCACAGAGAGAGAGGAGTCACCTCCTTCAAAACAACATTCTCTTTTTCCTTCTCCAACCCCAACTGTCGAACATTACAGAGGGTTCCATTTTGTTCACACTCTCAAATGGTTTGTTGATCTTCCAATGGTCACAACAGTCCAACTGCCAATGGTTTACATTCTTCTTCTCTCATTGGTTCAAAGCAATCCACGTAGGACAATCATTCAGTCAAAATTATTCAATCTGTATTCTCATATCGGTTAGACACCAGTTCGTGTCTCACCGATATCAAACTAATCATTTGACAATCGCTCACCGCACAAGTCTTCTATTGCTCCATCGCTCTGACTTGGTGAAGTCTCACTGACCAAAAGACCATCGGGTTGAGATCTTGCCTCAAAGGGAGTCTCCAAAGCTCCTTCGACAGTTCATGTCATACTGATTTGTTTGTTCAGCTCCCATCAAGAAGACTTACCTCGATCAATCCCATCAACCAGACCAATACAGTCGAAACGATAATCCAAAGCTAGGCCGAAGACCTAGGTTACTCTGATGCCACTCAGGAACAATCCATCAACAAGAATTACTCCGATCCCAATCCATCAGTCGAACTTCAACCATTGGACAAAGATCTCAAAGCTAGACCGAAGTCATACATCCCACCGATGAAGAACCATCGACAAGACTCATGCCGACCATACCCCATCGGCCAGACTGGAACTGCCGATATGAACCTCCATGTCAGCCTGACAAAGTCCCATTGGCCAGACACACCGATATAAATTTTTGGCTATAATTTTACTGTCGATGTGAGTTCAAAACCTCATACTGATATCTCATGTCATGCCGACCATCTTCATCGCAAGGACACACCAAAGGTCACACTGATATGTCCAAAGAAGGAACTTCACAAGGAGAACTCAGATCGGGCTGAGTCACACCGATCTCACAGACAGTTTAGGATCACTATGCAAATCGACCATACATCTTAGCGGTCACACCAAAATCACTCTCTTAGAGGTTTAGGACAATGGGATTGAGGCATACAATTCCAACATTGATCCTCTATAATTATCAAGTTTATATAGCTTCATTTTAGTCTAGAAGAAATAGAAATTTGAATCCTAACATTTCTTTAGGGGTGAAAGTTTAGAACCATGTCCCACATTTATAAAAGTAATAACCAACATAAATATAGTTTTTCAACTTGAAGCACTTAAAAGTGACATGTATGCTTTGAATTTTAAAACGATATAAACTAGTCAAATGTAGAGCTCTTGGTGTAGTTCAAATTTATTATTCTTTTTTTTTTAATGATTTGGATATAAGTTTATTTGAGAGAATATTTATATTGTTGAAAGAATTTTCAAAAGTGAGGTTGATGGGATGTAGCTCTTGTTATAGTAAGTTTATTTATTTTTCTTTTATTTTTTCTCACTTGGCTAACTTGAATATCTAGTGCATGGAGTTTTTCTGATAAATATTTAGCATGAAAAAAATTATATCTTGTTGGAGAAGATACTCTCCTTAAGTGCACACACACACAATTTCTAATCATCCTATGTTTGATTATAATAATTGCATACTTGTAGTAAATTAGAAATAATTAATATTAAATTCAATTAAATATTTAAAAATATATTATCAAATTCTAGGCTTTGATCCCTACCAAATGGTATTTTTAGATTTTTATGAAAATAACTCTGGTTGGAGAAATTGAGAGTTGAAGTTCCATTTTTGTTGAATTTGCCTCAAAAGAGGGGTTGGGTTGCCTTAGACGGTGGGTAGATAAAAGAGTAAATGCTGAGAATGTTGAAGAAGTTTCCAGTAAAAATATTGTGCTAGTTGGACAACTCTAGAAGCCACTTCATTTGCTTTACACGTCACGTGTATAATACCACTAATTGAGAATACTTTAGAAGAATCCTACTAGGGTCTCCATTAATTTATCACCAACCCATGGATTGCTAGCTAGACAAATTAAAACCTTTTTCCTTGAAATTATTTTTCTCAAAACTAACACATATAAAAATTGAGATTGATATCAAGTGGTGTTAATTTTTTTTCTTTTGTATTAAGCTATTTTTGCTTAAACCTATTGTGCCACACAGGTGCTACCTTTTTTTCCCCAAAACTCTTTCAAGTAAAACTATTGGCCTAAAATCCTTTTGGATGAAATTAATTTTCTTGAAATCATTGTTTTGGTCAAAAAGGGGACACAACTCTAGATTTTCACCCTTGGAACTATGTTGAGCTATTTTCTAGCATGCTCTAATTTTCCTTAGGGAATTTTCTCTATCTTTACATTGTTGGACTATTCTTTAGACTTTCATCCTTGGAACTATGTTGAGCTATTTTATAGCATGCTCTAATTTTCCTTAGAGATTTTTCTCTATCTTTACATTTCCAAACCATTATTTTTTCAAAGGAGTAGAGGGAGTTAATACATAGAGAAAATATAGTAACACCACTTAATCCATTATTTGTCTTTTTGTGGCTTGGGTATGGAGTTTTAATTTTTTGCTAGAATAACAACATAATAAGATTTTTTAGTGAGTAGAATACAGTTTGATGGGGATATGATAAGATACAAATATATATTAGAGAAACATAAATGGCGCAAAAGGTGAAAAGTGATAAAAAAGGGTAGCTAAATAATAAACTTATATGAAGGCACTAGAGTGAGCATGAAGCAAATTAAGATTGCGAGATATATAAAAAATTTAAAACATTTTAAGTTTCCTATCCATTCGAGATCAATAGTTAGACCATGTAAACCAATTATGAACATTACTTGAATATCCACCATGTAGGGGATCAACCAAAACCCAAGAGTTAGATTGTACAACCAAAATTTAAATTCCTCTCGGTTAAGTTTAATATTGTTGTACTAGCTACAATCATTATGTTGTTCCATGATATTGGATTCTCCACCTAGAATTCAATTTACATCGAGGATATATTTTAACATCCAATCCCAAAGAGTGGTATGCTATTTTTTATTATTAGAAGCATCTATAGATAAAGTAAAACCCAACTAGTGCCTATTGATAAAAGTACAAGCCCAGATACAACTATGTGAATGATCTCCCCCTTATCAATGCCTTCTAAAAATACATGAAGATGTTCCTATAATAGCTCCTCCACTTCCATCTATTGAGAAGAATAAAAATAATGTATCTTTTCATATATTATGAACACATCAAGATGAATGCTAATTTAACTTATTGAAGAAATTTGGTTTCCATTTTTCAATGCCCTTTTTTGACTCTAAACCTTTGATGAGGGAGATAAATCCCTCTTACATTCCAAGAAAATATATTGCAACTCATAGTGATGAAGAGGGGATGTTTTTATCGTCTAAAGGAAATAGTGAATAATGGTTGGAAAGAAAAACTTGTTGCTTATTTCTTTTGATCTTTAGAGGAGATTAGAGGGGACATTGATCTTATATATGAACTAGGGAAAGGTGAAGTGGAAGCTTGCATGAGGATTTAGGGAAGTGAGAGAAAGGGAGGGATATCAATCACAAATAGGAGAATGTAAACAAGAATGAGAAGGGGAACTAGAAGGTTCCTTCTTTTTTCTAACCATTCTTGAACTCTCACTCATAATATCATCTTTATAAGAAGGAAGATCTTGGGAGGATGGATCGATTGGGAGAAAGAGGAAGAAGTAGGGATTTAACAAGTACAAGAGGCATAGGATTTACTTTATAAGAAGGGGTAAATTGAGGAGAGGGTTGGTTGGAAGGGGCTTAAAGGTGTGGAAGAACTTGTATGAAGTTGAGGGGGTATACTTTTTTTGGTAGGACAATCATGTATGAAGTGACCTTTTTAATAGAATAAACATGGGTAAAAACACAAAGCCGTGTCACACTTTATAAAGGAAACGACCAGCATTGATCCAACTTTTAAATTTGAATCATTAAAAAGTGACATATATGTTTTGAATTTTGAAATGATGTAAATTAATAAAATATGTATTTTTTTAATATATTTTATGTTTTTATTTTAAAAAAATTAATTAATTAATTTAAACTAGTTTTTAATAAATTAACGCTATAATTTAGTTGTTGATACTGAAAAATGAAGTTGCATGAGACGTCAAATTTTTTTTAGTAATTTTTTTTTTTTTCTTTCAATTTTTTTGTGTGTATTTATACCTTGAAACTTTAGTGCATGAATATTTTTTTTTTCCAATTTTAATAAATACATATTTTTAAATAAATATTAAAATGCGCGTGAATAAAAACAATTGTTTTACTGGACGTGCCAACTTTCATATTAAATATTTATTCAAAATGGAAAAAAATATATTATATTGAAATAATTATTTTTTATCTAGTGCATCATTTTTTTTTCAAATTTTTTAATAAGTTTTAATATTTTTCCTTGGCATGGTAATCAACTTAATATTTTGTGCTGATAACCTACTTTTAGTAAAAATAAAAATAATAATTAAACTATTAAAATAAATATATTTTTGAAAACTACACTTATGGATCTACAAAATGATATTTTTATATTTAAAAAAAAATGTTATTTACATTAGTAGGAGTTATTGAAACTTCAAGTTTTTCAAATATTTTGTTTTTGATAAATTGGACTCAAAGTGATGCTCTATATATTTTTAGCCAACAATTTTAGTTGAAAAAGTTGTGGAAGTATCTAACTTAGCTAGAATGAATCTTACTAGATTATATGTTTGATCAAAATTGATTTTTAGTTAGAAATACTTAAATTTAGTTATGCTCATAAACTGACTAAAAGTGTGACACAACTTTGTGCTTTTATCCACATGCATTTGTCTTGTTTAAATAAGCTATTGGATGTTCCATTTCAAAATCAAAGCCTACTAATTTAATATTATTTTCCAAGTCTTTATTCAAATAAACTTCCACACAAACCTTAGGGTGAACTCTTAAGATAGAAAATTGATGCGAGTTATGTTTGTACCAGATTACTCTATCAAGTTGAACACCAATCTCTCTTAGAAATAGATAAAATACCAAATTCATTTAAGACAATTTCATTCCCATAAATTAGTGCGAAAGAGAAAGACTTTTAAATGAAACTCAAACTTCTAAACCTAAAAATAACAAACTTGTCCACAAATAACCCATATACCATACTTAATACCACTTAAAAATATCAACAAAATTAAATATACATGAAACATAACCTTTTATCTAATCCTCTTATAGTTTCAATCTCTCCACCTCCCACCACAAATTTTAATAATTGGCCATTGTTTTAAGAGGGAGTCTATGGATCCTTAGGTCATTCCTCATTGCCTCAATCTGCTTATTAGTTCTCCCCTAGGTCTCCACTATATGGACAACTTGGTTGTGTGGATATGATGATACATCAACGAACTACTAGCTCCATAAAGTGAAGAGTCAGCTTCTTGGAAAGAGTAAGATATTATTTTGGAAAGAGTAAGATATTATTTTGTGCTTTAATGTCTTTAAAAAGTCAACTCCTAAACTTAAAATATTTGGAAAATGACATTCAATTGGCCATATTCATATTTGCCAATCTTTCACACCAACATCCAAAATATCCATGGTTTGACTTAGTTAGGAACATTAATATTCTCACAATTTCGTTTTTAAGAGCATAAAAACTATTGAGAGTGAATTGAATACCTATATTATTGTTATGTGCTGAGCTCATTGATAGAATCATAAGCTGTACGGTGCCGTTTCCTTACTGACAACAGAGTTTTTGTAATGGACCATTGGGCATAGATTCGTTAACAAGCTGTCCGGAATGAATCTGTAATGCCCTACACCTGTTATTTAAGCCACTTCAATGAGTACTTAAAAACCAAAAAGTGAATAATGAGTTTGAAGCAAAAACACTTGAAAGCTGAGTGGTGGTACAGTAGTTGTATAAGTATCAATCTGTACTGTGTATAGTTCTGTCTTGTCTTGTCTGAAAAGTTAGTTGCCATGTACCAAGTTGTTATTCATGCCATTAAATCAAGTTTAATAGAGAAAGGCTTAAATGACTGTAAATAAACCTTGGGATAGGGGTGTACTGTTAAAGTACCTCTAGAATTTTGTTATATTTATGGTTAGGTATTCCCACTAGGATCCTGTTGAGGCTGGTATCCTTTTGGTTCATTATGAACATGAAATTAATATGAGTGGGCCTTTGTTTGGGATGATTTGGTTAGAATTTAGGTCGTTGGGTACTGTAGAGGGCTGTACATTGTGTATGCAACTAAGTCTCTGAGTAAATTACGTTGGGATGAGGATTCTGTTAAAGCTGAGAACTGTCTGTTCTTGCGGACATGAACCAAGCTAGAAAACCAGGTTTGTTTCTGATGATTCAGGTTAGCAATCAGGTCATTGGTTGTTTGGGAGGGATTTTATTGAATTGGGTTGTTGGGTATGTTAGGACAGTATTGATTGGGTTGCTACTATTTAGTTTGCAAGTACCATTGCAAAGGCGTGCCTGTATTAGTACCAGAGTTTTGCTATTTCCTTAACTGGGTTTCAAGGTATGCTTCAGTTCAGGGTATGGATTTGAAATGATTATACAGACATCTCTACCTTGCAATGCTTGCAGTACATTTTCTATATGTTGGTAGCATCTATAACTGTTACATTGGAAATTAGAAATTCGTTGCATCTATTACTGTTCCATTGAACTTTAAAAGTTTGTTGTATCCATTACCATTCCATCGAAGTTATTTTCCCTGACTGAGTTAGAAAAAACAGAAATATTTTGATTATGATTACCGAGATCAGAATTTAGGTCACAGTGGTTGATAGTGTAGGCTCTCTATGCAACCGTGTCTTCGGATATATTAGTCATAGTATCGGTTGGGTATTGCTACAACGGTACAACTTCGCTTTCAGATGGAATGTCCACCGTAGTCGAACAACAAACATGCTTTTTCCTTGCCAACTGGCTCTTTGGGTTCTCTTAGTTCTAGTTTACTAGTTAGTTCTAGAAGCAGGTTTCATGAACGGGATAAAGATGAAAACTTTTTGCTAGTCATAAATACGTCCTCATCATTGCATAGTAGTCTTGTTTACTGTATGTCAGTGATGGACGATGATCTCAAGGGATCATCATCAATCAAGGATGGTGACCATGAACACCAAGAATCTCCTAGTGATCGACCTCCCCAAGATTACTGTGCTGCTCCAACACCTCTCTCAGTCGTTCCCATATCCTCACCACACCACAACAATCCTCTCTATGCCCCTAAGCTGCCCATACTCACAGACGCCTCAAGTGCAAAAAGAGGTAGATATGAGTCTCAGCCCATACTCACAGACTCCTCATGTGCAAAAAGAGGTAGATATGAGTCTCAGCCCATACTCACAGACTCCTCATGTGCAAAAAGAGGTAGATATGAGTCTCCATGGAGAGTGGTTACAAATCCTCCACAGGCCATGGTCTTTCCACCATCTTTGTCACCTTCGCATTTCACTGTGCAGCAGAATAATCTTTCTTCTTCATCTTTATCACCTTCACATTTTACTTTGCAACAGAACAATCCTTCGTCGTCATCTCCATCAACTCAGCAGCAGCAGCAACCATCTTCACCTTCCAGCTCATCCAAATCGCAGCCATCACAAGGAGGCCAAGATAATAACAACGCACTTGCACTCAGAAAGGGCAAATTTGTCTCCCCAATTTGGAAGCCTCATGAGATGCTATGGCTGGCCAGAGCCTGGAGAATACAATACCTTGGCGACCCATCAAAATCATCCCAGCAGCAGGAGTCACTAGATGGTAGCTGTCTCGTGGATACATCATCCCATTCTTCTAAACTAAACAAGTACAGATCAGTTAAAGATAGAGAGGTGGCAGAGTTTCTGAACAAGCATGGTGTCAACAGGGATGCTAAAACTGCTGGAACAAAATGGGATAACATGCTGGGAGATTTCAGGAAGGTCTATGAATGGGAAAGGGGCCCTGAAAAAGAACAAGTTGGTAAGAGCTATTTCAGATTGTCACCATATGAGAGAAAATTGCACCGTTTGCCAGCCTCCTTTGATGAGGAAGTATATGAAGAATTAGCACAGTTCATGGGTCCGAGACAGAGATCATCGTCCAGAAATGTGCAACCCACAAACAAATCAGCTGCAAGAGAGACCATCACGGCAGAGAAGAAAGAGTCCTGTAAACCCAAGGAAACCAAAGCTGATGATACAAGTAAGACTATCTACGGCCTAAACACTATTTTCCAATATATTGTACGCAATCCAAAAGTTTTGTTATATGCCTTTTGGGTTAAGTGTTTTAAGTTCTCATTCCCATATAAACTGGGTTATGCATAGATTATATGATGTGCAATCCGAAGTTGTAATTTATGCTCTTTGGATAACAGTATTCTAATTCAACTATATCGTATGCAACCCAAAAGTTACCTAGTGTTTTATGCTTTTCGGGTTTCAATGTTATGCCTATAAATCCCATATAAAATTTGGGCATTCGAATATGATATAACATACAATACAAAGTTAATGATTTATGCTTTTTGTGAGCATAAGAGTTAAGCTCTCTATTCTACATAAATTGGTCACTATACATAGTATCACTGTGGCTGGGATTGCAGGACTTATGCAGGCTACTGTGCCTGGGAATGAAACATTTGCAGTGGCAGTGCCACTAAGGAGCAACGAAGGTAACGCGTTAAATAGAAATTTACAACGGATTGGCAAAGTGAAGATCATATGGGAAGAAACAACTTATATTTGGGCTGAGGAAGGTGAATATCAGCAAGGCAGATTGAAGGTGGACCAGCTGAATTTCTTGAATGCCAATGAATTGACATTCTTTGATGAGACGTGGACTGGTAGTACGGTTGAGGCCTTTGAGGAAGGTCCTCTCAAGGGATTCTCTACTGATATATTCATCCCTGGCCAGCAGATCAAAGTTTTTGGCAGACATAAGGCCGGTAGGAGAATCTTTCACTGCTTAGAACACGTTTTTATTTTTCCTTATACACCCGATGAGGCCTTTAAGCCATTAAAAACGGTTGAGAAAAGCTGTAAAGAATGAACTTTTGAGATCAATTCATGTTAGTGAGATATAACTGCTTCCGAGGCTCATATTCCTAATTTTTCTTTTAGCTGGTACGATTGTGATTGTGTATTTTTGTTCGTTTTTTTTCTCTGTTCGATCACTGAGAATGGTTGCTTTCTTTAACAGGATCTTCAGAGCTTCAACCACTGGAGTTGCCTTCTAAAGGTAGGCCAAAATATGCTGCAAAAGTTATTATAGCTTATTGCTTCACTCCTTCAAACTGATCAGCTAAAGAAACTTAAGAGAATTTTAATTCTGTTTTGGTCAAAACTAATTGTGTCCAATTCATATGGAGACTAGCACATTAGATTTCAATCCATCCTTGAAGAGGGTAGATATTTTCAGAATTGAAATTCAGTGTAAAAATGTGGCCTTCAACAAATATGCCAGAGTCCAATTGATCTCAATTGATTTAACTATATCAGAAACACATCATAATTTTCTTGTTTAAATCTTGATATGCTTCTGATATACAGCTACAGATGCTTGTGATTTCCCTGACATCTAATTTTTTACTAGTCTATGTATTTGATACCATGCAGCAATTCCTCCTCTTCATGGGATTAGAGATAGGACTGATTACTTTGTGGGATGCCTAAGGGTTCCTGCATCCAGCCTACCGACTTTATTTGAGCTATCGTCTTACCTCCAAGAACCTACTCCGAAGCATTTACGTTTTCCAGTGAGACCGGATGTATATGAGGATCTTCCGACAGGCAAGGAAGCATTCTTTTGTGCTTCCTCAGATACAGATTGCAGGGCAATAACATATGAGATTGTGGGACCTCTAATTAGGCAAATTTCAAGCAGAAGATTTGGTAGGGAGTCTTTTATTGGTTTGTGGGATGACTGCATCAACAAAACCATCTATAAGTTCTGTGCAATAGATATTGTGATGCTCAGGAAATCAGGATCATGTGATTCAGTGTCCCAGGAATGGCCTAGTATGTGTGGCTTTGTTAAGAATTTGTGTTTATGGAGAGGTGAGGAGACTGATTCACTCAAGGAGGGTGATGATCCTGCAGTCAAGATTGTGGACAAAATATTATGGTCCTATGGGGATTTGCCTTACATTTTAGGGTATTATGCTATAGGCAATAGTGTTACATTTTGTGCCTTGAGCAGATCACATGAGAGGGTGGTTAGGATTGATCTCGTCTCAGTGAACCTCTCAACTCCTGCTGAAAGATTGAAAACCCTGGTTCTCTGCTGGCGAATAGCAAGACTCTTGCCCGTTCTCTCAGACTGTTGTTACAGACATAATTCTAGTAGCATTCACAGTGACTATGAAAGACTGGACAGAGGAAATGGAAAGGTTATTGAGGTGATGCCAGGATATGTGAAAAAGACATTCTCAAACAGAAGGAAATGGGCTAATGTGAAGGAGATATATGATTTCTTGGACAATAAAATTCCCCATGTTGAGTACATTCACAGATCTGCAGAAAAGGAGTTGGCATTGATATTCAAGCCAAGGGGCTATCCAATCAAGCCTCGCACACTTGAACAACTTATAGAAGCCCTCAAATATGTGACAAAGGCCTTGGTGGCTCTCCACAATATCTCATTCATGCACAGGGATCTCAGATGGGATAATGTGATAAAGAAAATAGAATCAGATGAATGGTTCATTATAGACTTTGAGGATGCAATTGGTGCACCGCAAATTTACCCACACAATCTCAGTGGGTTGAACCATGCTCCTGAAATGTCTAGAGGCCTTCATGGGGTGAAAGTTGATGTGTGGGGTGTAGGGCATCTCATCAAGACATGTGGGCTGAATGTATCTGAGCTGTTCATGGATTTGCAGAACAGATGCTTGGAACAAGACCCAGATCACAGGCCTACTGCTGCTGAGTGTTATCACCACCTTTTACAGTTGCAATCATCCCTTTCTAATTACTGACATAAGAAGGTTTAAGAGTAGACTGAATAACAAAAAATAAAAATATCAGGAAAAACATAGCACTAGAATTGTGATTCAAGCCTTTTTTTTTAATAGTATGTAAGAAAAATATGCTGCTGCAATAAAAATTAAAAATATGATTACAACCATTGCACCACATTGCTATGATTTAACCCTTTTTTGAATTCTATTTTAGAAAAACATGCTGCTGATATTTAGTACCTGACTATAGCGATCAGCAACAGCTATATTTTTGCAGTGGGATGCATGCAAAACAAAAATTTACAAGGCCTACGTAATGTTTGTGTATCTCATTATTTTGAAGGGCAGTAATTTACATTTTCTGATTTTCCTGTTGGGGGAGAACAATTTTCCCGGGTCTGTCCGCCGAAAAAACTACAAGAAATTTAAAAAATATGATTACAACCATTGCACCACATTGCTAATGATTTAACCCTTTTCTGAATTCTATTTTAGAAAAACATGCTGCTGATATTTAGTCCCTGACTATAGCGATCAGCAACAGCTATATTTTTGCAGTGGGATGCATGCAAAACAAAAATTTACAAGTCCTACGTAATGTTTGTGTATCTCATTATGTTTGAAGGGCAATAATTTACATTTTCTGATTTTCCTGTTGGGGCAGAACAATTTTCCCGGGTCTGTTAGCCGAAAAAACTACAAGAAATATAAAATTAATTGTCTGCACCAAATCTATGTAACTAGTGGAAAAAATATTTCTTGACACATTTCAAATATGTTCTTCATGGCTACCAATACCTGTCTTCTCCTGCACGCTGTATTTTCCTCTTTCTAACAAATTACTTATTAAATTAGCCGAGATATTTCACAAATCTTTCTCATTTTTTACCACCATGAATTTAGCCAATTAAAAGGAGTTCACAATGAACAAATCTGCATGATATACAATGTACCATATCTATATATTAAGCTTTGCAAACTCAACAAGCGAAAGAATAAAATAAGATGATAGGGGAGAGGATCCAATATCTGAGCATGATTCAATAGTTGTTATAGCATTTGTTAATTTAATGTCCAATATTTTTAACAATATTGTACCAATATTTGTGACTTTAAAGTTATTATTAATGTTGATGATCATTACCCACAATTGAATGAAATGTATTCCTTATATCTAAAAAGCAACAAATCATGTGATGCCACATCAACACACCATTAAAACATGAGTTAGTGCACAAGTATTGGTCCCACTTTTTTTTGGGTCTTTTTGAACACCTCGACAAAAAGCATGCTAGTGTGGCATCATATTTGATGATGTGGTCCTATAACCTTAGTTATAAGCAGGAGACTTGCCAAGTAAGCTACTGTAAAAATTAAGAGTGATTTGAAATTTCCATATAAGATTTTGAGAAATGGAAAGTTAGGATGCTCAACTACTGAATCCTCTTCCCTAATACTTGACCATCATTTAAAATAGAGTGAAATGAGATTGACAGTCGGTTAAATAGCTTATATAAGAAGATCGAATGGCCTTTCATTTTTTTCCATGTTGTATGCTCTTGGTTTTGGCTTTTGCTTTCTTCAGTTCGTGCAAATGCTATTTTTTTTATGGGTTTGCATGCATTTCTAGCAATGGCATCTAGTCATTTGTCAAGGTTGTTCACTTGCTTTTACGTTGTATGTCCTTGTAGCACAAGGGTTTGCTTCTCTCCCAGCCAAAACCATTTCTTAGAAGCCTGTTTATTTTAGTTTGCGTCCTTTTGACTCATCTGAACAGCTGAGTGGTCATTAAGTGAACATGAATCCCTAATTGTAAGGTGATTTAGGTGAGATTAAGTTCTCTAACTTTTAGTTATACATTACTTCTTAAGAGTGTTGTACTAATTTAATATGTTATATATTTTAAACTTTAAACATATTTGATCTGTAATAGTAGATTGTTTTGATTGTAATTTCACAATAATATTCTTAAACATAAAATTATGAGCATTTTTAATTTGTTTTCAAATTATTTAATTGTTAAGTATTTTGTTCATTAGTTACTAAAGTTAAATTTGCATGGATAATATTTTATAGAATAGTCTGTAAAATTAATGTAAAATAATTGATTACATTAATCATAATAACAAAATGATGTCTTACAAGTATTTATTTGAATTAATCGTTTAATTATAGCAGCTTAAATAAGAAATAAATAGAAATATTATTTATAATTGAAATAATAAAATGTTATATCAAATCTTTTTCGTATTTGCTTATAATAGAAATAATAATGTTTGAATGCATTTATTGAAATGAATTTAATATTCATGATAACCAACCAACTTCTTGCAAGTTTAAATATTCTCACAATTATAGTTTAATAATTAACAATAATATAATAATTGAACAACTCTTCATTGTAATGAACCCTTTGTTAAGATAAGACTTGAATTAATTTCAAATTACATTAAATACTACAATAATTGAGGTATTGAGCCAATTCATGTGATATCAATGCATTTGTTTAGCATCCATTTTCATCATCAAAGAGAGTTTTAGAATTAATCAATAACAATAAATGAATGGATTGCTTGAACATTTTTCATTAGAGAATACCTAACACGGGCCTTTAACTTAAACTCTTTTACCATGCATAGGGTAAGGTACATGTGATTACAATCATTCCCACAAATCTCAATTAACACAATATTAAAGAATACACTAATTCAATCAAAAAATATAATTGAAAACATCCATGATATAATTGTTGATATACAAAATATATTCATTAATCGAGGCAACACCACTACATTCAAATGACCAACAATTTAAGTCATAACCACAACCATCAAAGCCAATATTATCATAATAGTCAAACCAACAATATTATAACAGTTGATCATCAACAATATGGTGATAATCAATCTAGCTATATTATAGCAATTGATGATCAATAGTATGATATTAGTCATAGTGACCAACACTAATGTAATAATCAACTACCAACACTAAGATATCAATCATAACAACCAACAATAATGTAACTTGATTACCATAGTTGAAACCAACACAATTTTAGGCCAAGTAAAGCATTCACATATAGGAATTAAGGCCAAACCAATAGTTGACAACACATCAACAATATAAATTTCTAATCAAAACAAGGTTTCCCCAATACCACAATGAAATGTCCTTGGAAAAACCAAAACAAAATCCAATTTCAATAATTTTCAATAGCCACAATACAAAATTCCTTTCAAAGATTAGAAATGCATAATTTATAAAATAACCATCTAGGATTTCCTTATTTAAATTTTTATCAACATTCTTCAAAAATGATATAATTTTCAAGTAACCATATGCTTGTTCAAGAAAATTATGCTTTGTATACAAAAAAGAAGAAAGAATATAACAAAAATGTCATAATAAGTTATTATATGCAAAGGGTTACAATTATTAAATCAAAACCTATTGAACAAAGGATTCAAAAAAATATCTCACCATTCCTATGCATGACCCCTTTTCCATACAAATGCTTTATATATAAAAGTATCTAACACATTTTTTTCAAGAACATCTCACAAGAATACATGGCAAAACAACTTGTGGGTTGGATATGTTGACAAAGAGAAAGAGTAGAAAACAAAAAAAAATAGATAAATGAGAAATGGTTCTTTAGTTTTCAAGCTTTTCAAAGAATTAATGATCATTTAATGCATGCATGAGTAGATTGCTAGTTGAAAGCATAATCCTCTAGAAAATTTAGATATATGTACAAGGAATTAATTCAATAATCATAATAGCCACCATTAAGCACCATCTATGATACGTAATGGTTACCCTATCACCATAGGATACGTAAAGCTTGCCACTTGTAGTAACGAAAAAAGTATCGCTTTTCCTTACTTAATTTGGGAATAATTAACAATAAATGAACCTGATGTTGCCTTGATTTAGTGTTGTAATGTGTTTTACACATTCACATTAAGTTTATGACCCTTTTTAATAAAATGGACTTAATGATGCCTTATTTAGGATGTTGTAAAGTGTTTCTTTGCATTTTCACACTAATCTAGGACTTTATTAATTAATTGAGGTTAATTAGAGCTTAATTGGCCCCTTATATTCAAATCCAAGCCTTATTAATTATATTTTCTAAGGGATAAAGCCTGATACTCAATTATATTTCACAACACTTAATTTGGCAAGGTTTGAGTCCTAGGCTAGTGACCTAGGACCCATTCGCCACCTGGCTGGCGAATGGGTCCTTCCTAGATCTTAGGACCCCCTTTTGGCATGTTATTTCATATCCCCAAAGCATGTCCTAGTTGAGTATGCTAGGACCCATTCGCCCTATGGCGAATGGGTCCTTCTTAACTTAGGACACCCCTTTTTTAACATATTCTTGGCAAGATTTTAATGATTTCAAATCCTAGATTTGATGTCAGCTTGTGTTATTTGAATTTCGGGACTAAATATTAAGTTAAGTATAAATACAAGGCTATTTCACTTAGTTTCACCTAGCAATTTTGATGCAAGTATCCTAAGAGTTCACAAGAGCATTCAAGGATAGATTATCGAAGTTTTATTGCAACAATCAAAGGTCATATCATCATGTCAAAGGAATAGCGCATCATGCATGTTGTTGAGCTAATGTGTTGATGTAGTATTGAAGATCCAATTCAAGCATTGTTTCACATCCAAATTCAAGATCAATATCTACTTTTCTTAAAGCCAGTTCATGCTAGATTTCTGATTTGTACTCCAAGACTTCATCCAAGGTATCATTGTTTCATGTTCATGTTTCATTGTTTCATCATAAGGTTTAATTACCAAAATGGGGTTTGACCAAGGCAAACCCCTATTCCCTAACGATCATCAATTTTTCTTCTCTCTTGATGTGTGATTACAGGTTTTAGGTTGAAGATCAAGTGGAGAACAAAAGTTGTCAAAGTTGCAAAGTTGTCATCTTTCTTGCAAGATGACGGAAAGTACTCTACAAAATTTATTTTTGACTTTCGAGAGCTGAACACCTAGGATCTGGGAGTGTAGACATTGAAGAACAAGATCCCGAAATTGATTTTCTAGAACCCTAACAGGGACTCATTCACCACTGGGCAAATGAGTCCTTAGTGAGGCCCAAAACAACACTTTTCCATCATTTCAACATCTGAAAACCTTCCTTTTTATTGTTATAATAGTTAGGTTTGTTTTTTGATTATAGTTTATGCATTTTACCTCTCATAATTGAGTGAAACATCTGGTCAAAAATTGGGTTCCTCCATTTGATCAATCCCATTTGGGGTGAAACCTCCTTTTTTTCTATGGTTCATTTTGGTGAACCCGACTTTTTGAGCATTGTAATTTTTTTTATTTTTGGAGTCTCTCTTTTCATCTTAGATTAGATCTTGCAGTCATTTCCATTCATTTTCATTGAATTAGATCTCACTTAAGGTGTCTTAGTTTGAATTCAAAATTTTCATCTCATCTAGGGTTTTAGAATTGCATTATTTGCATTCTTTAAATTTGAAAAATACAAGAAAAATCAGTCATCTTGCATATCATTTAGATCATATAAAATTTCATTTGAAAATCAAAACAAAATTGCATATCAAACTAGGTCTTGTAACTCATCATTTTCTCACATTTTCAACTTGCATTTCACATCGCAAATTTACAGAAATTTAAACATGAAACTTACTGTAGTAGACCTAAATTTGAAAATCATTAGAAAAAGCTTAAAAAATTGTAAAAACTAGTTTCAAAACCCTAATCTAGAACCCATTCGCCCTAGGGTGAATGAGTCCTTGATCAAACCTAAATCCAAATTTTTGGAAATTGAAATCTTCTATTTTGTGCTTCTGTTTATTGCTGTCACATCTCTGTTTCAGTTTGTTGAATTTTCGTTTCATTCATTTCATTGGATCTAGCTTAATTTGGTTCATTTAGTGCATTGTCTAAATTCAAAATTGCATTTACAACATTTCATTTTCAAATTGTTGCATAGTGTAATCAGTAAATTTCCTTGTTTAGAATCTAAAAATTGGATTGCATTTTGAGCCTCTTTCCATTTTGGGTTTGTACACTAAGTTTGTAAATTTTTAATGAGATTTAAAACTTGGTGTTCTATTAGGAATACTATTGTAAGACGTAGTTCGAGACTCATGCCATCTTGTGATATACCATTCGTTATGGATCTTGGGTTTTCTAGCTCTCTTCCTCGTAGTGTTGATAATCAACCCCCTATGGATCATAGTTTGCATACTTCATTTCCCATGACTTCCATACCTACAACTAATGTGCATAATATTAACAAAACCATCCCTACCATCACTAATTGTACTCAAGATTTGGGGTGTACTCAAAGCCAAGGTGGAACTTCAATTCCATCTTCTACAATACCGATTTTCATTCCTACATACACTAGTACTCAACCTACCACAACAATTCAACCTACTAGCAATGTGAACACTTAGGTATTTCCATAGGGAATCCTTATAGCTTTGTGCATTCCAATACAATATCTCCTCAACCATCCTCTCTCACAAACTTACAATTCACTTGCCCTCCGCATACATACACTACTCCACCTTATTCCCCTCAACCTTACAATAACAATAATGCTATCCTTAACACACTTATGCAAACCATGTCATCCCTCTAACAACAATTTTCCACCCTAAATAAAAACAACAATGGTCAACCTTCACAATACATCAAAACCAATCCGTTATCCTTGGAGATATTGAGAGCACAAATACCACAAGGTATAGAAGTTCCCCGATTTGAGAAATATGATGGGAAAGGAGATCCTATTAGCCATGTTTCCGCTTTCACAATCTTATGTAGTGATTTGATCTTTGAAGATAAACTCATGGCTAAGCTATTCCCCAGGTCATTGAAAGATACTGCTTTAGAGTGGTTCTCTTACCAAATAATTCAATTGGTTCATTCAATGAGCTTGTTGATGCCTTTTACAACCACTTCCACATTCACATGGGTCCCAAGATAACCCTAGCTAATTTAATGACATGCAAATAAAAGGATGATGAGAAAGTGACTGATTTCATAGCAAGATACCAAAAACTTTATTCACAAGTAAACATTAAGATTCTTGATGTTGACCTTCAATGGATTTTTATTGCCAAATTACAAAACAAACTTGAGATGTTGAGATTCCCATCCTTTACACAACTATGTACAACCCTTCGTGATTATCAAAATACAACTTGTAGTTGTGATGTGAAAAATCCCCCTAGCCTTCTTGAAAAGTTTGAATCCACAACTCAAAATAGTTACCAACCTTTCAAGAAGAAAAATAGGGGCTTTTTACAACTTAACTCCCCTCAACCAAGTAAAAAAGTTAACCAAGTGGCTGCTATAAAGATGAAAAATACTTTTTCCTTTGGGGATAGGAATAGAAATTCCAGTCCTCTACTCGATACCCTTCATAATATCATGTTAAAACTTGTTGAAAAGAATATGCTTTCCTTACCTCTTGTTAAAGAGAGTGATCCTAACCTACCATTTCTCATAGGCTTTCGACGAAAATCTTATTGCCATTATCATCAACAAAATGGACATGATACAGAATATTGTAAGCATCTTAAACATCTTGTGCAAGACCTTATTGATAATAATCAACTTCAAATTAGAGGCATGAATAATCAAGGCAATAAGTATGTAGCTCCTCTGAACCAAAATTTACAAATCCTTACATATCTCATGCTGAAACATACTATTTCATTTGTTAAAGCTAGTGAAACAAAGAATGATGTGATGAATGTCGACATAGATGATGAAAATATAAAAGATGAAAATGTGAATGAATCAACTAAAGTGGTAGCATTTATTGAAGATAAATCTCATAAGGGCTCAACCAAAATGCCTCTTGATAAATTTATTTGTCACAAAAAGACATACTTAAACATGCACCTGATGGTCCGCTTTACATAGTTGGATGAATCAATGACAAGCCTACTAATGGGATATTAGTTGATCCTATTTGTGGAGAGAATGTGATCACTGAAGAATTTTTATTTGTGCATGAACTCTATCAAGATACATATGATAAACCAAAAGCATTTCCATCAATATGCATAATGGTTTTGTTTGTTTTACAATAGGCTCAATAGATCTTCCTTTAAAATTTGGACCAAAAACATTAAATGTCTCATTCACCACCATCCCACAATCGGATCAATTTCGTTTAAAGTTAGGCTATCCATGGCTTAGCTCCATGAATATCGTCCCCTCAGTTGTGCATAAATGTTTAAAGCTTCCCTTCAGAAATGATATATTTACTGTGCATCATAGTGGGTTTAATCTCATGTCTTCCCTAGGGAACTTTTCATTGGATTTCTTTTGGCTCGAATCTGTTAAACCTATTAGACCTCATGAGGACTTCTTTTTAAAATCATATCAAAAGTTTAAGGCAAAGCGTATAGAATAATTATCCCTTAGAAAAATGCCTCAACCCATGATTGAGTCGCCTATCCTTGACGAAACAATGATTGAACCAAAAGTCCTTCCAAACATCCAAGAGAAGCCTATGACAAAAACCTCTACAATTTCCTACAAGAGACCACAAGAAAACTAAAACAATCCTGTTGTGCTTCGTAAAAATAAACAATTTTACAAAGCTAAATAAAAAGTGGTTGAACAACCTTCTGTGGTTCCTTTCGTTCTTCCCCTAAGAGAAGAAAAGAAACCTATGGTTGATAAACCTACTCCTACACAAACACAAATTGACAAAAGATTGAAACGAAACCAAAATGCTAGAGAGTGTAGGTGTAGACATCATGCTATTGCTCGTATGTTACTAACTAAAGAAGAAAAGAGTAACATAGAAAATCAAAATCCAAACTTACCTAAAGCAATGCATGCTAATTCTATACCCTCGCTGCAACATAAACATGAACCTTCAAGAGAAATTATCATTCAACCTCTTGTTGTGATTAATCTAGATAATGACATTGACATTACAAAGATTGATGAGCAAGTGCATAATGGATTGAGTACATTGTTTTCCTCTTCTATGAGCTCAAATAACAAATCTCCTAAAAAGAGTGTTGAACTTGGTGCTTCCCCTAGTTCGGCCCTTGTTGTTGTCCCTTTGGCTAGTTGTCCTCCTTTCATCTATACTGACTAAGATTGGGATATAGACAACCTGCTATAGGTTGACTCGCATGTGCCTTACTATTATTTTGCATTTTTTCTCTTTTTTATGTGATTGCATGTGTGTAATGTGATCCCCCGCGATGTTTCATTTGATGTATCTTTTTTTTTGTGCATTCCTCTATATGTACCTACATTCTTCTCTATGTCGTAAACATTTTATCCTTTTTCATTTGTCTTGTGTTTTCCTTTAGGGGATAATGCAAGGTGTCGAGAAATTTAGGTCTCTTCCATGTTGACCCGAAGGATTTTTTTTCTTGGTTTTCGCTCTCTTTGTGTCATTCTTCTAGTTCTATGAGTTTTTGGGGAATGATGATATTTCCACACTCTATGATAGCATTGTAGCAAATATATACTAACCCCGAATCCATAGATCCCTTATGTATTTGTGGGGGCAACCCCTCCTTCCTTGTTCATGGCATAGCTTTATTTCAGAAACATATGACTTGACATAGGGTTTTCTGATGAAATCTCTCATGTCTAAGGAGAAAAAATTTTCCACTTTAAAGTAGTTGCTCATAGTAATGGTGTTAGCAACCGCTTTAAAGTGGGGGAATACATCGATGACATCTTTTGACATTTTGTATATTTCATGGTGTGATTTTCTTTTTCTTGTGATGCATCCTTTTCTTGGTGGTGTCATTGGGTTTGATGTTCTCCAAGAGTGTGATATGTCTAAGCGTATGACTTTCCCTTAGTGGCATGATGCAAAACGAGGCATCCCATTAGTCGCAATATGATATTCTTGACTTGTCCTCTCTTGGAGACATTAGGCATGATGTTCCGTAAGAAGAAGACCTTACATGAAGCGAGATCCCTTTGAACAAAAACCCATAGACCTAATATTCATAAGCATTTAACATTGTGGTGCCCTATCAAATTTTTCAGGAGGATGAATTTGATATGGTATGAGAGCCTAATATGATTCTCTCATTTTCCACCCTTTTTGGGATACTCACCTAGTGTATGGCCTGAGGTTCCACTACCCCAGAGTGATCACGTGTGTGTCATTTGCATAGTGGACATCGTGTTCCACTTGTAAACATTTTTGGATAGACAACCTAGACCTGGTCCACATCATGTTGGACAAACTATCAAAATTTGATCCTTTTCTCAGACAAACAACTGCATTCCACATTGTGTTGGAATGGTCAAAGCTTGATCCTTTAATTTCCTTTATTTTTCTTGCTCTTTGATAGTGTATGATTGAGTGTCTTTATCATTGTTTCATACATAAGTGTCTTGAATGTCTACTTTAGTGTGGGTTTGACATGGGGGAAAACTCTCACTAAAGTGGGGGAACAATGTAGTAATGGAAAACGTATCCATTTTCCTTACTTAATTCAAGAATAATTAACAATAAATGAACCTAATTTTGCTTTGATTTAGTGTTTTAATGTGTTTTACACATTCACATCAAGTTTAGGACCCTTTTTAATAAAATGGACTTAATGATGCCTTATTTAGAGTGTTGTAAAGTGTTTGTTTGCACTTTCACACTAATCTAGGGCTTTATTAATTAATTAAGGTTAATTAGAGCTTAATTGGCCCCTTAAATTCAAACCCAAGCCTTATTAATTATATTTTATGAGGGATAAAGCCCAAAACTCATTAATAATATTTCACAACACTTAATTTGGCAAGGTTTGAGTCCTAGGCTAGTGACTTAGGACTCATTTTCAACCTTGTGAATGGGTTCTTCCTAGGTCATATGACCCCCTTTTGGCATGTTATTTCATATACTCGAAGCATGTCCTAGTTGAGTATGCTAAGACCCATTTTCCTATGGCGAATGGGTCCTTCTTAATTTAGGACACCCATTTTTGAACATATTCTTGGTGGGATTTTAATGATTTCAAATCCTAGATATGATGTCAACTTGTTTTATTTGAATTTCAGGACTAAATCTTAAGTTAAGTATAAATATAAGGCTATTTAAGTTAGTTTCACCTAGCAATTTTGATGCAAGCATCTTAAGAGTTCACAAGGGAATTATAGAGCATTCGAGAGCATTCAAGGGTAGATTATCAAAGTTTTATTGTATCAATTAAAGTTCATATCATCATGTCAAAGGCATAGTGCATCATGCATGTTGTTGAGCTAATGTGTTGATGTAGTATTGAAGATCCAATTCAAGTATTATTTCACATCCAAATTGAAGATCAAGATCTACATTCCTTAAAGAGACTTCATGCTAGATTGCTGATTTGTTCTCCAAGACTTCATCCAAGGTATCATTGTTTCATGTTTCATTGTTTCATCATAAGGTTTAATTACCAAAATAGGGTTTGACCAAGGCAAACCCCTATTCCCTAACAATCAATTTTTTTCTTCTCTCTTGATGTGTGATTGCAGGTTTTAGGTTGAAGATCAAGTGGAGAACAAAATTTAAAAAAGTTGTCATCTTTCTTGCAAGATCATGGAAAGTACTCTACATAATTTATTTTTGACTTTCGAGAGCTGAATGCTTGAGATCTGGGAATGCAGATATTGAAGAACAAGATACCAAAACTAATTTTCGAGAACCCTAATAGGGACCCATTCGCCACTAGACGAATGCGTTCTTAGTGAGGCCCAAAACAACACTTTTCCAAAAAGGTACACATCATTTCAACATCTGAAAACCTTCCTTTTTACTATTATAATAGTTAGGTTTGTTTTTTGATTGTTATTTATGCATTTTACCTCTCACAATTGAGTGAAACATCTATTCACAAAAAAATGGGTTCCTCCATTTGATCAATCCCATTTGGGGTGAACCCTCCTCTTTCTCTATGTTTCACCACTTAATCTTAACTATGGTTTAAACTTAGTCTTATTTGTGGTCTTAGGTCATATATATAATCACCACCATAATAGAAATTTAACCACTTTCAATGACAACTCATATAATTTTTATTCATAACTAGTAACACATATATACATACATATATGTATAGATATGTTTATATACACACATACATACATATAAACACACACACACACACACCTATTATCAAAGAAAAATATAAATTCATTAAATAATAATGTTAATAAAATGCTTATAGGATCATAACATAAATCAGATCATTAAGGTCATTAACTTGGAAGATAATAATATAAGTATGTATATTGGTGCAGTCACAGTAGGAGGGCTCAAAAAGAACAGTTTGAAATGTGCAACTTAGAGTCAATACACTGGAAATAACACAAGAAATTGATATGCCAACTAGAAACTTTATTGAATTGCAATCTTACATGCAACACATGCCTCATGGGTGAATATCCAAGGCTCACAGGCCTTCCACAAGGCATTAAACAATACAACTAGCCAAAGGCCTTATTAGATGCCCCTGAAGGGTTGATGCAAAAATATCTTGAGTCTAATTCTTACTTCTAAAACTACTAACTTCCTATGAGTTATAAATGCTTATAAATATACTTCTCAAGATCCAACAAAGGTCCCCGTCTACCAAAAGGGCCGTAAACCTGATGAATGATCACAAATGAATGTCGGCCTCAAAATACATGGAAAGATAACTCCACGTGAAAATAAATGACTTGAAAATATCTAGGATAGGTCCCAATGAACCCAAGATGCTTGTAAGGTATCCCATTAAGGTTGCATGATCTAGAATAGGTCTTCCCTTTGGAATCTAGACCAAGTCGGCCCCAAATGCTCTGATTGGAAAATACAATGAAATTATGAGATCGACAACTTTCGGTAGATAAATTCAAATGATGTGAAACTTGGATATGTGATATATGTTGATGTGTAGATGCTATATCCTACTTTGCAAGATAAGAAACAATGATGTGGTAAAATTTGGAATGAAATTCTGAAACTGCTACTGAATGTAATGCAAGAAAATATCTATTTTTCGTTGATACAAGATTGCTTTACAACCAAGACTAAGAGGAAAACCAAAACAGTCCATCTCAGACTGATAAATCCATGATGAATCTCCCACTTTTTTTCCTTTCCACTTCACAAGATATTCTTTTAATTGCGTGTTCCTGGTGCTCCTTCCGGTTTGGGTATCCAAAACCCGCTCAATCTCCTCTGGTTCATGATGTGGTTACTGCTCTTTCAAATCCACTTCATTACTGCTACTACCACTTGAATATCCTTCATGAAACTCATATATGCCTACAAAAATGAATATAGGTGATATCTCTAAAGTCTCCAGTAACTCTACTTCATATGCATTTCCAGAATCAAACTTCCTTAGAATCTTACATGGTTCAAACTTCCTCATCTTCAACTTGTTGTATGTTCCTATTGGAAATCTCTCTTTCCTCATATATACCATCACTTCATCTCCAACAAAATATTCCTTATACATATCTGATGCTCATCTTCCTTCTCCTTATACTTACTGTTCATGCCTTCCAAATGCTTCCAGACTTGATCATTCAATGTCTCCATGAAATCTGCAAACTCTTCTACCTCCACACTCCTTTTATTCTCCATACTAATGTCTATTAACTTTAAAACTCCTCTAGGATGTGTTCCGATAACAATCTAAAATGGTGTCTTCCTTGTACTTTGGTTCACTGAATTATTGTATGCAAACTCTGCCTATGGTAAAACTATATCCCAACTTCTCACCTTATCTGCAACCAAACATCTTAATAGGTTACCCAAACTTCTATTTACCACCTCTATTTTTCCATTTTTTTGTGGGTGATATGTTGAACTAAAATTCAAATCTATCTTCATCTTCTTCCATCATGTCCTCCAGAATTACCCAATGAGCTTAGTTTCTTTGTCTAAAACAATACTTTTAGGTAATCCATTCAATCTCACAATCTCCTTGAAAAATAATTCAACAACATGCCCAACATCATTAGTCTTCTTATAAGGAATGAAATGTGCCATTTTAGAAAATCTGTCCACTACTACTTGTTATGCTTTGCATAACCACCCCACCTTAACTTTGGTCAAAATGGGTCCCCCTTGTTTCTTGTCCTTGGTGTTTTCGTTTGGGACTTATGAGTTGTTCTTTTCTCCTAAGTCTTTTGTCCTTTCTTTTGTTTTGGCGGAACTAGAACCTGAATGGAACTTGAATTTGGAATATGCATAGGTTCCATGTCTTGATTTCATCCCGACTTCGCTTCCATTTTGTTTCCTTTTTATTTTTCATTTCTCGTTGCTTTGTTTGGGACAAGCTCAGTCTTGGTCCCGTTTCCTTTGTTTTTCGTTGTTTGCTTGTCTATTTTTTTTGTGTCTTTGGTGGAATTGGAATCAGAACCGAACTTGGAACTTTGAAAAATTCCCTGTTTTTGTTCCCATTTCAATCCCACCCCTCCCTTTGTGTTTTTCTTGTCTGTTTTGTTTGGATTTGGTTCCTTTGATTCCAATCCCTTTCCTTTGTTCTCCCTTCTCATTCTTCATTCTTGGTGTTTCTTTATCTTTTCCAGAATCAGAACCGGAACCAGAACCAAAACCAAATTGAGAACTTTTCAAAAGTTCCCTGATCGGTTTTGATCCCGATCCCGCCACCGGTCTTTTGTTTTTCTCCACTTTACTTCAGTTACGTAATAGTTTGTGTGCTTGTTCCCACCGTGATTCTGCATCTGACCAACCATATTAATGACATTAATTGCAAACCCTCCACATGCGCAAAATCTAATTCATAACCTTAATTAGGGTTAATTTTCTCACTCTTATTGTTGTATAAACTGTAATAGTGAACCAAAGCTAAGGTAGAGAAGGAGGATCATGATTTACTCAGGAAGCAAGCATTTGTGGGCAGATTAGATCAAGTTTCAACCTGCTTGGTAGCGATTGAGGTAGGTGGGTTTTTCTCCCGCTTTGCCTTGTGTTCTTTACATGTTCGTGAGATTTCTTGTGGATCTTCGCTTGTTTTTGCGGTGTTGTGTTCATTTTCCTTTTTGGTTTTATTTTTCTATTGTTTCTAGTTTTCTTTTGCGTCTTTTCTATTTTGTTTTGCTCTCTGCGGTCATTTTCATGTTTGGTCACGTCCGTACTTCCATGCCCTAGCTTTTTCTTAGGGTATAATTTTCAAAAGGATTTGGGGGTTCTTAAAGGGTCTTTGATCTGTTGTGTGACTCTCCCAATCTTTTTGTATGTTGACTCGATGATTTTCACATGGGGTTTTTATGCCCTAATTTTCTAAGTTGATTGGTTAAAGTAAGCTAGGGTTTTTGCATGCCATTTCAATTTAAAATCATGCCCTAGCTGATGGTTTCCCTTCAGTCATATGAGGGATTGATTTATACTGCTATTTTTAGCCTCCTTGGCTCGTCATATGACCTTATTTTAAATCATTATGAGTGCTTAAGTAAGGTGGCATCATGCTTAAATGATAAAGGGAAGAGTCGGATCCAGGAATGGATTCGATCCATAAACCTCTATTTGAAATGTTCCGGATCCGGTTCCGAATCCGCTCCCGATGAGCATTTTGGCTATCAAACCTCCTTTACTCCAACTCAATTGGAACCAAAATGGAGGTGGGGTTTGAAACTTAGTGATTTTCTTGGTCCGGTTTTCATTCCGGTCCCGATCCTGACATCCATTCCAACTTCGGTCCCGACTTTGACATTCAGTCCAATCCTAGTCCTAGCTCCAATGATGGTCTCATCCCCGACCCCACCATACTAAAGGTTTTCCTATATTGATTATTTTCTTGGTTCTGCCTCTAGTGAGTGGTAAATTTTTCTAAGTATGTAGAGACTACATGAAGAAGGATAGTAACATGGAAGGTAAGCTCTCTAATACTGATTTTCATACTTTCCATGGATCTAATCTTGGGTTATCCTGTAGGAATAAGTAATGCCAGGAGTATCCACTGAAGTCTCCCAAATGGAGGTCCCAATTGCAGAAAGTTCAATGAAGGTGAAGCCAAAGAAGATAAAGGTGGAACAACTACCTTATACTTTCAGATACAAACATTAGAATGCTTCTCCCATAGCTAGCAAGCTCGATTGAGGATGGGAAAATATCACTGATACTAACTTGGGATCCTACAATTGTGAGGAGTTGATTCTAGAGAACTTTGCAGAAGAAGTAACTGGGAGAACATAAAGGATAATCCAGTCTAGGATAGCACATGTTGCACTTTTCCCTCTATCAGTGCAATGCCCATAGCTCATTTTGGCTGCAACAGGGGCTTATAATTCAGTTTCGAGGCAGTGCATGGACCAACATGGGAGTGTCATCATTGATCTATCCCCACAAATGATGAGGTTCATGTTTAATGCACCTACTCCAAGGAACCCCTAACAACTAACTGAAGTGGAGGCATTACAAATATTCAACAAAAACAAAGAATTCGATAGACCCCATGTAAATAAGAAATGGTTAAGGATTGAGAAGAAGTCTGTAGCTAAGATGCCTGAACAACCTAAGAGAGGTGATTTCAAGAAGGAGGTGGATGATTTGATTCTAATTCTTTCCAAGGTATTCGGTAAAAGGGACTCTACATGCTTCAAAGAATGGATGTTCCCATATATAGAAGCTATATTTGATGGCAGGAAATAATTTGATTGGTGCATGATCCTATCTCACAATTTACACAATCAGATGTTGAATGTAAGGGAAACAAAGACCTTCTTTATGAATTCTTATGTCATATATGCTGCTGCAAGGATGGGCATATTTCCCGAGTTGAATAGAGTGGGGGTGTTGGGATAGGCTCTAGGACAACAAAAGGTTTGGAACCATTATGATCAGTTAACTTTGCAAACATCAGAGTTACATCATAGAAGGGTTAATGATGCATTGCTCTATGTTATCATCAACCGGTTAACAGGGGATGCTCGGTTTAGGTTAAGTAGAGATTTCATGGCCTTCATATCTCAATGGGGACATTGGTATATCGAATATCCTAATTTTTCATATTTCAGGCTGGCAGGATTTGATGGTCATCCTCATCTACTCCCAAGGTGTTGTAGTGATAGAATAGTCCTTATGGAGTTTATATATCAGGCCTTAGGAGTCAATGCAAAAATTACCATCAAACATAAGCCGAGATGTCATAAGTTCCCTACGAAGTTGGGGAAATATTGTTCTCTTCAGAATATAGCTGCAAAGGCAATATGTGAAGGGTTGAGCTATCTGAAGTTGGGATTGTATACATCTCGAAAACATTTTGACCCAGAGAGCAAGATGAATGGTATAAATCCTATTCTTTTTGATAAGCATTATAATTTTTTGGAAGACTTTTGGATTGAATTGCAAGATGAATATGACATTAGGAGGAATTATGAAAGACTAACTATTCCTCAAATGATTGAGTATGGTGTAAAAGAAGATATCCCTGACACACTATCAGATGATGGTGTAGCTCTAGATCTAGGATATGAAGCAGAGAGGATTTGTACCAAAGACCTAGCCCCCATCAATTGGGATGAAGATGAATCCATTGACACTAAGTATATTTCCATAATGGTAATGGATAGGAGTATCCAATGGGTGGTGCTGAGAATCAAGGAGCCACAAGATCAAGTTTCAAAGAAAAGAAAGGCAAGAGAAACTAAAGGTTATCAAAGGCTCAACAGAGGAGAGAAAAAGAAGGTCTTGAAGCTAAATTTAAAGTGGTTGAAGAGGCTTGAAGGAAGAAAGAAGAAGAATTGGAGCTACAAAGGATAGAGGAGGAGGAACATGCCAAAATTGGTCAAGAGGCATCCAAGGCATGGGCAAGGGTAGAAGAATTGGAAAAATAAAGAGATCAATTGTTGGAGGAGAGGAGAAAAGAAGAACAATTGGCCAGAGTTGAACAAGAAAGGAAGGCAAAAGCTGAAGCTGACGAATTAGACAAGGAGAAAGCAGAGAAGGAGAAACAACAAGAGGTTGACTCTCAACCTAGGGCAACACTTTGGAAACCTCTCTCTCCTACCACATCTTCTTCCAATCAAATGATAACTCCCCTTGCTACCCCAACATGGCTAAAACTTAATTTGGAAAAGAAATAGGTAGTGCAAACACAACCCCTTAATTGGGATGATTTCAGAAAGGAAATAGAAAAGGAGAGGCCAAGGAAGAGAGCCAGGGTTCTTCATTCTACAAGGCTAACAAATGCTAGGGAAATTATCATTGAAAGTGGTATCCCCATGGTTGACAAGGATAAGCAAGATATGCAATTAAGTGATTATCAATTGGGCACTATCAATCTAGGAAGGCCCACAAGAAATAAACAGATGAACTTAATTGATATTGTAGCTTCTTCTACTAAGTCCAGAATGATCTAGGAAAAGCAAAATAAAGATGAGCTTAAGTCACAAGTGGATCAATTACATAAATTTCTGAAGGATCTCTCTTCTCCTATCTCTTCACAGTCTACTGCTCCCGAGACACCTATTCTACTGAGAAAGAAAGATTGTGATAATTTTATTGAAATGAGGAATAAGGTCGGGATGATGGATAGATGGATTAATAAACTAAACCAAGAAGTAGAGGAGTTTCTTGTGGAAAGTTGCAAAGCTCATGAATAGGCTAAAGAATTAGGAGCAAGTATTGCCATAATTGTTGATGAAGACATCCTTATGGAAGATGGCCTCATCCTTGATAAACTCAAGGAAAAATGGAGTAGCATATTTAAAGAAATGATGCAAAAAGGAGATGATGGTGATGAAATTTTTATGGATAGACTAATGGATGTTAAGGAAGAGGTAAAGGCTACTAGAAGGGAACTCATCAAACTTAAGGATATGAAAGAGTTTGCCTCTACCGAGCTAACAAGAATAAAATTTGAAGATAGTTGGGTAGATGGGCCAAACACATAAATGCTTCAACAAGTGATCACTAGTTATGATGAGTATATGCTGGAGTAGAAAATGAAAGACTAAGGCACCCATACATCTGTTCCTTGGCCAGATCAACATCAAGAGGGCGTGGTTTGTTGGAGATATATCAATTTTCCATTTTGTAGGGAAGTGACATAGAATCAACTAAAGATCTCAACATATCCACCCTCCTCCTTTTGGAGCACAAGTTTTGACAAGAAGTCTTCAATCAACAATTGGAGATCAAAATGGACTCCCATTTTTACATTGCCTGGTCGCCCCATAATTTGTGGATCTAGATTTTGATGAGAGAAATTAGTGCTACACAAGTTTATATATAGAATTTCTCCCCACTTTGTAAAGGTTGGCTCATTGAAGTAAGATTATCCACTTAAAGGAGATTTAATAGATAGTTTACAATTTTATAAGTTTTTTTTACAGTTTATGCAAATACACTTGGATACATTTTCTTTACAAATTTTCAATACAAGTTATGTTATTTCTAGAATTTGTTTTTTCAATGATAATATTGATGAACCATAGCCATTTGTATGCCAGTGAATGTTGTGCATAAGTGTTTCTTACTTGATGAAATCAGTAGAAGATTCCAAATTTAAATCTATTTCATTAAATTATCTGTAAATGAGATTCTTTTATGTTTGTTGATCTATGAATGAATGATGAGCCAGTGATGTGTTACTATTAGATTTTGAAGTTTAGTACTGATGAATGATTGTAAATACTGAATTAGCACTATGAATGAATATAATGGTGAAGAATAGTTTGTGGATTGTATGATTTTATAGTTTCTTAATTACTTGAAAGGCTCATTGTGAAATTTATATGTCTAAATTACAAGGAGTTTACATTTATGATTTGCTGTTCTATGCTTTGATCTTATTTTTTCTATTTATTTTACACCCCCAAACATTAGATTAGTTCACATCATGCAGTTAGTGTCCTTTTACCATCAGGGCCCTTGAATATTATGGTTGCATGGACTACTGAACGAAACAAAACACTTGAGAACCAACTACAAAGACCTTGGAAGATAGGTAGTTTTAGATTAGTTATCTTTTTCAAGAGAAATAGAGTAGAAATATTCTGTTTAATGTTGTTGTGCTATTTTGACCATAAACACTACCATTATAGAATCATAACCTATCAGTGATCTTGGCAATCCCAATATGAAATCCATGCTTATATCTTCTCAAGGTCTCATCAGTACTATCAAAGGTTTGTACAATCCAGTATTCTGACTACTCCCTTTTGTAACTTGAAAAATTCTATAACTTTGAACATACTTCCTGACATCCTTATATATTTGCAGCGAAACATAATGTTCACTTACCAAAGCTACTGTCTTATCCAATCCAAAATGTCCTGCTAAACCTCCACTATGTTTCTCCTTTATCAAATTCTCCTTCATTGAACTCCTCAGGATACACAACTTATTTCCCTTGAATAACATACCTTCTTGAATGAAATAGTCTAGCCATTGGCTCTAGTTTGTCACTACTGGTTCTTTATATTCTTTCCAAGATTCACCAAAATCTTCATCATCCTTATATATATGCTTCAACTCTTCAAATCCCAATACTTCCACTCTCATCTCTGTCAACAAATTCCTTCTTCTAATTAATGCATCTACAACTTTGTTTGAATTTCCACTCCTATGCTTCAACGCAAATGTATAACTCTGCAAGAACTCAACCCATCTCATATGTCTCTGGTTCAAATTTCCTTGACTGTTCAAATATTGCAAAGCTTGATGATATGTATACAACAAAAAATCCTTAGGAAACAAGTAATGTCTCTACTTCTTCAAGGCTTGAATTATGGCATAGAATTCCTTATCATAAAATAAATATCTTCTTCTGGAATCATTCAAATTCTCAGTGAAATAAGCTATAGGTCTTCCTTCTTGACTCAACATTGCTCCAATTGCATTTCCACTTGCATCAAAATCAACTTGAAATACTTTGTCAAAATCCAATAATGCTAATACTGGCTATTCTGTCACTTTTTTCTTCAACAATTCAAAAATTCTTTGTGCTCCAGATGTCCACTTAAATTCTTTCTTCTCTCCTCTCATTATCTTAGTAATGGGATTACAAACACTACTAAAGCTCCTGATAAAATTTCGGTAGAAAATTGCTAATCCATGGAATGATCTCACTTCTCCAATATTCACCAGTATAGGCCAATCAACAATTGCTTTCACTTTCTCAGGGTTCATCTTTAATCCTTCAACATAAATAAAAAACCCAAATACACCAACTCTGTCTTCATAAAACTTCACTTCTTTACATTAATCAACAAATTATCCTCTCTCAAATTCTACAATATTTGTCAGATGTGCCACAAATGTTCTTCTCTAGTCTTACTGAAAATTATAATATCATCCAAGTAAACAATGACAAACTTACCCAATAATTTCTTTAGTACCCCATTCATCAATCTCATAAAAGTTCTCGATGCATTGGTCAATCCAAAAGACATCACTAACCACTCATACAATCCTTCATTAGTCTTAAATGCATTCTTCCACTCATCTCCTTCTCTGTTTCTAATATGATGATATCCACTCTTTAGGTCAATCTTTGTAAAACACTTTGCTCCACTCAAATACTCCATAATGTCATCCATTTTTGGTAATGGAAATCTATACTTGACAGTGATCCTATTAATTTCTCTTGAATCTGTACACATTCTCCACTCTCCATCTTTCTTTGGTGCAAGTACAATAGGTACTGTACACAGGCTCAAACTTTCTCTAATCAATCCTTTTCTTAAAAACTCTTGTATCTTCCAGTTCAACTCTGCATTCTCTGCTGGTTTCATTCTACGTGTTGCCTTGTTTAGAAAACTTGCTCCTGATATAAGATCTATATGATGACTGATACTCCATGCTGGTGGTAATCCCTTTGGTACATTGTCTGACATGATATCTTCATACTCTATTAACAACTTTGACACTTTTGTCTACAATGGATCTTCATTCTTTGTTGTCTCCAGATTACCCCTTTATTTGGAATAAATGCAAAACACATGCAGTTTTCCTTAAGTTGGAAAAAAATTCACCTCAAGGAATGCATTCAGGAATTGAAAACTCACTCTAATACCACTTGGTGTATTTACAGTAGGAGGGTTCAGAAAGGACAATCCAAACTGTGCAGCTTAGAGTCAACACAATGAAAAATAACACAAGAAAATAATATGAAAACTTGAAACTTTATTGAATTGACATCTTACATGCAACACATGCTACATGGGTGAATATCTAGGTCTCATTGGCATGCCACAAGGAATTAAAAAATACAACTGGCCAAAGGTCTTTTACATGGCCCCAAAATGTTGATGCAAAAAGATCTTGAATCTAATTCTTACTTCTAAAACTACTGACTTCCTATGAGTTATAAATTCTTATAAATATGCTTGTCAAGCTCCAAAAAGTTCCATTTCAGACACAAGGGTTGTAAACCCAATGAATGATCACATATGAATTTCGGCCTCAAAATAAGGAAATATAACTCCACATAAAAATAAATTACTTGTGAATCTCCAAGATATGTAAAAATTAACCCAAGATGCTTGTAAGGTGTCCCATTAAGCTCCACATGATCTAGAATAGGTATGCACTATGAAATTCAGACTAGGTCAACCACAAATGATCTGATTCAAAAATATAATGGAATTCTGGGAGCGATAACTTTTAGTAGAAAAATGAAAATGATGTGAAATGTAGATATGTGATAGATGTTGATGTGTAGATGTTATATCCTACAAAATAAACACTAACAAAAATCTATAATATAGGAATTCATAATGACTTCAAGCAATCAAGGTTAAAATGATCAAAGAAGAACTTCAAATAATAATCACAACAATTGCATCACTTCCCTCAAGGACATTCATAAAAGATGGTAATAAAATTAATATCCCCAACCACTTGTACCTTACATGAGGTACCTTTTTTCACATCAAATATTTATGCTTACAATTAGTTTTTTTGTAAATCCAAAATCAAATTAGATTATGTTTATGTGTAAGCTAAATAAAAGTGATTAAAAATAATCAAATTAAATAATCAAACTAGTTAAATAGATTAAAAATACAAGTTCTACACACAATATGATTCCAATAAACAATCAATGAAACCTCATTATTAGTATCCATATAATTAGTATCCAAATTAAGTTTAAACATGATGTGATGAGGGAGACATATGACATCCCAACCTCCTTATGAACAACACCATCTCTAGTAAAATAATAATAAGTTAACATATAGTTTATGTTTTAAGATAAAAATTATCATTATGAAATGAAGTTATAAAATTTATTTCCATGAAATATTGATCTTCCTATGTAGCTGTAATGTCCCAAATTATAATAAACCTGAAATCTGATTAATAATATACAAAAAATTATCTCGAATCTAGAAATCTTAATTTTTATCAAACTTGATGTTAGACAAATTGGGTAATCTGAAATAACCACCAACATGCACCAAATGGAAATCAGGTAATGTGCAACTGAAGCCAAATGATTTTTTATATATCTCCACATGGAATTACATCATTTTTTCTGATAACTACATTAGATAATATAAATGAACAACAAGAAATCTGAAAATTCTGGAGATCTTTGTTTCTATTAAACTGAAAATAGATGCAAATCGGGTAGGATAAAAACTTCACCAAAATGTTCTCAAATAATACGGAAAGATGCAAAATTGATGTAGAATGATATAAAAATGATAATAACATGAAAATTACATAAATATTTTATCATAACATCTGGTAACATAAAAATATAGCTGCAGAAAAATACCCAAAGAGATCCTCAATTGGAAGCTCAAAACTTGGCCGAAATTTATGCAATCTTCACACAAACTCACCCCAATCTTTATAAAAAATTTCCAATAGAAAAGTAAGTATATGAATACTTTAATATCATAAAAATATGCTTCTCACAATATAAATAGATTATGAAACTCAAAAATCCACACTATGGTCTCCAAATTACACCAAAATCCTGCAAATAAACGAATACAAAATACCCAACTGAAGAGCATTCAACACAATGACAATATCTTGATGAAATTGCACCTAGAGACCCTTGAAACCACTGTCCTTGAGCCTCAATCCCATTTTTTTTACCAGCCTTAAAGATATTTTATTCATTTGTTTACCAACCTCTGAAGAAGAGAAAACGCTCAGCCAAAATCTGCAACAAGAATGATCCAAAATGAAGCCCAAATTCATGTTTTATTGAAAAATCTTGAATTTACAAGTTAGGAACCAAAAAATCACAATCAAGGAGAGATTTAATTTTTTCATGTAATGCATGTAACCTTTGGTGCCAAGTGTCCATTAATTTCTTCCACTTCAATGCAAGCTGCCACTTGTCCCAGCTTGTCATAAGCTACTAAATGCCAAAAATAAGCAAGAAGAAGATCCCATACCCAAGTAGAGATAAATATTGTTAGAAACCAAGATCAAACATGCAAGCCAGAATACCTTCCAAAAAAGAGAAAAACAATTAAAAATTAGAACTTTACATGAAAATGTGCAAATTGATATATTCAGGAATTCAAAATTACAATGAGATGATTTGCTTTATAAAAGAAAAGTATGCAACCCTAATGTTGACCTAAAAAAAGATCAACTAAATAAAGCTTACTTATTAATTAAGTAAACTAATTATTACCTAAGAAAAACCTAAGTAGAGTTATGCAAGTGTAATTAAATATTAATTACACTAACACCCCCCCATAAGTGCAACTTAGGGAGACTAAATAAGCATGCACCTAAAACTAAGATGAATGGGTCTCGGCAACAAGGCCTGATATTAAATATTAATTACACTAACAAATATTAATATAAAATATATTTGGTTATAAAATAATATTATATTCATGACCAAGTCACCAAATATAACTTTATTTTTGAATATATCGAGAGCTCGTGATTTGCTATTTTGAGCCTACCGACTTACTATTTTTAGTAAATGGTTTTTTTTTTTTTTTTTGAAAAAGGGACATGACAGTAGCACTCTAGAGACTGATTTGGTCCCACTAAAATAATAATTGCTATATGTTTGAATTATGTAACTTGATGTTGTGCTAGCCTATAATTTTGACTTTAAATTGAGTGTCATTTGTCTTCAATCTTCTTGAATATTATGCCAATGGAGTACATGTGAAATAGTAACAACATATTTATGTAATAATTTAACATGAAAAATGTTATGAATCTTTCCCAAGGAAAGTGAAAATTCCAAGAAAAATATGATCAGATTGATTACTTTTAGTGTCTCAAATGGACCAACAAATTGTGGAACTAACTTTTCCAATAAAATTTATAGCTTTATTTCATAATTATAATGCTTACCATAAATCATAAACTATATGTTAACTTATTATTATTGTACTAGATATGGTATTGTTCTTAAGGAGGCTAGGATGTCATGGGTCTCCCTCATTGCATTATGTTTAAACTTAATTTGAATACTAATCATATGGATAGTAATAATGAGATGCCATTGATTATTGTTTGACATCATATTGTGTGTAGAACGTGGATTCTTTATCTATTGAACTACTTGATTATTTAATTTGATTATTTTTAGTATCAATTTTATTTAGCTTACACATAAACATAATCTAACTTGAAAAAAAATGTGGAACTAAATTTGGTATCCAAATCAAAAACATCATAACCTCTCATGACATCTCTCTTCCAGAACACATATGATCTCAAGTTAAAAATGAAATTCAAAATAATTATCTCCCTCCTGATAGGTGATTTACCTAGTAGTCTCTTCAACACGAAGGAAATTACTCTTTGAAGGGTCTTTAATGATGACATCGATAGTAGGGATATTATTTTTACCTTCTCAAAATTTCTTTGCATTATAATGTGGGTTCTCTAGCTTCTTGCCCCTTTTGAAATTACTAGTTATTTTTGTACTCGGGTTCCTAGTAGCTACCTCTTCTCAACCATGGGAGGTGATCTATTGTAAATGAAGATGAATAACTATGAGAGTGTTCAAAATAGTGAGGAAGTTTAGGATATCATGTAGAGAGGGAACCTCTCCTCTTACCCAAAAATCCATGAATTGTTTTGATACCCTAATTCTTGTTGAATTTTCTAACTCTTGGAAGGCTAACATTTTGTATGTGAGGGGAATTTATTTTTAGGTCTCTATGGATATGATTTTTGTGGCCATGATAATAAAAATGGAATGGATTCACATCCCTAAAAAGGTGAAAGGAAATTATTGTGATGCCATGAATCGATTATTATTTAAAGGGGTGAAAAAATCATTAGGTTATAGAATGCCTTCATTAGGGAGGACCTCCTTGGTGTTTGGAAAATAATGGTTGAAGTGTTGATGAGGTATATCATGCTAGAGGGTCATTATAAAAGGTTTTTCCCCTACTTCTTATTTATGCTCAACCATTTTAGGCATAATGTTAAAATAAATTTTCCTTTTTGGCTCTATTCCTCATTAGAATATTTTGTCCAAAAGGTTTTGTTGAATGAGAAACAACTCCTCCTACACCAGGGGTTAATTTACCATATCTATTGCTAAAACCTATCCCTAACCATAGTTCCCACTCCTTGAATATGCATATATAATCTTTCCCTTGCTTGCTTGAAGGAGGGAGGTACTCTAAAAAGTAAAAAGTCTAGTATATCCCACCCATCTATTTTATTTGGCTCTCCTTGTTTAGCTCTACCCCAACTTATCCTATGGATCCTCCCCCTTCTAATGTCGGGCCCAAAAATCACATGATATCCTTTCAAAAATCCCTATTAGGTGCTTATTATCCTCTTATGGGGAGGAAAATTCCCCACCCAACTCCCTAGATCAATACCCTACCCCCTAACTTCTCAACCAAATATAAAGGAAATCACACTATCTATCCCTACTCCCCTAGCCCCCTCTAAATATCACTCCATTTTGGAGGATCCCATTTCCATTTCTAGCCCTTCAAGACACTCCCATATGTTCAAAAACAATAATCCATTCACTATTGGGGCCCATGCTAGTCATATCTCACAAAAGACTATTCCCATGGGGATCTTGTGTTAAAATTGAGGAGAAGCTTAGAACCTTGTGTAAGGATATTGACATTCTGTAGAGGGGATTCACTACTCTCGTGTCTCTAGCACAAAGAAGAGTCAACAGGGAGAAAATTTACCTCAACTACCTCAATGATAAAGATAGGAAAATGGGATGGCAAATGGAAGAAAAACTAGACACTATTTTATGTTCTTAGGGATGGAGGATTTCAGGAATCAAGTGAGAAAACCACAGTGGTATCGAATTGTGGACTAATCGATACTCAACTAGAGGACAAAAAATTGGGACTCAGATGACAACATGATACGCTATCATCTCAGTGACACATTGGTGTCTTGTATGAACTTAGAACAAAGTATACAATGAAAAATTCATGAGGTGTGCTAATGACCCAAAAACCTTAATTCGATAATTTAAACATAATTGATAGAATGATACTAATGCATAAAATAAACTAACTACAATAAGAAGAATACTATAACTTAAAAGATAAATTTATTGTAACAAAGTGTAGAGAAAGGGTGGTAGAAATATAACTTACGAGTGGTTCGTCCTCCTGCAAGTTCCACACTGACAAAGTACCTACACATAAAGACAAAAAATGTTGGGGTTGTTTTTTGGAGTTTGCCTTAGTCAGACTCCCACTTTGGTGTTTCCACCTCCATAGATAGATAATATGCAATGAGAGAGAGAAAATTGATAAAGAAATGTAATAGGTGGAACTTATAGAAAGAAAAGACAATCTATATGCTAAACAATAAGTAAGAAAATGCAATAAAGTAAATGTTACCCTCCCTTATACATGCTTGAAGAAGCTGAGAGAGGAAGGAAGAGAGCCTTGATAGTGTAAGACGATAGTGCCAATGATGTAAATCTTGAAACCTATGAGAATCAATGGTGTAGAAGCAAGAAGTAGCAAGAACAATGGTGCAGAATGGAGGAATGGAGTGAGAGTGTAAAGTGAATGAGCAAGGAGTGAGTGAGATTGAACAAGGAATGAATTGGAATCAATCGAATTGAAAGAGGTAAGTTCCAAGGCTATTTTGGAGGCAAAGAGATGTTTTCGGGTGGTCAAGGTTCATAGGAAGCGTTACATTCTACAGGGTAGGAAATAATCACAATGTCCAAACATCCACTGACTTGGGAATCTTGTTAGGATGCCAACACACCATGTAGACGTTTGTGCAGTGTAGAGGCATCCACGAGAAAAATTCCCTCATCAACAAGAAATGACAAAGAAAAAATAAGACAAAGGGTTTAAGGTGGATTTTTTTTACATTGTTGACCTTATATGGCTAAGGTGAAGGTGATGTTGTGGGAAATTTCACTAGGGTGCAATTTTAGTCCTCAAAATTTTTCCCTTGCTTTAGTGAGCATATGTTTCAGTGTATATGTGAGATAAAGTAGAAAGAGATTGAAGAGAATATAATGAAAAAGAGATGAAGTTGTACTTTGATCTAGTATACCTGGTGTGAAAAGGGATTCACCAAAATGTGAAGAGCACACGAGTCTTTGATCTTGTAATGCTAGCTGCAATCTCACCATAAACATGTTAGCTGTAGACAAACATGTTAGGTAAAAAATAGAAAATAATAGAAAAAATCATAATACATATGATAAAATATAAGATGGCGCTGATAGGTGTGGACAGCATGGACAGAGTCCATACGACAAGTATGTAGGCATGTGGCTACTACAAACTTCATTGTAGAACAGTCACAAAAAAATAGGTATAGTCAGGTTGCCCCCAAGCTAGACACAAAGATATAAGACATCTAGACACCAAGACACAAGATGCCAAATATCAGATATAAGATAGGTCTAGTCAGGTTGTACCAAGCTAGATGCCAAGATATAAGAAATCCAGACATCAAGACACAAGGATGCCAAATATCAAACATAAGACACATTATAGGACACTAGAGATTTTGTTTTGAAAGAGACTTTCACAAAGGGGTTCTTTCATCAGGGAATCCTTTTCATAAGACATCAAGACACCAAGGAACCCTTTTGAAAGAGCACTCCTTTTGAAAGACCTCAAGTGATTATGTCATCAAGGAATCCTTTTGAAAGATCTTTTATCAAGAAATCCTTTGGAAAGAATGCTCATTTTTGAAAGGAAGTTTTTCAGATTATTTTACCAAGGGATCTTTTTGAAAAAAAAAATTCACCAAAAAATCCTTTTGAAATAATACTCCTTGTTAAAAAGTAAGCTGAGATGAGAGCCTCCCCTTAGAATGATGTGTGCTATATAGAGGAGCACATGCCATTCTAAGGAGAGAAGAGGAAGATGAGAGATGTCAAGACACAAAATACATGGAAAGATATATTTATGGTATTTTGTCACACACATGAGGGACAACACATTGAAAACAACCACATCATGAAGTAAATAGGTAGAGACAAAGAAATCAGGACATAGGGGGATTTGATAATTTCGGGCTCAGAACTATCCATAGATATAAATAGATAGATATAGTATAATATATGTATGAACTGTCATCAACCCCCAAATGTATCAAAACATGAAGACAAATGACAAATAAAAATTAGGTCAACATGGAAGAAGGCTTAAATTCCCCCAACACTTTGCATCATCCTCGACGTGAAAATGTAAGGTTTATGAAACATAGAAGAATGATGAAAAAAATAGAAGGTCACAAAAAATTCTCATGCTTGTATCCAAGCACATACAAGAGTAGCTCTAGGAAAGAACACAAAACACATATAGACAAGGACAGGGGAACACAGACAATCACAAAAATATAATCTATAGATGTAGAAGAGGCACCACCCTAATGTGAGTCCATCAACAAGTCATCTTGCTCCCAGTCTAGATCATTATATGGGGAGGGAGGGTGAGCTTGAAGGGGAGGGATAGAAAGGGCTGTACCAACCGACTCACTTGTGACAAGGGCCAAGGAAGAAGGCCCATCAAGATCCTCTTCACTGAGCTCTTACAAGACTAGGGTCACCGATCTCTCAAAGATTGATGACAAAGTCATGAGGATGTGAGGGATAAATCCATAATGAGGATGGTGCAAGCCAAAAAAGAACTAGATCCATAATATATGAGGATTTATTATGAACCTCACATGCAATGAGGTCATCCTCAAGATTTTTCTTCAATGAAGGATGCATAATCCCCATACAAGAAGAAAAAGTAGAAGGAGATGGAGTTAGAGCCACAAAAGACACCACCTTTGTATGAGGCATGTTGATAGGCTACGAAAAAGGAGGAATATCAGGAAGAGAAGCAAGAAGGGGAGGCTCTGCTAAAGGGGCAATGAAAACCAACACCCTTTTAGGGTGAGGTTCAATGGGATCTCTTGATGAAGCCAAGAGTATCATGAAGGCGATGGGAACTAAGGTAGAAGAAAAAGGATCAAAATCAACCATAGAAGAAGTACGAGTATAAATATGAACATCAAATTCCCTGACACTCTATTGTAAATATACTTGCTCCTTGGCCAAAGCATTTCACCTGTGCTTACACTCACATGCAAGCCAGTTACACCGGCTATGGGAACTAGAAGGCACAACCTAATAAGAGGTTGGGGGATATTGCTCTACCACAGGAGGAACCTCCACAATCATTGCTAGTGGAAGGGGAGACTCCTTGGGAGGAGTAGGAGGAGCAACAAACAAAGAGCTAGAAATAAAGAGATTCACCTTGGTACTGGGCATCTTCCCATGCCCTGCCTAGAGGGAGGCAGAAGAACAGTCGGGGGCCATAGAGGTCGAGATGTAGGAACAATCCCACATAAAAAATTCTCCTTCCTATGCAGGGTGGAAAGAAAAACAAGCTGGAAGACCTTGGCTTTCAAATTTTTCAATATAGGCACCTTTCCTTTTCTAGTGCTAAGCACAAGAGTAGGAATAGAGGATACCACCAAGGGTTGAGAAGTAGAAGCAGGAGGTGTAAAAGATGAAATAGAGGAAATAGAAGGGGAAGGCTTGTGGGAAAGAGAAAGCTCATCCTTCCCCTTTGTAGGGGTAGAGGACGAAGCCTACTACTACACACACAAACAAGCCTTTAAAGACACACCATAGGGTGATGGAGGAAAACCACCATTCGACATTAAGCCCTTAGTCGTATACTTGTTGGTATAGGGGAAGCAAGGCCAACTCATGAAAATAGGAGGTCAAATGATTAGGTGTCTTAGGTTTTTGAGTCATTTTTCATTCAATAAGGTCTATTGAGATCATTGAAATGTATTTAGGATGGTTTGGGGTCATCTGGTCATGTATTGCAAAATCTTGCAAAGTTGTCAAGCAAGAAGAGTTGTCAAAATGTAAAATTGTCACCGAGAGAAGTTGAAGAGTCATTTTGAGAATGGAAGGTCTTGAATCATTTGTAAAAATTTGTTTATGATGGAATAAGATTATAAATTCTTGTAGGACCTCGAGGAAGAGGTGGGAGGATATACATGAAGAAAATCAATACGAGACACTTGCTTTATATTGTAAATTCTATGTTTTTTGTGTAAATTCTCTATTTTAGGCTCTTGCACGGTTCTGTACAACCATTTATTTGATGGAAATTAATTGGGATTGATGATCCCATGAATCTACTTTAATTTTCAATTGGTTTTGAGGAGTTTCATTAAGTATAAAGGAAGATATGGCACTTTTTGTGAAAACTACTAAAATCCTGGTTAGAGTAAATAGTGACAAGTAAATTTTGTGTTTCTCACATTTTTTTTCTATGAAATCTGCTAATACTAGGTGGAAATAATCTTACTAGCATATATTTTCATATTCTTGAAGTCTTAGACCAAATTATTAAGATTGATGAGGGAAAAATGAAAGTTAAGGTCTACAAATCTGGTTATAGTCAGAAAAATAGAGTTGAGTATATGGATTTGACCTAGGGTTTGTAGAAATGTTTGTGGGAGTGGAAATTTGTTGGAATTTTAAGCTTCAATGGACCTAATGTGATCTGTTCCAAGTGGTGGCAAGGACAAATTAAGCCTGTAGATAGTATATCTAATAAGCCCTTGGTTGAATAAAGCCTAATAGGCCCAATTTGCATGTGATCAGTCCAATTTTGTGCACTATTTCCCAAAAAAACTTAGGTTGATATTTTGATATGTTTTAAAGCTCTCAAATAGGTTTCCTAAAAGCTAAATACAATATTGAATGGAGGTTTGTATCAAGGGTTAAGTCTGACAGTCCCTTGTAGGAATACTACTAGGTTGCAGGGGCTTAAAATGGTATTGTCACAAAGTTGTTGCTCTTTGAGGTTGATCAGCGATCTAGTTGAGTTAGAATTTAATCTTGTTAGATGCCTCTTCATGTCCTTGTGATAGCCTGAGATTTATAATGTTCAAGGGAGCCATTGGTAACCTAGTTCATTTATGAGATAAATTGGGTGTTTGTAAAGACAATCAAGTGTAAAGTTATGAATCTATTGTCCAAACCTATTGAGGACCCACCTAGCCTTACATTAGTTGGTATCAGAGCTACAGGGAGTAGATATCTTGAGAGTTGAAGGTTAAATATGGAAGAAGACAATTGGAAGTTGAAAATACAAGGCACATTCAAAAGATAACATGGCAAAGTGAATCAAAGGATTGATTGAAGACAAGGAGATGCTACAGAGGAAAGAAATATTTTAGACCAGATGCAAATGTAGAGACAAGGTGTGTAAAGTGATCGTAGATTCAAGTAGTTTGTATAATATTGTATCACAAGAAATGGTGGATAAATTGAACTTGGTAAGAATACCTCATGAGAACCCTTATTATGTTTCTTGGGTGAATGGTGAACATTCTTTTTTGGTTAAGGAGCAAGCTTTTGTTGAGTTTCAAATTGGTTGTTATAAAGATAGGATTCTATGTGATGTGGTACTTATGAGTGTGCACCACCTGTTATTAGGGATACCATGGCAATATGAGAGGTATGCCCTGTATGATGGAAGGAAGAACAAATACCAGATTAAGAAGGATGGGGTTTCATTTACTTTGGAACCATTGATGGAAAATGAAGAAGGATAGGCACTACAACAAAACAAGCAATTAGCATCTAAAATAGCACAAGATTTTAGTGCATTTGATTTCATGAATTGGGAACTTATGTTGGCACAAAAATCGGTGCAAATTGGTATGCTCACTTTGGTGCCAGATTTAGCACCGGATTTAGTGCCAAGTTTAGCACCAACTTTTGCTGCTTCTAGTTTGGCTTCCAATTTTGCTTCTGGTTTCTTTTCTTGTGTTGCTTCCATGTTTGCTTCTAGTTTTTCTTCCAGTTTTGCTTCCAATTTTTCTTTTGGTTTTGATTCTAGGTTTGCTTCTAGTTTTGCTTCCAGGTTTGCTTTCAATTTTGCTTCCCATTTTTCTTCCAGTTTTGCTTCTAGTTTTGCTTCCAATTTTACTTCCAGTTTTGCTTCCAATTTTTTTTTCCGATATAATGTCGCTTCTTGCATCTAGCTCTACTTCCATTTTTGTGTCTTTTGTTGCTTCTAATATGGCTTCTATTATTGCATCTTTTGTTGCTTCTAAAATTGCTTCCATTATTACTTCTTTGTTTGCTACCTGAATTGCTTCTATTTTTGCTTCCTAGATAATGCCAAGTTTTGCTTCCAAGATTGCTTCTAGTTTTCTTCTAGTTTGGCTTCCATTTTTGCTTCCTTTTTTTTCTTCTAAAAATGCTTCTTGTTTTGCTTCCATTTATTAATTAAATATGTTTTATTTTAATTTAATTAGTTATATATATCATGCCTCTTAAATAACTCATATGATTAAATAAAAAAAATTATTATAACATGATCATCATTTATAATTAAAAAAAGTGATTCAAATATCTATATAAGTAGATTAAATTAAGTGATTAAAACAAGTGAGTCAAATATGCCACTAGATTAATAACATGTCAAAATGATACATGTCCAATAGTCGACATAAGTCAAAATGATACATGTACAAATGATATAAGTAAAAATGATAAATTATATAGCTCAAAATGCTACAAGTCAAAATGCTACATGTCCAAATGATACAAGTCAAAATGATACATGCCAAAATGATACAATTTAATAATATGATACTGCAAGTTGTGAAAATGATACATATTATAGTAATCATGAAAAGAGGCATCATAACGATATATCAACAATGATCCATGATGCAATCTATATGATTATGAATATCACAGGCTACTACTAGCAACTACCTCATCATCATCATCACTATCGTGATCATCATCATCGTAATCATCATTGTCATTGGCCTTAGTGTATTTTGTATCTACATCATCATCATCCTCTACCATGTGATCTGTACCAAAAATAACATATTCTAGATCTATATCATGAGGACCATCTTGAGCTTCTGGAAGACTCGTTTTTTACAAAATAAATATATTTAAAATGAAAAGTTATTATTTATTTCATGCAATAATTTATTTTTCTGTTATATATCTAATATTACAACGTGTGAAACAAAACCATAATCATATTACATCATATCAAAGTGCACATACCATAATAAAATTTCAAAAAAATTACAACTAATATGTCATTCCAATGATGTAAAACATGTAACAATTCTAATAAATGTTAGTAAAATATGCCAACATTTGGTGGAAGAGGAAGAAAGATGATTGGAACTTTGGAGGCCCACCATAATGGATTTTGATATTCAACCATGAGAGAAGAAGAGAGAGCTGATATCATGTATCAAAACATTAAGCATGCATTCTTCTAGCTAGTGGAGAAGGAGATGATTACTTTGCTTCATTTTCATTTGCATAACCATATCATGGTGTGAACCAAGTAGACCAAGGATGTCCATTTTTATGTGGAGGTAATGGATGTGGTCCAAACTTTATAATGGGAAAGAAGGTCAATGTATGATCCTGATGAAATTGAGGAAGAATAGCAAGAGAGGGACAAGAAAAATAAAATAAAAGCAGAGTTTCAAGGATTTGTCAAGCGAGTAACAGAGCTATGGGAGCAGCCTCATCTAAAAGATTTTGAACTATAGTTTGATATGCCATTTAGAGAGCTTGGTTTTCATGGAGTTCCTTTCAAAGCGTCTACTTTTATTGTTCCTATGATAAACTGTTAGGTAGAGTTGGTGGAATTACCTTTCTTAGTAATCACTATTAGTGAGATTGAGATTGTTAACCTTGAGAGAGTAGGACTTGGGAAAAAGGAATTTGATATGGCTATTGTTTTCATCCTATACAACCATTGCAATAAAAATTAAGCTAGCATCAAATAACCAACAATTTTGAAATAACATGAAAACTTTTAGTTGCTGCTATGTCAGGAATAAAATAAAAGGAAACAATGTTCCTTCCAGTGGCTTGATGATTGCAAATGAGGATTTATTGAATTTCAGTGGAGTAAAATGAAATTTAAAAGTAATTGATTCATATAATATATGTACATTAAATAGTTTATGGTGCAAAATTATTTCTAATGCCTTCTATAGCTAAATTCTACACTCATTTCAGGCATTAAGAAAATGCATCCCACCTAGAGTTTGTGTAACATTGTTTTTTCCCTAGAATCCTTTTCAAAATCATCACCCTCAACCTGATTTAGGATAAAACATCAATAATGAGAAAATTAACAAAAAATCAAAAGTGAATAATACATAATCTATGTTGTAAAGTGAAAAAGTCTTATAAAAATACATATAAAACTCTACAACATTTTCCATTTGTTCTCTAAAGTTTAGTCCAATCAACTAAAGCAAGAAACATATATCTTGTTACTACTTAAATCAAAAGAAGATATCTGATATACAATTCAAAACATCAACATATGAGCTAATTTGTTAAAGTACCTGTTCTCCTTCAAGTACCGATTCCTTGATAAACTCAATTTGGTCCTCAAATACATACCCATCACAAGTTTCAAAGGAATCTATCATGAGAATTTGACCATGACTATATGTAACAATCTAAAACATTCATAATCAGAGACAAGTGCTTTACAAATTCTACTACACATTGATCCATTCTTCATGCTAAAATGAGTGTTTAGAGCTATGATAACCACACTCATGTCTTGATGGAATCTCACTGCCTAAGGAAGAAGTCAAAGTGCCTTGGAGCAGTAATAGCATTCAACATCGACCATATGTTGTCTACATTTAAATTATTAGAATGGTCAAGTTCACTGAAATGCACCTTGTGATTGGAAAGAAACATACCATAAATCCCTATAAAATAGGAAATTGGCAAACAAAGAGAAAACAATCCCTTGCAAACTAATTACAAATTGGTAACCTACGAAGCTTCTTAGAGGCTTACACAAGTGATCTTGAAAAAAAATGTGTTTGTGTCTTTGAAGACCTTTGAAGCCCAGCATGCTCTGCATCAATAATCTCCATTTTTGTCTTGTTCAGAGAAAAATGAACATACAAAAAAAAGTGCAACTGTCTTGTGAAGCGGGTTCTAGAAAATGAAAATGTAAAATACTTGCAAGAAAGGAGAAGGATATGAAAAATATTACAAACCCATGGTTTAGAGTTTCTGGGCCAAGCCCCAAATGTGGAAGGATTTATTTTTCTTTCTGAGAAGTGAAAGATCATGCCAAAAGGCTTGCACTCATTTTTTTTGAGAGATCATATCTATAATAGGAGTCACAGGTTTTTGAAAAACCCCAGACCAAAGACAAACCCAAAATGCCATTTAATAGAGCCCACAACCATAATCATGGAGCCATTAAGGAGGCTCAAAAATATAATAAAGAAAAGCTTACACTCTATTCTTTTTGGAAATATAAAAAATATTCTAGAGAGGCCACGACCAAGCTATCACCAGGAAAGAGAAAAAATGTAGAAATAAAAAAATATTTCATCATTTGATCAAACCAAATATGGAGAGTATGATTTGTTTCATTTCTCTTTCTAGTGAGCTAAGTCCAGAGAAGTCGATCCAAGATAGAAGGGTTAAAAAATAAGGATGCATAGTAGAAATAAAACACCCATTCATTCGTATCTATTCAGTCCAAATTGAGCTTGTTTTGATAGACAATAAAGGTAAGATACAAAGAAATGGTGCATAGAAACTTAATCAACTTCTTGTTGTTCAAAGAAATGAGAGCTCCAAAAGTGCTTTGATGTCAGCCTCAGGACAAGAGGGGCATCGACAGAGTAAAGCAAGAGAAAAATGCATGAGAATCCGAGAAGGAATTTCTTTGAAAAAACATTAAGATAAGTGGAAACAAATGATGAACCATGAAAGCTTTACCTAATTCAACCTCAACATAAATTTTTGTGAAGAAAACTCTCAAAATTAGTGAGAAAATTGATAGATACTCCTTTAAAAAGCTCGAGGTTTCAAACTCTAATGATGGCAGCATGTGCAAGGCAAGGGAGCTTGAAAAAACCTAGTGAAAATGAGAGTTAAAAATTAGGGCTTGGGTATTTTGTTTTAACTTATCATGGTGGCAAAAATATTGATGTGAAAAAACTCAAATCATGGCGGAAAAAATATTGATGTCAAAAAACTCAAATATGTTTAATCATTAAATCTTTTAATATTCAAACAAATTTAGAAAACAAAATACATATATTTTATAATAAAAAATACTATTATCTATTAAATTCATAAGTGTTAAGTTCATGCTTTTACCTCTATACCATTGGATGATTGTGAGAGAGGTGTGGTAGCATGGTATACCACCACACCAGAGGAGATTTCTTACTGCCTGGCGGTAGTGCAGTGTATACCACCATACTGCGAGAGGATTCTGACTATCTGGCGGTAGCACAGTATACTGCCACCTTGCAGAAGCCTTCTGGTAGTGGGGTTGCGGTGTATACCGCTCTACCGCATATGTTGCTCACCTTCCCAGTGGTATAGCGATGTATGCTTTTGATCATTACTTGAAGAGTGTCGATGAGAGAATCTTATTTGTCTCATTGATATCTCAATCTTTCATCGACATTAGATCTTATGTTCCTCTAATGTTGGTTGCTGGTGTCGATGAGACAAGTTAATATCTCTTACCAATATGCCACTATCTAAATCCGACACTAAATCAAACTACCTAATACCGCCATACCATGGGAGATTTCTTACTACCTGGTGGTAGTGTGGTGTATACCACCATACTGTGAGAGGAATCTAACTGTCTGGTAGTAGCACGGTATACCGCCACCCCGTGGAAGCCTTCTAGTAGCGGGGTTGTAGTGTATACCACTCTACCGCATATGTTGCTCACCTTCCTAGTGGTATAGCGGTGTGTGCTTTTGATCATTACTTGAAGAGTGTCGATGAGACAATCTTATTTGTCTTACCAATATCTCAATGTCTCATCGACATTAGATTTTATGTTCCTTTGATGTTGGTTGCCGGTGTTGATGAGACAAGTTAATATCTCTTATCGATATGCCACTGTCTAAATCCGACACTAAATCCGGCACTGCTAAATCCAGTGCTAAATTTGGTGCTAAATCCAATGCTAAACCCAACACTAAACCCAATGCTAAACCTAGCACTAAATGTGGTGCTAAATCCAATGCTAAAGTCAACGCTAATTATTGCCTGATTTAGCACCTACTTGTCTTGATCAGCGCAGAAAATTCCAAAAATGGCACTAGCTCAATAAATAGTGCCGACTTTTTCAAAAAATTGGAGAAAAATACATTAAAATAGTGGGTGGAAGCAAAAAACGGAGCAAAAAGGGAGCTAATCATAGGGATTTGTTGTAATGAGGATAAAGCAACAAGGGTAATTATGTGTGGTAAGAAAGAGTTTGTGCAAGTAAAGGATGAAGAGGAAGTAGAGATTGAAGCCACTTTAAAGCTTGAAGATGACAAGACAACAATATTGAAAGATGATGCAATGGTAGAAATAAAAAAGGTAGAGATGGTAAAATTTGAGGTAGAAGAGATCAAGGAATAACTCCTTGTGAAGTTGCAAGAAGAGTGAAGACAACATGATGAGACTGTGCAAAATATGGTGCTTTGTCCATTATAGGGACAAGAAGTGTGGGAACTTGATAAAAAGGTTTGTGGATCAGATGAGGCAGAGAACCTTGGGGCAGAGACCCTGATAAGTATGAAGGATGAGGTAAGTAAAAGTGTGTTGCCAAAGGAAAGGAAATAATGGCCTAGAGAGGTCATGATTGGAGAAGTAGTATGTCCACTGATTAGACAAGAGGTTGGAAGGTAGTTACAATTTGCCATGATAGAGGTCTGTAAGTTTGATTGCACAGAGGTCCAAAGAGTAGAGAATCTAAGAGTGGATGTGAAGACGAAGAGTGAAGTGGATAGGTGTGTTTGGCAAGGATCATGGGGAAAATTCAAGTATACAACAGTGATGATGAAAAATAGAGTTCATGAAGCAATGTCTCAATGTTTTTTTGTAGGTGCAATGACAGGTATAACAACAAGTTTTGTTGAGATGAAGGTGAGAGGACTTGAAACAAGACAGTTTGTAGCAAAGAAGCAATCTCAGGTTGCAAGGCAAGGAAGAGTTGATGAGTATGAGTTTGTTCCAAGATTGAAGATGAAGAAAAACAAAGGAAGGGTTGATAGTGATCAGTGTGCAATAGATACAACATCAATTTATGATGATGAAAAGGTTAGAAGGTGTGAGGTTGGTCTATTTGTGAAGTTGGAGCAATGTCAATGGGAAGACAAGTTCAAGAAGGAAAATAATGATGTCAGATTCAAGTACCTCGTTCAATGAATGGGATTTCCAGATGGAAGAGAATTTGAAGAGCTAGGAAATTTTGGGAAGGAGCTTGATTTGATGCAACTCAGTCCCCATGGGACATGGGTTCTTTTTTTCTGGCCGATTGTATGGTGTAGGGGCAGCAAGGCCAACTCATGCAAATATGAGGTCAACTAATTAGGTGTCTTAGTTTTTTGAGTCATTTTTCATTCAATAAGGTCTATTGAGGCCATTGAAATGTATTTAGGATGGTTTGGGGTCATTTGGTCATGTATTGAAAAATCTTGCAAAGTTGTCAAGAAAGAAGAGTTGTCAAAATGTAAAATTGTCACCAGGAGAAGTTGAAGAGTCATTTTGAGAATGGAAGGTCTTGAGTTAGTTGTAGGAATTTTTTTCTGATGGAATAAGCTTATAAATTCTTATAAGACCTCGAGGAAGAGGTGGGAGGATATATATGGAGAAAATCAATAAGAGACCCTTGCTCTATATTGTAAATTCTGTGCTTTTTGAGTAAATTCTCCGTTTTAGGCTCCTATACGGTTCCGTACATCCAATTATTTGATGGGAAGTCATTGGGATTGATGATCCCATGAATCTAATTTAATTTTCAATTGGTTTTGAGGAGTTTCATTAAGTATAAAGGAAGATATGACACTTTTTGTGAAAACTGCTAAAACCTTGGTTAGGGTAAACAGTGAGAAGTAAATTTTGTGTTTCTCACATTTTTTTTTGTGAAATCTGCTAATACTAGGTGGAAATAATCTTACTAGACTATATTTTCATATTCTTGAAGTCTTAGACCAAATTATTAAGATTGATGAGGGAAAAATGAAAGTTAAGGTCTGCAAATCTGGTTACAGTCAGAAAAATAGAGTTGAGTATATGGATTTGACCTAGGGTTTGTAGAAATGTTTGTGGGAGTGGACAATTTTTGGACTTTTAAGCTTCAATGGACCTAATGTGATGCATTCCAAGTGGTGGAAAGGACAAATTAAGCCTATAGATAGTATGTCCAATAAGCCCTTGGCTGAATAAAGCCTGATAGGCCCAATTTGCATGCGATCAATCCAATTTTGTGCACTATTTCCCAAAACAACTTAGGTTGATATTTTGATATGTTTTAAAGCTGTCAAATAGGTGTCATAAAAGCTAAATACAGTCTTGAATGGAGGTATATATCAAGGGTTAAGTCTGACAGTCCCTTGTAGGAATACTACTAGGTTGCAGGGGCTTAAAGTGGTATTGTCTCAAAGTTGTTGCTCTCTGAGGTTGATCATCGATCTAGTTGAGTTAACATGATGAATTTAATCTTATTAGATGCCTCTTCATGTCCCTGTGATAGCCTGAGATTTATAGTGTTCAAGGGAGCCATTGGTAACCTAGTTCATTTATGAGACAAAGTGGGTGTTTGTAAAGCCAATCAACTGTCAAGTTGTGAATCCATTGTCCAGACCTATTGAGGGCCCACCTAGCCCTACACCACTTATAATAAGCCCAATACAAGAGATCTCCCCTAGGAGGGAGGGGTCAGACTAGGGTGGACCAAAAATGGTCGAGAGAGAATCCCTCACGTGCTACTAGTGTCTTATATCTAATGTTCTGGATAATGTGCACGATACCCTCATGGGGTTACTTCAGACATTTGTGGATTATAGAAGTGGCTGCATTCATAGAGGCTAACCATGGAATACCTAGCCTTTCTCTGAATAAGTCTAAATTTAGGATCACAACTAATGAAACATCCACATAATTTGGACCAATTGAAATTGCCAAAGAAATATAGCCCATAGGGGTAATAGAATACCCATCATGAGTACAGAGGGTGACCTGCGATTCATCATAATTCTCCTTGTGCAAATTGTTAACAAACAAGGCCTCCTTTGTGATAAAATTCACTCGGATTGACAAATCAATTATAACACCAGTTACGATGTTACCGTTGATTCATGAACAAACCTACAACAAAGAGGGATCCTTGCTCAACTTTAGATCATGTGAGCTAAATGTAATATTAGGGACATTAATCACACATTCTGTAGGAGGAATTGGGGTGAATGAGACCACATTCACGTATTCAGATGGGGAAGACTCAAAAGAAAATGAAGAAGGAATGACCAATTTCGTAAAGCGTGATGGGAATGGATATGTGTATATCTATATTTGGATGTTAGGCTTAGATACATATTTATTAGAATTATTCTTTCTCCCATCAAGGAAGATGGTCCCATAATAAATGTGGTCCTAAATCACATGATCTAAGAGGATGCATATTTTAGTATCATTCCTAGAAACTCTATGGAATTGGAAATTTTTTTGAGAGTTGTACCATTCAGGATACAACTTGGACAATGGTCTCAGGTAATGTTATCACTTTATCTTTTAATAATTTTTGATAGACACTTATGTATGATTATGATAGGGTGATCCCACAATACTGGTTAAAATTTCATTGAGGAAGGAAATTTGCAAAAATGCTCCCATGAATGTTTTTTTTGGTTTTTAGGGGTTCAAACAAATTGGGTTGTTCGTATGGACCAAAAAAGGGGTTCGTATGGACCTTGGTTTGAGTGAACCCAATTTAATGATGAGACTCACTTTTTGGCAATTTTAAAAAATGAAAATAATGAAAAATTCAAAAAAAGGGGGGGTTTGCTTGAACCAGGGTCCATACAAACCCCCTTCATGCGAATCCCCAAGGGGGGTTCACTCAAACCAGGGTCCAAATGAACCCCAGTTTTTCCCCCTTCCCCTCCTCTTCTACCAAATCTCTACCAAATTTTTCCTTTCGAAACTCAGGTTGAGGATGAAAATGGAGGAAACTTCAAAGACCCAACTAGATGATAGTAGTCCTCAGAACGAGTTATCCATTGAATATAATTTTAATATATTTTGGTTTTATTATGTATTTATTTTTCATGTTTAATTAAATATAGATTTTTCATCGAAAATCAAGCTCTTTGTTCTGCACATGTGGAAAAAAAGTAGATTATCAAAATAAAATTTTGAAAAATATGTTTAGGCTAGGTATTAATGTCCTTGATCTAGTAAAAAAATGAATTTCGATAGATACAAATTTTTTTATGTTGTTTATAGTTTTCCTATGTTTGAATTGTAATTAGTTTGACTTCAAAACTTGATTAAGAAAAAAATATTCAATAACATACTATGAAACCAAATGAACTTGTTAGATATCGTAGTTACAAAGCTAAATTCAAAAAAAATAGAATTTTTCTTTCATAGAAAAAGTTATGTTGTTTATGGTGAGCATCACTCATTAAAAATGGTGTTTACTAATAAAAACTAGTTTTCAAAGGAGATGGAAAGAGAACTACAATCTAATTCATTTTTTATAGATATATTTAGAATCTATAGATAAAATGTCACAAATGGCTAGTTCACATCATCTTCAAATTCCTCATGGTTTAGTAGCTATAGGTTCTTGAAAGTGAAGATTTAGTTAAAAAAAATCAGTTCAATGTCTAGTTTGGCCAGAAATTGTAAACCAGTATTGTGGGATCACCCGATAACTTAGAATTTTTTTTGTTTCATCCTAATTTTTTTTGTAGGAACAAAGACCATGTTGGCCACAACCTTTTGCTTACATGAGACTGATATGATTGATCAATCGTCCTGGTGGGAGCATCCCCATGTTGAACAACCTCTTGGTGGTATTATCTCATAGCAACACGCAAATGTGCGAAAGAAGGATACTTCATCAAAATAAACTTCTCTTGCAGTGTAGGCTGCAAGTTGCCAATAAGAACCTTTTGAACATTAGAATTAGGCAAAGGATAGGAAATCTGAGAAAAAATAGATTTATACTGAGCTATAAAGTTAGTTAACTTCTTGTGGGTTACCTGCTTACACCAAACAAGATCATTGAAAGTGATCTTTGGCTCTATGTTGGCTTGGAACTACTAGAGAAATTGGTTGAATAGCTAGTCAAAAGAGAAAATAGAATTATCAAGTAAAGCACATTATAGAGGAACATCCTTGAGAGAATGTGAGAATATCTTGGCCAACAAAGTATCGTTATGAAAGAAATTAGTACATAGCACATTAAAGGATGAGACATGTGTCTACGGGTCCCATGGTCATTATACTTTTTGAACTTAGGAATCACCACCCCTTGAGGGATAGTAGTGTCAGAATAGAAATGGAAAGATGACTATGACGATGAAAAGGCTAGAATATAGGTTGAGAGGAGGAACTGGCCAATCTTGCCAGCTGATTCTGCATGCATCCCATGTTCTGTACCAGAGCATTGAGCACAAGATCAATGGATGAAGTATGACCAGAAGGACCTCCAAAAGGACCTTTACCACCTACACCACCATAGCCCCTAACACTGGTACCAATAGAGCAATCATCACCAAAGCTATAAATAGGGTCATCCTGACCCTCATGTGTAACATAGTTGAAACCCAAAGGAACCTTATTTACTTTAATTGTATTATCCTTCTTAGGCACTATATTGCAAGTGAATTTATAGTCTTAAAATGCAAAAGAGATACAATGAAATGGAAGAAAAATAAAACACAAGACACCTCAAGATTAGCCTAGTTGAACTTGAACAAAATAAGATATGAAACCAAGTATTTTACCTTTCCCAAGTTGATGATTTAGTTGGCCCTTGATTTGATGTGTGCTCCTTGCTTGATAGAATGGCTCAAAATGATGCTCAAACTAATGATAATGCAATGGTGGATGCAATGGAGGTAATGGATGTATGATTAGATGCAATATGAAAGCTTAAAGTGGCTGCCACAATGGAGGTAGTGTATGATAGTTTTAGTGCTTGAAATTTTGCTAAGTGTGTGATGATAGAAATGAAGAAAAATCTGCTATATTTAGGGAAAGTTCCTCTTGAGAAATGGATGGTGGGGATTGAATCTAGGGTAGAAGATCAAGGGTTGAGATGTCTTGAGATATTTCAACCAATCTCATGAAGACATGTGGATGAGGATGTGGAGAGGAGATGATGAAGTGGAAATAAGGTGAAAGTGAGGTGGAGGTACTTGCAAGTACCTTGGGAATGGGCAAGATCTCCTCATAAATTAGTTTCTTATCCACTTGTACAATGAGAGGACAAGAGAGAATTAAAAATTCCTCAAAAATCCTCATGGGGATTGAAAAAGGAATAAAAAATTCCTTATGGTGGGATGTGAGGAATTAAAAATTCCTCAAAATGCATAGGGGGAATAAATTGGAATTTAAAATTCCAAAGGCTATGAGGGTGACTTCTGCAAAAGGAGAAAGTCATTAAAAAGGTTGACTAAGGGTAGATGCAATAAATGGCATGAGGATTATGTTAGGTCTAATGATTGATTTAGGTTGTACAAATGAGGGATTAGGTGGACTAATCCTAATTAGTGAGCCACTTTCATTTTATGGAGGATGTGACCCTAATCTTGATTAGGAATGTGTACACCTTAATTTGAAGGTTAGTGGGCTAATCAAGATTAAGGGAAAATGTTGGAGGATGGGACAAGGCGAGAGAAAATAATGAATGAAAAATTGATTTAATTCATTTGGAAAAGGTGACTAAATTAAATAAATTGAACTATTTATTTAATTTAGAGAAGAATGGGGGTAAGGTATTAATTAATTAATTAAACACCTTAGGGGACATTGAGAAAAAGGTAAATATTAATAAAATGATAAATTATTTAATTAATACGGCTTATGGACATGGGATAGAGGAACATAAGAGAGAATTTGATCATATGAGGGTTGTCAAATTCAAGTGTCTACATTTCTCCCCTCTTTGAAATATCATTAGAATAATAGTGTTTTGAAGAAAAATAAAGTATAGACGACTCGATAGAAGAAGAGGACTTTAGTAGATGCCCCGATATCACAAGTAGGATGATAGATAGGAGAAATGAAGAAATATGGTGAGGTATTCCCCCTTGATAGGATGGATGGGGAAGAAAAGAGACCTCAAGTGACTTCTTGATATGAAGAAACAACGGGTACCACGCGGTAGAATATGATAAAACACAAATAATGAATTTTGAACATAGGAAAATAGATAAATGAGGTGAAAATGGTGGCCCTTAGAAGAATTAGGGAAAAAGAATTAAAAAAGGGGTGAAAAATAACCAAAATTAGCAAGGCTAATTAGGGTCAAAAGTTAATTATAAATAGTAAATTAGAAAATTTACTATTCGCCCTACTTTCATTGTGCATATGTGGTGAAGAGTGATTGAGCGATAAAGTGAGAGCTGATTGGACAATCAAGCGAGATGGAAAAGGATGACACTATCCATTGAGAAGACATCATGTGAGAGTTCTACCACTCCTCAATTGTCCATTGATATGTAGGATTTGATACCCGAGCTTGTTAGTTGAATTTTCAATTTTTGCACATGTTTTTTAGGATTTAAGAGATGGGTGGGGTAGATTAGGCTAGAAATAGACTCGCCATGGGAGGGTGGATTATACCTTTCAATGAAATGCATTCACCCTTCCAGTGAATGGGTGAATGTGCATTGAGGAATAGGCGAGCATGCATCCATAGGGGCAAAATCACGATGAGAGGGGTGATTTCTTAATCACCCTTTTAGGGGATGGGAGAATGTGCTTCTATAGGGGAAGAAGCATGATCGAAGGGGTGATTGTGAAATCGTCCCTCAAGGGGAAAGGGCGAGCATGATACTGTAGGGGAAAAAGTGTGACCAGAGGGGTGATTGTGAAATCACCCCTCGAGGGAACAGGGCAAGGGTGAAATCGCCCAATGGAGGGACCTGGGTATAAGGGTGAATGTGAGTTCACCAATAGCTTAAAAGGGTGAAAGAGATTTTGACCATTGGGAAAAGGGGTGGGCAGAGGAAATGCATATTTTCCTAACAAGTAAAGGGGCGAATGTGGATTCGCCTGATGGGGTTATTGTGTATAGAGGTGAATATGATTTTGCCACTTGGGATAAAGGGGTAAAATTTCCCCAAGGCAAGGAATGAACAATCATGCCAAAAGAATAGGCAAAGTTTCCAATAGGGTAACACATGGGCGAACATGATAAACCAATGGGAGAATGCACTAAAGGGAGGAAAGGGGTGAATTCACACTTTACAGAGGTGAATTTGGAAAATGTGGGTAGAAAAGAAAAGAAGGATGAGAAGAAAAATTGCAAGAAGAAAATCGATAAGTGGTTGAACTATGGATGCAAAGCATAGAGACCCTACAAATGAGAGAGAGGCACTCATCTGTGTTGGAGACAACTCAGGAGGCTATGACACCGATGAATGATGAGGCACTAGCACAAGTGAGAGTACTACACATGTTTGGATACCCTGTGATTAGGGATCATCTTCTACTATTGACGACCTTGATGGAGAGATGGAGGTCGGAGACTTGCACCTTTCTCTTCCTGAATGGTGAGATGAGAGTAACCTTGGATGGCTTATGGAGAATTTTGAGACTACTGATTAGGGGCCACCTAGTGAGCAGGGGGGGGGGGGGAGTCGACCATTAGAGAGGAGCCCATGGGTCATGTTTGCTAACACATACCTTCCCTATTGGGGGAAGGAGTTGGAAATAGACACTTGCATTGAAGTTGTTTCACTACTACCATTGTTTCTGTGTGGTTTGATCAGTGGGATCCTCCTCCCAGATAGGAGTGGGAGATTCTTTAGCCTCAAGGTGATTGAGGTTGTTCGATATATTGTAGAGTGGAGAGATGGTCTATTCACACAGGGGGCTTGCATGTTGGTGTAGTTATATAGAGATATGCATGTGGTTTTCTATAGGGGCACCATGAGTGTTACCCATGTCACCTTGTTACAATTGTGGGAATGTGAACACATCCAGACCACTAGATTAGATAACCTAAGAGTAGGGGAGAGATATGACTCCCTTTCAGTGACATATTGGTATGGAGGGAGTATGGATGGATGGTACATTATAGGAAAGTATTGATCTTGGAGTACTAGCACCAACTATTTGGCGATCTCACAAATGAGAGATTGTATGGTATCCATATATAGATTGGCAATTTCGATCATGGAGGCTAGAGGATAGACTGTATAGAGGTTATATGTTTTCATGCTATTATTTGATTGGGAGGGATCCATTTATTATTGAGTTACATAGGCCTGATCGGGTTACTAGATAGTTCAAGACTTGACAAGACATCCTGATAGGAGAGGAGAGGTTCTGATGCATTACTCAGGAGGGGATGGGGATAGACCATACCTTCATATTTTTCTCAACAAGAGTGGGAGAAGCTAGGTCAATAGATATGGGGACTGATAGGAGGTACAAATGACACCGAGGTGACTAAAAAATATGCAACATGGTGGTAGGGGAGAGGCCCCACGAGGATCACCCTAGTGTAGCCCATTGATCAAACAGTGGTATGGGGAGAGGAGGAAAAAAGGAGGGTAGGCATGAAAGGAAGAGGAGGGTAGATAGGTAGATTGGAGAGGAGGCAACTTAGGAGGAGGGGAGGGAGGAGATGGATATGGACTGATTAGAGGTGGAGGAGAGGGCATTAGTGGTGTACTAGGAACCACCATAAGAGGACCCCACCATTAGATTAGTAGGCGCACATGCCTGTGTCTGCATATTATAGCAGAGGTTGAGGTAGTCAGAGGCAAAGAGGGAGCAACTATAGGCCGAGGTGGACAGGCTATAGGGGGCACAACCAATGGCAGAGGATGGAGAAACAATGAAGGTAGAGAGGCTGTGAGGGGAGGTAGAGCAAGTGTAGGGCTTGTTAGACCACCCAAGGGAGAGAGATGAGGTGGTGGGGTTGGTAGAGTAGGCTGGAGGATAGGTAGAGAAGTTACATGACCTATTGGAGGCCATGCAGAGAGAGAGGGATGACATGATGATGCTGGTCACACATGGAGAGGGGCAAGTAGCATCGATGAGATTAGCATAGGATTCTTGGGAGCTAGAGAGGAGTGGGAGTCAATAGCAGTGGGATAGATTCAAACTAGAGAGAGATCAGGCATGAGTACAGGCGGCCAGGCTGGATGATGTGATGATGAAGGTCGAGTATTAGATGGGTGCATATTATATGGCTGTTCTTGATCCAACGCAATGGGTCCCCTCATATGTATGAGTAGTTCCATAGAGACCAACACCATCATGATCCATAACTAATTAGACTAGGGGCTATAGTGATTATAGGGAGACAACCCCACACAACAGAGGACATGGTCTAGACTCACCTCAAAGGTCGGATGTAGGCAGCAACGGTTAGGGGTGACAGGTGATAGACACAGGGTCCCAGTTTTGATAGATGCCCCAACAAAGAGTGTATATAGATGAGAGATGAGATTCATATTATTTGATATAGATTCTTTTGTGCAAATTCGTTCATTCTTTCAAATGCAGGGAACATGATGTGTCAAGTGTACCCATATTCATTTCACTAGTAGAATTTAGCAAATAAATGACCATGTGACTAAAACGTTTAGTCACAACAGCTAAAAATGACTAAATTCTACTATTTTTTTGCAACTCATCTATAAATGAGTAAATAAATGACTTATTTGGTCGTTGACTAAAAAATATTTTGTCACACAAATAAAAATGACTAAATAGTTAGTCATTTATTTAGTCACAATCCACTTGAATAAATCATTTAAGGAATCAAGAATCAATAGCCTACCAAAATACTCTAAAACTTAAAAAAAAATACTCTAAAAATTTCATCAAAATCATATTTTTCAGGCATATCCCACCAAAATGGAGTTTTCATTTTAATAAACATACTCTAAAACCTTTGTCAAAACCTTATTTTCAGGCGTAGCCCGCCAAAATGGAGAGTTGTTTCTATAAAGAATGACAAAGAATGGTAAGGAGATGTGCATGATAGGAGGCATAGGATTCATTGCTGCTTATCTCATTCCTTCTCTACTCAACAAGGGTTTCATTGTTTGCACTACTATTTGTAATCCAGTTATTTAATTGACATATATTTTCATACTTTCAAATTCCTTTAGATGCTTTTGAAGTATCAATGTATCCTATATAGAGTTTAGAATGATTTATTTTAATTTTAAATAATAAAAATGATGTATTTTCCTATGATTAGATAATGTGGAGATCTCCTAAATCTTCCCCAACTCACTGTCCTATTTGGCATTGTATTCATTACTCCAACTTCTAGGGTTTTGCATGTGATATCTTTAATATATTCATGGCATCATCTTTTAAATAGATCTCAGTCTTTTCTTTAATATTTATCATGGTAACCCTTAAGTTACATAATCCACCTTCAATCTCTTCTTAGAATGTTTTCTTAAGCTAGACTACATAGTATGCATATAAAGCAAGTCCTTCATACTTGCCATTGTTCCAAACCACCACTCATTGTCTTGCTTAAAATGCTCCCTCCATAAGAACAATAACATTTTTTAAAATCATGGTTGCCAATGATTGACCATTAAGGTCACTACTTTCATCAAGATACAATGAGATTTTTGTCTTCAAACTCAAGGCATTATGCAAGATACCATTGTGAATTGTTTAATATATAGGGTTTGATTTTATTGCACATTTACTGCTTTGCTAACTGCCTTTAAGGCTAGATATTGCACCCTCAGTTGCAATCTCAAATAGCTCACTCACTATCACTTGAAGATTCCTTTCATGAGAATCCTTTTATAAAATCAAACTATGCCCTATAGAATACCTACCTACTTACTATAGGGGACTCATTGTTTCATGGTATTGTGGGTGTTAAGATCCTTCAACCTTATTGTCACTACTTTACAGTCCACAAGGTATTATTCACTATTCTCCCATCTTCAATGAGTCTCAAAACACTTCTAAAAAATTCAATCCACTACCTCCTTTATACAATGGTTTGAAGAAAAATTGAACTTGTGATTACCACTATTACTTCATTTGGTCAGTCATTCCTTGATTGCATTTTCCTTGTCTAACACTATCAATAGCATTTGAAAAACCCTTAAGGTTAGCAAGGGGGGAAAGGAAACTCACTATTAAAATCTCCACTTTACTATGCAAGGTTTGAGATTTATTATCTTGTCACTGCTCAACCTCTTTTTGACTGTCACACCTCAAGTGACTGCCATTCTTCTTACCATAGATTGCATTTAAAAATTTCACAAAGCTACATATTGTGTTCTTTCGATAAAGGATTGTCACTCAAATTTATTTATAACATCTCATGTTTTTCAGGGATTGTCTTTGCGATCTCCTCTTATTAATGGCCATGGAAATTTTGGATCAGTTGATGCAGATCCTCTTCCTACCTTATGATATACAAAAGTGAGATTAGAAGTAGGTATTTATTTTTGTTTCTTGTGCTAGGTTGAAATTTTTGTTAGCTTACTTCTTCATTTTTAATGTTTGTTTCCACATGATACAACAATGAATCAATTTATAGCTAAATATTATGTAGACTACTAGCAATGTAAATCCTGCATGATTTTTTTTTTTTGGTAGCAAGAAACAATTATATTAACCTTGTTGAATTTAATTCTTAAAAGGTGTTTTTGATTAATTATGATGTATTGTTAAAAGATTTTAGCTATAGATTTTATCGTTCTCCTTTGTAACTTAAAATGTTAAGATAATTAATTTTGTGAGGCAATGGAGGAGTATATAGCTTTCTAGATATACAACTATGAAAAATAAGGTTTTGAAAGTTTACAAAATTATATAGCCTTCTATTTTTCCCTCTTGAATTTATTGCAATTAAAGATTGTTGTTATCATGCTTTGTAGAATGTTGTATTTCAGATGGTATTCCCTTTTGAGGAAGTAACTTTGTTCAAAGCAATTATAAAAATTGTAGTAATTAAGTATATAGTCAGCAAAGCATGTGTTTGTTCAATGATTAGTTTGAGGAGGGGAATATGCCCCCATTACATGCATAATTAGTGGCATTATCTTCATTTTATTTTTTTATAGAATTACAAGAAGTTTTTGGTGTTTCAAGTTTATTTTTGCATGGTATCAATGAAAAGATAGTATGTTACTTGTAATTCACAAATTGATATTTTGGGTTGTATAAGCCTTGTGATTTATACTGCTAAAGTTTAAAGATAGGAAAAATGAAATTAGTTATTTAAGGGTAATGTTCTACAATTTTGTAAATATTGATAGTTAGTCACTATAGGATAGAGCATAGTAGAAAAAATATTTTGGGAAAAAAATCGACAAACCAAAAGTATAAGATTTTTTGAAAAAATCGTGAAAAAATTGAGAAAAAATTGGGAAAAAATTGGATTTAAAAAAACATAAAAAATTGTAGAACAAGAGATAATTTTTTTTTCTTGAAATAGAAAGGCATTTCCATAGCATAGAGATATAAAGAGAAAATAAAATAAAGAGTTTAACTAATGAATTGTAAAAAGTAGATTTTTGTAGTTTATATTCATACAGCTGATTACATTGCATTGCACATCTTTCAAACTCAAAGCATTACTTCACATTGCATAGCTAATAACTAGACGCTGATGAATGAAATTTTTTTAATTACAATATAGTTCTTACAAAGTCAACCTAAGAAGTTATCCAATTACTTCACATTGCATAACTAATAACTAAGAGCAACTACCAATTGCATTTGCTTGTCATGGCATTCCATGATACCACATTTCTTTGAAGCATTTTTTCAAATAGTTCACTACCTTGTCTATGCTACCACGTTTTTTATATATATATCTACCAATTTTTTTTATCAAATAGTTCAATACATTATTGCTATGGCTAAAAGCCTAAAAAAAGTGCTTTCGAAGAAGCTATGGATGCTTGGAAAAAATCTATCAAAAGATAATAGTTAGTAATAGCATAAACAAAGCAATGGACTATTTGAAAAAAACTGCCTCAAAGAAATGTGGTCTCATGGTGATGGAATGCAATTACAAGTAAATTTCTATGGATTGTAACGGCATTCCATCACCATGAGACCACGTTTCTTTGAGGCATTTTTTCAAACAGTTCACTGCCTTGTCTATGCCACCACATTTTGCATACATGTCTACCAAAGAATTTTATCAAACAGTTCATTTCCTTGCTACTATGGCTAAAATCCTAAAATAGGTTATTTTGAACAAGCTATGGATGCTTGGAAAAAAACTATCAAAGAATAATAACAAGCAATAACATAGACAAGGTAGTGAACTATTAAGAAAAAAGCCTCAAAGAAATGTGGTCTCAGTGTGCTTCTCATATCATTCTGTAAGTGTGAATATGTGAATAAGATTAAAACACTTCTTAATATGACATTATATCAATGATTAAACATATTGAATCAATTTAACATAGTAATCAATTGAAAGCGTCATATTTCTCTCTATCTCCAAAGATTTATTAAATCAAAATTGCTCTCAGATTGTATAAGCAACTAAGACTGTTAAAATGACAATTCAAAGAACGAGATGATGTTAATGCAGTACTAGATGATAAAACAATTAAACTAGCATGATATTGATATGAAACAGATAATTGCAGCTACAGGAGGCAACCATTGATGTGAAAGATTGATTTCTTGATGCTTGATGTGTGAATGCTTGATGCTTGAATTCTTGTAGAGTAAGAGTGCAAAAGTTAGATTATCTGGATCCTTTTCTTGGTTCAATGAGGCTTTATTTATAGATTTCCTGGCTATAGAAATGCACAGGGAAATCTTTGAGAGGCTTGGATTCAATCTGAAGGATTGAATGGCAAGAGATGGAGGAGATTGAAAGAAATATGGAGATTGTCTCTACCCATGAAAACACCAGGCAAGAGAAGAGGAAAGATTGATGGAGGACGATTGAGAGATCAAATTCCAAATTTGTCTCCAATTTGTCTCCAAAACTTCTCATGAAGTTTCAATCAATTAATTTTGACATATTTTAGACATGGATTAGACATAGGAAATCTAATTCATTTTTGAGGAAATGTAGATTGGAATATTCCTTACGCTCTAATTAAAATATTTTTGATTTATTTAAATTAGTGAAAGCGGGATAAATAATTTAATTAAATGAACTATAGAAGTTGTTTATTAAATTAAATAGAAGAATATGGCAATTAATCAATAAAGTGTTTTGATCTTTATTTAATTAATTTAAAATGGATGTGATAGAATAAAATAGGGATTTGATAATTAAATCGAACAAAGTATTTAATTTTGTTTATTTAATTAAGATGAGGTATTAAATGTGAACTATATAAATAAATATTTCTATTTATTCAATAGTAAAGGAAATTATGATAATTAATCAAATAATTTGTATTTAATTAATAGGATGCTCTAGACCAATTTTAGGTGTATACATTTTGCCCCTCTTCAAAGTGATGTGTTTATGCGTTGCTTCGAAGAAAATATTTTGCTGCTACTGCCAGGATTGATGATAAAGAAAATAATTTTGTGTGCCCCAGACATGCCCCAGACATTGATTTTCAGATGATTAATGATAATATGCCCCCTCGGGAGATAAATTAATGATGTGATGATTTTTAGAAATTTTCAAAAATTTGATGATTTTCCGATGTTTTGATGATGTTTCGATAATATTATAATTTATCTCCCGACAAAATGATGAAGAAATAGAGCCCTCAGATGAGTTTTAATTAATTTCATGGATTAAATTAATCAAAATGTAATAAAATCCACCCAAAATACCTTTCAAAAATTATAAATAGTGCTAAAAGGTCATTTTCAAAGTCATATGTGCTTTTTGAGTTCAAAAATTCTTAGTGATAAAGACTTTTCTGCCAGCTGGAGTGAGATGCCTATCCCCTACCACACTCACCAATTCGAGCGCGTTCAACATCACCGATGGCCGCCTGTGTATGGACCTCCGGTATGTACCCCTCGACCTCCTCGTAATTCATGCATTTCTATTTTTTATGCTTTTTAGCGTTTAGGCGTGTCTAGGTCTGTTTTAGAGCTTTCAAGATGCACTATAGCGCTTACATTCCAATGTAGTGCTTCTAGTAGGTACTCTAGTGCTTTGAGTTTTAGTGCTTGCATTTAAAACTCTAGCGCTTGCAGTCGGTAAAGTAGCACTTTCAGTGATTTAGCGCTTAGGAGTCAAGAATTAGCACTTTGAAGCCGGATTTTAGTGCTATGAGACTTTCAACACTTTGAGTCAGTGGGTTAGCACTTTCAAGGTCTATTTTAGCGCTTCTAGTAAAGCGACGCTTTGACGGACTGTTGTAGCGCTTTGATGCGAAAAAGTAGCGCTTCAGGACTTTTAGTGCTTCAGAAGCCTATTTTAATGCTTCGGAGTGCTGAAATAGCGCTTTGGGTCCCTGATTTAGTGCTTTTAGCTGATAAAGTAGCGCTTTTGGGATTTAGCGCTTTGGAAGCCTGTTTTAGCGCTTCTTTGTCAGAATTGAAAATTTTGACTTAATGAACCTTGATTTCGTCAATTTCGATCATGTCCATTCTCTTGATTGGTATGATTGACAATCCACATTCTCGATGTTGGATTTGATGTTTTAAATAAGACTAACTCTCATGATAGGTGAGAAGAAATCCTATTTCTTGATGATCCTCATGATAGGCAAGAAAATGATTCAATATTTGATAAATCTCATGATAGGTGAGATCTAGATAATGTTTTGATGAACCTCATGATAGATGAGGTTTGATTCAATATCTGATAAATCTCATGATAGGCGAGATCTAGATAATGTTTTGATGAACCACATGATAGGTGAGGTTGGATGTTCGCCTATGAATTTTGATTGAAAATTCATACCAAACATTTTGATAATAGAATGACTTTTGATTTCTTGACATAGTTAATTGATTGTAGAATTTTTGTTATGATGATAGGAGGATCTGGGTACTCTCCAAATGCGAGAGAGGTTTCCTTAGACTACAGATTTGATACCTCATCTGACACCAGATGAGCTTCAGATGATAGGACATTGTGGCCTTACGAGCTTGCTTGATATGCCCCAGATTAGGATTAATCAGGGTTTGTTGACCACGTTGGCTGAGAGGTGGCATAGTGACCAAAACACCTTTCAGCTACCCACCGACGAGATGACAGTCACACCAGAGGATGTGTGGCATATTTTGCGCATTTTGTTCATGGGAGAGATTTTCACTAATGATTCTCATGGGACCAGTAGCAGAGATGCTCTCCGCAGAGTTTTTCAGGATTAGGACATAGAGGTTTCAAGCATTCGATGGTGGAGGATCGCAGATTCTTATGCGACACTACCAACAGTGCTAGCTGGATTCATTGGAGGTTTCCTTTGCCCTGATCACAGGTCAAAGGGATTCCTCGTTGGCTGGGGTAGGACTCTTGAGAGCATGATGGTACACGGTACCAGATATGCATGGGGGATGTGCATGTTAGCGCACCTTTATCATGATCTACACTCGGTTGTTTACCTAGGTGCACGTAGTTTATCCGTAGGGATGACCCAGCTACAAGTGTGGGCTTGGAAACATTTGGCTATTTGTTCGCCATTTCCAGTTGCAGACAGACTAGCCGATAGACCATATGTTTTCAGATATAGAGGTCGGTTCACACAAGCCCAGATGGGCAAGTTAGAGCATTGGAGATGGGTGTTTGATGACACTGAGACAATTATCTGGCATCCATACCTTGACTGCGAGGAGTGGGATGAGGATGGTGTAGTATTGAGATATATTTTTGATTCTATGTACCTCATCAGTCAGACTCCATTCGTACTAGAGAGATTTTTGCTTCGTCGGGTATACAAATAGTATGACATTGTTCAGTGCATGCCACACGGAGTAGCCCATTATGCACGACGACGGATGGATATTCCTGATTGGGGTCCCACACTGTCCTATGACATTATTGTAGAGGGATATAGGACCTTACAACCATCTCCTTGGGACATGCAGAGAGACATCTTAGAGGTAGTTGTGACAGAGGATTATGTAGCATTCCTAGCCTTGGTTCCCCATCCTTGCATTACTATCCCCGATGAGCTGGCACCTTTACCTGTAGAGGAGGATGTGGGAGAGGGTTCTGTAGATAGTAGGGGTGGAGATGATTCTTCATCCAGTAGTGGCTCAGAGAGCAGCAGTAGTTCGGGTAGCAGCAGTGATGATAGTGATGGCGACAGTGGAGGAGACAGAGTGGCAGGGCCAGGCATCAACAATGCTCCTTCTTCTAGTAGGCCTCGTAAGAGGCAGGTAGTGACAGTGCCAGTAGTCGGGCAGCAAAGATAGATAGTTAGGCTCCAGGCACAGGTCCAGACTTTGCAGGGGCAGTTGGTATAGGCTTGGGGTATGCTTGTGTAGACTCAGACCTAGATGCAGGCACAGGCACATGCTCATGCACAAGCCTTAGCACAAGTACATGGACAGTTAGCTGCCATGCAGACACAGGTTGATACCCCGACAGTGGAGCAAGATAGTGCTCAGTAGATTTCTGAGAGGGCACAGGAGATCGCTGAGACTCTGCAGAGATTGGCCGATGGAACCTCCATAGGTGATTACATGAGAGAGGTTCTGCGGGTTGGCTAAGAGGCCGAGTTCTACAGAGGCCGATATCATGATGCAGTGCCTGCCGAGTGTTGAGTCAGTTATGCCCCATCAAGATCTGGGCGGACACACACATGGACACTCAGTGAGGGGGTGACACAACCTCCACGTAGAGATCCCAGAGATCCGGGTTCTTCTGGGGGTGGTGGTGGTACAGGTCCTCTTAGGCCTGCTCACTCTTGCAGTAGCAGGTCGTAGATGCCATTGTGATCCTCTATGATGTATTTTATGATTTAGCTCATTGTATGATGATGTACTTTGTAGACCAGACTCCATTGTATACTTGACATTTGTAATATATATATGAGATGCAGTTGATGTGATATGACAATGGCTTTATGATTTCTATGTGATGGATGCCTTCATTATATGATTTTGTGATGATTTAATTCTAAATGTGATGATGTATATGAATGATTATTTTTTTTAATGCAATGATGTAATGATAAATGTATGTGTAGAATATATGATATATGGATACATGATGTGATGTGATAATATGTATGGATGGATGGATAAAGGCTTTTTATTTTATGGAATGATCTTATGATGGATGATCTTTGATGGGTGTAATGTTGTGATTTTATTTATTAAATGTATGGATACATGATTGTATCAATAACATAATAATAATGATGATGTAATGATGTTCTATGATGTAGGTGATAAAAGATGTAATGAAAGTGATGATGTAAATGCACGATATATTTGATAAATGTATATCTATTATGATGCAAAAATGTGTATGGATGATGAAATGATGAAAATTTAATGATGAGATGATGATCTAATGATGATTTTGGATTTTATGTCAAGTATACTCAGTCTTATTTGTAGATTAGATAATCATTGATTGGAATCCTTTATGCAACAAATACTCTGCAGATAATGAATGATGATGAATGCAATCTAATTTAATCATGCAACGATATGCAAAACAGATGTCATTTTAACAGTCTTTTTGTGCTTGGTATCATCATAGAGCTTTTATTGGATGTTGAAAGTTAATACAAGCGTCAATGGTATGTGTTAGACCAATGACGACCTGAGTACTATTTTCATGATTTTTGATATTGCAATTGAACACAAGCATCGAGGTATAATTGAACTGAGATGACATGAGCATTTATTGCATAAACAAAGCAGTGATTAATCATTTCAATGTGCAAATTCTGAATGTCATCGGTGATACATTTGCATAGAACATCCCCCAATAATTTACACATTTATATGATTAACGTACAGACAGCAGACAATAAAAATATCATTCTTTTTCTTTGTTCCTTTAGTTCAATACATCATTGAGTTACTCCAAATAAATGATAATCAAAAAGTACAATTTATCCATTGTTTACTTAGAGTGTTCCGTTCATTATTTAGATTTTAGATCATCCATCCTGATTTTGACATGCTTTTGGATTTTTGAGATTTTTGACGAAAGACCTAACCTAGTAACCTATCTTAGGGGTCTCGGGGGCTGATTTAAGATTATCCTTTCCTATGTTACACACACAGAGACCACATAGTTCGAATGACATAGACCTATGTTTTTGGATGTTGCTTTTTCAGACTTACCTTTTTGACATGTTTTTTTGATTTTCGATATGATATGGATGGTTGATGCCCTTTGGTGAAATCGATACATTTGTATTGCCCCTAATGATATCTAGATGTTTCCCCCAAGCTATGGAGTGATATGTTGACCATGTGAGATGATTTTGATAATGGATGTAATGATGGCCAGACGAATGATATGATATGAATTGATATAGAATTTCAGATGAATGATCCTGACATATTCATAATAGATGGGAAAGTTGATCCTAGAATCACATACGATGCCTATTTCCAGGTTTTCACCATATGCTTTGATTACACCCTTTTTATTTTTTGTATTTTCTCATTTTTGTATTTTTTTTTTTAATATTTTCTATTTTTTTTGTATTTTTGTGTTTGCCAAGATGCCTGTTTGCCAGGTTTTCACCAAGGAAACAATTTTCAAAAGTTTGCCCAGTGAACTAGGAGTTTTAAGCATATAATTTTCTGAGATGAATACTATTGATAGGTTCATCAAATAGATCCCCTTCTGACATTGATAGCTGATATGCTTCTGATCCATACACTGATATGATGACAAAGGGACCAAGCCAGTTAGGCTCAAATTTTCCTTTCTTCTCCTTGTCCTGTTGATTCCTAGGGTTTTCCTTTAGTACCAAGTCACAACCTAAAAGACCCACGGTTTTACCTTGTGATTGTAACTTCTTGAAATCCTTTATTGATAAGCTGTTAGATGATTAAGAGCTTGTTGACGACGCTCATCTAGCAATTCCAATTCCTGTAGTCTAGATACCCTATAGTCTTCATCTGAAATGATACCTCTGAGTGATACATGAAGGGATGGAATTTCAACTTCAATGGGAAATATGGCTTTTGATCCATATACCAAAGCAAATGGTGTAGCTCTCATTGGTGTTCTGATGCTTGTTCTGTAGGCCCATAGTGCAGGGTTGAGTTGAACATGCCAATCACATCCAACTTCGTTAACCGTCTTTTTGAGAATTTTGAGTATGGTTTTGTTTGAGGCCTCTGCTTAGCCATTTCCTTGAGGATAGTATGGTGTTGAAAAACGATGTTGAATGTGTAACTTATCACATAGTTCTTGGACATCTTGATTTTTGAAAGGTCATCCATTATTTGTGATTATAGATTGAGGGATTCCATAGCGATAGATGATGTAGTTCAATATGAAAGAGGAAATCTTCTTCCCAATGATGGTAGTAAGAGGTACTACCTCTATCCATTTTGTGAAATACTCTGTAGCTATAATAATGAACTTGTGTGCATTAGATGAAGATGGATTTATTTTTCCTACTAGATCTAGGCCCCATTGACAAAAAGGCCATGTTGATGTGAAGGGATGCAGTTCCTATGCTGGTGCATGAACCAGATTGCTGTGAACCTGACATTTTTGACATTTCTTGACAAATTGATATGATTCTTTCTCCATGCACAACCAATAATATCCCAAACAAAGGAGTTTCTTAGCTAGAGTTATTCCACTCGAGTGAGTACCATAAATACCCTCATGAACTTCTCATAGGGCCGTTTCAGATTCGTTGCATTCTAGACATTGGAGTAGGGTACCATCAAGACCTCGACGATAAAGGACATCTCTGATTAAAGTGTGTCGGGTAGATTGGCGGATAAAGTTTTGTTTTTGGTTCCTAGAAAGATTGGGAGGAAGAATATCATCTTTTAGGTAAGCATAGGTTTTTTCATATATGGAGGTTTCAGTGGTTTCAAGATGGCATATGGTAGTGGATTCTGATTGATAATGGGAAGGACATGATACTTGTTCTACCATAAACTCATAACAAACACGCTTTTCAGGCAATTGTAGTAATGAAGCAATTGTAGCCATAGCATCGACAGCTTTGTTCTCCGCCCTTGGAATCTGATCAAACTTGATACTAACAAAGGACTATTTTAGATTATCTATTTGCTGCTTGTAGGGCATCAATTTGTCATCTTTTGTTTGATACTCATCATTGACTTGATAAATAACTAGTTGAGAGTCCCCATATACTTGTAAATCCGTGATTTTCCATTGAATTGCTATCTTGACCCTAATAATCAATGCTTCATATTCCGCCACATTATTTGTACATTGAAACATGAATCTATATGATTTCAGAATTGTGTGTCCTTGGGGAGAGATGAACAAGATCCTTGCTCCTGATCCTCGTTGTGTATACGATCCATCAAAATATAGTATCCATTGTTGGGGCATTGATGTCATAATGTCGGCATCTGGAAATTCCATTGTCATTGGGTGATCATCTGGTAGAGGAGCTTCAGCTAGTTGTTCAGCGATTGCTTGTCCCTTGATTGCCCTTCTCTCGACATATTGAATGTCAAATTCACTTAGGAGCATAACCCATTTTTCCAGTCTACCTGTTAAGGTAGCTTTACTTAGTAGATACTTCAAAGGGTTGATCTTTGCAATTAATCTGATTGTATGAGTCAGCATGTAGTGTCTTAGCTATTGAGTAGCAAACACCACTGCTAAGCATGACTTTTCTATGAATGTATAGTTTATTTCATAGCCATTTAAAGTTCTACTGATGTAGTAGATGGTGCGCTCTTTCCCTTCATAGTCCTCTTGTGCTAATAGTGCCCCCAAAGAGATATCTGTCATGGCAATGTACAAAATGAGAGGCCTTCCTTCTGTTGGTGGCATTAGAATGGGTGGTGACATCATATATTGCTTGATTTGATTGAATGTTGTTTCACACCCTTCATCCCATCTGAAAACTATATTTTTATGCAATAGATGATTAAAAGGATGACTTTTGTCTACCAGTTGGGAGATGAATCTTCTGATTGATTGAAGCCGTCCTTGTAGTGATCTGAGCTGGCTGATATTCTTAGGAGGTGGCATCTCCATAATCACTTTGAATTTTGTTGGATCCACCTCAATGCCCTTTTCTGAAACATTGTATCCTAGTAGTTTTGCTGATGTGACCCCGAAGACACACTTCTTAGGGTTTAACCTGATATTGAATTTCTCCATCCGTGTGAAGATTTTGTCTAGGATATGCAGATGTCCTAACCTTGTAGTAGATTTTTCCAAGATGTCATCCACATAATCCTCCATGAAAGTGTGCATCATATCATGGAAGATTGTCGTCATTGCTCTTTGATAAGTGGCTCCTGCATTCTTTAGACCAAATGGCATGACGTTCCAGTAGAAGGTCCCTAGTGGACATATAAAAGCCATCTTTTCCTGATCTTCTAGAGCTATTCTTATTTGATTGTACCTAGAGAAGCTGTCCATGATTGATAACATTGCATGCCCTGCCGTCAAGTCCACAATGATGTCTATGTTTGGCAGTGGAAAATCATCCTTCGGACATGCTTTATTGAGGTCCTAAAAATCTGTGCAGATTCTGATGTTGTCGTCTAGCTTTGAAACATGTACTATGTTCGATATCCACTCAACATAGTCTATAGACCTTATGAATTTAGCATCCAATAATTTCTTTAATTTTGACTTTACCATTAATGCGATGTGAGGATGCATTTTTCTTAATTTTTGCTTAACAGGCTTGATTCCTATTGGAAAAGACAAATGATGCATAAGAAGATTTGGATCTAAGCCTGGCATATCAAAATATGACAAAGCAAAGTTGATGCTTCTTGCTTTAAAGAAATTGATAAATTCCGGTCTCTCTTGATCAGTCATTGATTCTGCTAGATGTAGAACTTTTGCCTTCTCTTCTGTGCCAATGTCTACCGATTGTGTAGGTTCGACCAAAACTGATGATCGCTCATGATAGTGTTCTGGGAGAGTGTCAAATATTCCATCCTTCAGTGCCTCAGAAAGGTTTTCACCGTTGGATGCATTCTTTATTTTTACTTTTTCCAGATCTAATGCTGCCATAGAATGGTTTTCACCATTAGATCTATTTTCCCTGTTGTCAATTTTGCAACTGGAAGACTTGACACCCTCCTGCTGAGTCGTATTGTTATGAGTATTATAGATAGCATTTGTATCAGGTCCAATATGACATAGGAAATGCACGATGGCATCATCATTTGCAAATTTTGGTACAGTCAATGGTTCAATAGGTTCCCAATCAATAAGTTTTGGATGGAATAATGGCATGGTATCATCGGATTGATTTAGGTCAATGGAAGTAAGGGTGAGGACATAAATATTGTCATAATTGTCATTTGGGATATCGAGATCCATGATGGTACCCTCTTCGAAATCATCTAGTTCACTCAAATTCTATTCGTCCTCACTAGAGTCATCGATATTTGGTGATCCCGTGATGAATGGTCTAGACCCAGAGCCTTGGCCCTCCTCACGTGTAGGTGCGTATTTTTGAACCACATTGACTAGAATATCAATAAAAAGTAGATCACAAGGTAATGCTCACTCATATTCATTTGAGTCTGTTTTAGAACCATCTCTAAAGTGAAGGATATTTTCCATAGCTATCTTTGTTAGCTCTTGCTTCTCTTCTTCAGAATATCCTAGTCCTAGTTTTTCTTTTGCGTGGAGAGTGAGAAGTGTGATAGGTTCTGAGATTCCCTCCTTTCTTAATCCCACAGGCCCTTGTCCTTCATAACCCATATTTTCAAGAATAGCCTTTCCTTTTCCATACTTGTCTGTGTTGATGCTAACATTTTTGATACCGATCTCTAATGTTGATGTTTCTTCATCCTTGTAAAGCCACTCCAGGATTGCTTTATTGTCTATTTCTTTTGCTATGGTTCTAGATTTTACAAACGTTTCTTGAAGAACCGTGCTAGGTAAAGATGTTGGAGGTTTGATCATTGATGGTTGACCATATTTCCTAGGAGATGGCATTAACTGTGATAAGTTAAGTGATTGCTCCATTGAGTACTGTCCCATTCCTTTATCTATCAACTAAACTTGCTTTTGAAATTTTTATGATAGGGAAGTTTGTGTATCCAGATAGTTTGTTTCAACATGACTTGTTTCCTTTTCTTTACTTTTCTTTTGCACCCACTTGGTAGTGATGCTTGGACTTTGTTCGTTCTTGGATGATGATGAACTTGAAGCTTCCTTGTTGTGAGGGACAAAGGTGTCTTGAGATATTCTTAATGTGTCACAATGTTGTGGATGATTATAATCAACAGCTATAGTCAACTCTTGTTTGTTTACTGGAAACTTCAGGCATTGATGGTATGTCGAAGGTACGGCCTGCATTTCATGAATCCAGGGTCGTCCTAAGAGTATGTTGTATGTCAATTCTCTTTCTAATACTTGACATGCTATATGCTTCATCATGGGTCCCACTTGAACGGGTAATACAATTAAACCTTTGGACGATCTTTCCTCCTTATCATATGCTTTGATGGTCATTTTCCGTCGAGCATCAATATCGTCTTTGGAATATCCTAGTGCATGGACTAATTTCAAGGTGCAAATGTTCAGACCAGCTCCCGCATCTATTAGAACTCTCTTAACACGATGATTATGGATACATACTTCGATATGCAATGCTATGTTATGCAGATGGTTTAATGAGACATCATCCTATTGAGAGAATGAAAGACAATGAGGGGTAGTCAGATGTCCCACCATAGCTTGGAATTGACAAACATCCAGATTATTTGGTATGGTTGTGGCAACTAATGCTTGTTCGAGAACTTCTTTATGTGATGGTGACAACTTAAGGAGTTCCAGTATCGATATTTATGCGGTGATGTTTTGTAATTGATCAACAATATTATAATGAGATTGAGGCATAACCGCACATTGAGATCCCACTCCTTTTAATACTACCTTGGCTTGCCCCCTAGTCATGACGTTTGCCGGTTAATGTTTTTGATTCTCTTGGGGGGTGTTTTGCATTTGATTGATAACATCATAATGTGATGGAGGTGGAACTGCATGTGTGGAGCCAATTCCCTTTAACATTACCTTGGATTGTCCCCTAGTTAGCACATTGGTGGGTTGATGTTCTTGATTTACTTTGATTTTTAAGACATTTATTTGATTATTAGAGTTTTGCATGCTTGGGAGCAAATCCAAAGAGGTAATGTTGTTGGTTTCATTTTCATCAATTTTATCACTAACTACATGATCATGTTTGAATTCAGATAGACACAAGATTGTTGTGTCATAGACATGATTGGAATTCTTTCCTTTGCTATTTGAGGATGATGCACCTTTGTCATAATTTGGCAAAGGATCTTTGAAGGCCGAATGATTGTTGTTATTTTGAGGTCCTTCCACATACACTTTGTTGCTGTCCGCCAAATCTTGTACTGCATGTTTCAACTCCATATAGTCATTTGTCTTGTGACCCTTGTTATTATGATAGTTGCAATAATCAGCGTCATTCCACCATGATGGTTTGACTTTTGGATCCCAGAATCTAGCTTCCCGTGCAGTGAGAAGACCTCTGGTAACTAGTTCTTTCATTGCTGATTCCATTGTTTGACCCAAAGGTGTGAACCTTCACTGATTTGATGATTTTTGATAGGACTGTGGTTTTATGATTTCATTGCTTTGTATGGTATTTGACTTGACATTTTGCTCATTGTTCTGATTCTTTGATGTGGACGCGGTCAAATTGAAAACCGGTTTGACGTTTTGGGGATCATTTGTTGTCTTATTTGTATTTTGGTTCTTTTGCCAAAATTTTGGCTTCTCACCACTTGAGTATTGATTTGAGGAGTTACTTGTGTTGTTTGTTTTGTCATTAAAATGCTTGATAACTCCTCTCTTGACTAATGCCTCTTCGATCTTAAGACCATTTTCTACAACTTTCTCAAATGTGGGAGGACATTGTAGTTCCAATCTATAACTCATTTCTTCCATCAAGTTTTCAATGAACAATTCCATCTTTTCCTCTTTAGGAATGGATCTAGGATATCTAGCGAACAAGCATCGCCATCTTTGGAGAAAAGACAAGAATGTTTCTCCCTTGTTTTCTTTTAGATTGTAAAGATCTTTGATAGTAACATTGTGTTGGATGTTGAATGAGTATTGAGAGATAAATCTGTTGACGAGTTCCTCAAAAGTTTTGATACCTGGTTTTAACTTCGAAAACCATTCCATGCATGATCCTCCCAAAATCCTTGGGAATAATCTCATTAAATAAGTTTCCTCTTGGGAAAACTCCAGACTCATTGTTTTAAATTCTCTGATATGATCAATTGGATCCGTTCTTCCATTATACTTATCATATTTTGGAATCTCACAATGTCTAGGAAAAGATATCAAGCCGACTGTTGTGTCGAAAGGATAAGGACAAATGTCCTGTATCACATATCTCTTGGTAGCCCCTTTCGTCATATCTTGTATTTGTTCCTGTAACATTTGCATCTGTGATGTTAAAATAGCAACTGGATCTATTGTTTGTGTAGGTTGTGGTATCTCAGTCTCATTCATTTTAGGTGTTTCTTTCAAACAGTTTACATCAAAATCTTTTGGAAGTTTTGCCCCTGATTTGGCTAACATTAAAAGATATTTTTTCATGTCTTGTTCTAGAATTTTTTCCATAAATATGTGAAACTTGGGATCTTGTTGAGCCACTTGGATATCTTCCGGAGTTATTTCATTCTGATCATTGCGGTTCAGATTGTTCCAAGGATTTTCTTCTGCCATTTCTTGTGATTTTAAAATTTCTTGCTCTAAGAGTCTCTATTTTTGGTACCTAGTTAAGATTGGCATACAAATTTTTGCCCTTTCTTCTGAAATGTTGATCTTATGTGCTGGATAGTGTCAATTGAATCTTTTTAAGCAAAGTCGAATAAGATGACTGATCTTATTGATGAGACAATATTTAAAAAGTTAATTACTATACTTTGTTTCGTGATGAAGGATGGTAGTATCCTGATAATGAAACTTTAGTGTAGTAATTGATTGTGTATTTGATTTTTGACACTTGTGATTTGCAAGATCTCATTTCAGTTGATAAGTTTGGAAATTTGTATAAACCTTTTTGACTTTGGTTCCTAGACAATGATTCTGATAAGAAGAGATTTGATTTTGATGAAAAATGTGGATAAAATGACAGACTGATGGACTGGTAAAAATTTTGATCTCTTTGTTTTAAAAACGCTAAAACAGAGACCAAAAGCGCTATTTCCCAAAAGCACTGGAACAGAGTCCAGAAGCGTTGAAATAGGTGACCGAAGCACTATTTGGACAAAAGCGTTGAAACAGTGCCTGAAAGCACTAGAGAAAATGATAGAAGCGCTACTTCCCAGAAGCACCGAAACAGAGCCCAAAAGTGCTGTAAAAAGTGACAAAAGTGCTATTTTGCCAGAAGCGCTAAAATAACGGCTGTAAGTGCTAAAATAGAGCCCGAAAGCGCTGTTTCACGAAAGCGCTAGAATAGTGACCCGAAGCGCTGAAACAGGTTTTTTCCAGAACGCTAAAAACAAGACTTTTTAAGACTTTCTACTGCAAAATTTGATCAAGTCTTGTGGCATACTATATTAGAGATTGTGGAAGATAAGAAGGATGAATCCATTGACTATGATTGTGGAATTGTGTGAGAGCTCTCCTCTGGAAGAAGGCTCATGAGTAAATTGGCTCTACTACGTAATCTAATGTGTGACCCCTAGCAAAATCGTGATATCGGTGGATGAAAGTTCTATGTTGTAAAAGAAGTTTTTGATTTTGATACAAAAAATGTTGTTTTCTCAATTTGTTTCTATAACCGAGAGGTCTTTGGGGTTTCGTGAATTTGATTTTTCTTTTGAGAAACGTGGTGGACTTCCACTTTCGTAGCATGGATTTTTTGATTGTTTTTGACTTGACATTTTTAGGATGATCTTTAAATCTGATTTAAATGAATTTGTGAAAACACGACAAGCAATTTTGAATAAGTGTTTTAAAACTGAAAAGATTGTGTATGTTCAAAAATCATGAATGATCTTTATTGATTTTGACGGGTTGTTTTAACATTTGTACACAAATCAAACAGACTCACACTTAAGGACAAGTAGGTCATCATTATACTCACAGCCCGCATCTTGAATTACATTGACTTACACAACAGTGTCACCCCCTAGAGGGTGCCTGTGTTTTTGTCGTTGCCAGGTGCGTACTCAAAGTGACGGAAGTGGATACCAAATACCTTGAGCAAGTGGTCCTTGGTAATTATATGGTGAGTGTCTGGGGGCAGATTCTTCCCTCCCCTTGCACCGTGAGTATGACAATGTATGGATACTGACTCGGCGAGAAACTACTCTATGGTTCGTAGACAGGGTTCCGTTCGGTGTGACAAATAGATAAACTCCCTCAGGAGACCTCCCAATCTTTAGAACAAAGATTTTGGGGATGGTTATCTTGCCTACTACCATCAAGTTGGAATTTCATCAACAACTTGCATTTTTATTATAGTGGGTCAGAAAACCTGGCTTTGGTTGTTCCCATTTAGGTCGTTCCCGTAGGGTGAGTACTTTTTCCCACTACGGTAGACCTGCTAAAGGATTTAATAAAGCGTAAATGACATGAAATAAAAGTGAATCTGCCACTTTGGTCACCCAGTTAAGGGGAGAGAATAAACCTAATCACCACAAACACAACATATAAGTTTATTCTATTTTAAAATCCCAAAAAGAGATTTTCTAATCTATGTGAAGGTGTTGCTTCATAGAAATCATGATGTTCTTTTTAACTAAACACAGTAATCAATTGAAAGCGTCATATTACTCTCTATCTCCAAAGATTTATTAAATCAAAATTGCTCTCAGATTGTATAAGCAACTAAGACTATTAAAATGACAATTCAAAGAACGAGATGATGTTAATGCAATACTAGATGATAAAACAATTAAACTAGCATGATATTGATATGAAACAGATAATTGCAGCTATAGGAGGCAGCCATTGATGTGAAAGCTTGATTTCTTGATGCTGGATGTGTGAATGGTTGATGGTTGATGCTTGAATTCCTGTAGAGTAAGAGTGCAAAAGTTAGATTATCTGGATCCTTTTCTTGGTTCAATGAGGCTTTATTTATAGATTTCTTGGCTATAGAAATGCACAGGGAAATCTTTGAGAGGCTTGGATTCAATCTGAAGGATTGAATGGTGAGAGATGGATGAAATTGAGAGAAAGATGGAGATTGTCTCTACCCATGAAAACACAAGGCAATAGAAGAGGAAAGATTGATGGAGGAGGATTGAGAGATCAAATTCCAAATTTGTCTCCAATTTGTCTCCAAAACTTCTCGTGAAGTTTCAATCAATTAATTTTGACATATTTTAGACATGGATTAGACATAGGAAATCTAATTCATTTTTGAGGAAATGTAGATTGGAATATTCCTTATGCTCTAATTCAAATATTTTTGATTTATTTAAATTAGCAAAAGAGGGATAAATAATTTAATAAAACGAACCATAAAAGTTGTTTATTAAATTAAATAGAAGAATATGGCAATTAATCAATAAAGTGTTTTGATCTTTATTTAATTAATTTAAGATGGATGTGATAGAATAAAATAGGGATTTGATAATTAAATTGAACAAAGTATTTAATTTTGTTTATTTAATTAAGATGAGATATTAAATGTGAACTATATAAATAAATATTTCTATTTATTCAATAGTAGAGGAAATTATGATAATTAATCAAATAATTTGTATTTAATTAATAGGATGCTCCAGAGCAATTTCAGGTGTATACACATTCCATCACCATGAGACGACATTTCTTTGAGGCATTTTTTCAAATAGTTCACTACCTTTTCTATGCTCCTTCCATGTTGTCATTGGAATATGCATGCTCATGCCATTATTATTTGTTCAACACTTGTCTTGAATGTCCCTTTCATCTAGTAATACCCTTCTACAAGGATGTCTTTTGTGGCAATACTATGAGAAACTTTGTGACTGTCTTCAACACTATCTTCTTTAGGATGAACTACCCTCTCAATCAATAATGAAATTGTATGTTTTGAAGAAAATTTTCACCTTCCAGTGTTCCTTTCTTATCATTGTGATCTCTCCTTTGGTGCTACTATCACTTGAAGATTACTATCCTCTATATCATGAAACTTCTAACAGTGCATTGTCATTGTGGTTTGGTCATGCATTCTACTCTTTAAAAGTTCCCTATTGTCATGAATTATTCTTACCTTGGGTCATAAGCACTTCCATCAACATTGTTCTTCATGAAGACTCTAATAATTCCTTGGAACTATCATCTATTGAGTTTTGAATTTATCATTTTATGACTTTCTTGTGGATTGTGACTAAACCCCTTGTCATTGTCATATGAATGGCTACTATCACTTGTGATTATCGCAGTCCATCTTATTTAACTCTATCCTTGTTGAAGGCCCTAATTCAAAAGAATTAAGATGGAATTTGAGGACATCACTAAAGGAAAACTAATTATGATTAAGAATAGTGAATCAAGGGAAATCTCTCGATATTTTCATGTTAATGAAACTATAGGAAACAATGATTTCTCTTGTGGCTTGGTATGAGCAAGAAGAAGATGTAGAAGGTGGCTCTGAAAAGGAAGGATATTTAATAAGTATGTTGCATATGCGTTTGCTGCATAGAGTGAACTGCTTGCCAATACCATATAGTGCAGTGGATGGTGGTTGAGCAGTGCTTTGAGCACTTGAATTGAGACAATGCCTTGAGCTAGTGCCTTGACCTTAAATGAATACACATTAGTATGAGCACACAGTACCTTGAAACAAGATAACAATGAAGTATCTATACCTATATAATTTCCTCGCTTTATGAAGGCACAATGAAGAGCAATGGATGTTACATTTTATTTTTTTCTTGTACATTGTATGTGTGGAAAAATGTTTTAAGATGATTCATGAAATAAACCTGTGTGATAGTTAATCATAGTGCACAACTCAGTAACACTGGATAACAATAATAGTGATAGGTTACACAGTGCAATAGTACAATGTTGAACAAATGTAGTACCATGAGTGGCTCAAACACCAATCAATATATAGTTGAAGTGAATAAATTTTAGTGGTTGATTGCTTTGAATGATAATAAGACAATGATTTCAAAGACACATACAGTTGTTCCTAATGGTGTGATAATATTTCTTCTCAATTGACAATGTCATTTTATGCTTTTTGATAGTTTTCTTGTTATTTTTGACTGTGGAGTGTGAAGTCTCTTATATTCTACACAATGACAGTCTATTTTACTTGCACAAGAGTGTTGTCGCTGCTTTGGTTCCTTTGTTTCCCACATAGATAAATTCATTACAATGTGGAAACATTTTTTGGATCTTGATGTCTTTAGAACTTGAACTTGGATCTTGATGATAGTGTGGTAGACTATGTGGAAACATTTTCTTTTGATGACAATGTGTGGATGGAACTTTGTATTGGATGACAATGGAAGTAATTTCTTGATTGGAACTTTATTTGGAATTGTACTTGATGAAAATCAGTTATAACTTTACATTTTTTTCTTGATGACAATATGACTTTTCTTGATGATAGTGATGTTTGTTAATGACAGTTGTTTGATGTGGACTTTGCTTGATGATTGTTGCTTGTTGAGAGTGACATGTTTAGATAGTTTGAAGAGGTTTTTTTTCGTATGGTGACAATGGGAAGTATGTATCTAATTCATTGTGGATCAGTAGTATAATGATATTTTACTTGAGTTCTAACAAGTGTAATGGTTTCAGTTGTTTTGCCTCACATATCTTGGCGTAATTGATAGTATCTCTTTGCCTATATCAAAATTTGACAGTAAGCAGTGCGGTTGTTGTAGTGAACTAGCTTAGTACAATGGAGTATCTTGATGTGCATACCATTTTTGTTTGGTTAATGCTACTTTTTCCTTGGATAGTTGGTCTAACACTAGTCTTATTTTTCTAATGTTTTGAGGATTGTCCATTTTTTCAAGGATAGTCTACAGGGGTAGTGATAGTAAAGTGGTATAGTTGTCAATTATTGGATAGTTTAGTGTTTTATAATCATGTTGTAGGGCCTTTTTAATGATAACACTATTCATTGCATCTTAATAGATGCTTCTATAGTGTTATTCCTTGGACTATACCCTTCCTACATACTATGGCAGAGTGGATTGCATAGTAGAATATGAAGTATGATCAATGAAGTGGTATTTGTCTTGTCAACATCTTGTTATAAATTGTGTAGACAAAATAGTAGGCTCTACTATCTCATGCTTCACATGATTAGTTTGTAATATTCTATAGTGCATAGTGATTCAGGTACACCTCTATTCTACTCAATGTTATCTTGAGTGACAGTGGACAGTTTCACTCTCATTCTTTTGGATTGTTAGTTCTTGCATAGTTATGTTTTTTCTTGTATATTTTAGGGGTATATTGTTGAGTGTAAATGTTATGACAATTTTGACACATCCTATTTATATCTTGAAATGTTTTTGTTGAACAACTATGGTGCTTTCTGACAATAGGTGTGTAGATAATTTGAGGAAATCTTCTTTCTTGGGGTAGTGGTCTTCACTCTTTTTGGAATGTGTGTATTGCATAATGCTTTGTATAGTGATCCTGTTTTGTATTTTGGTTAGTTACCAACTGATCTCGGTGATATAACTGTAATGTCAATTCTTAGTCTGGTTTATCTCATAAAGGTTCTTATTTTTTTGCCAAGATAATATAAATTCCCTTTGTTATTGCTGTCAAAGGGGGAGAAATTCTACTACTCTTTGCTCTTTACATGATAAGTCACAGGGGGAGCAATAAGTAGATTGGCTAAGTTGAGATCAATGCCAAAGGGGGGGTTTGTTGGCATGGTTTCTCATTGATGTCAAAGGTTTCTTTCAAAGTGATTGGTGGAATTTTTTGGTGAGCATTCATTTCATAGTTTCATTGTGTTGATTATTTCATTTATCTCATGATGCTTGATGCATGTCCATGTTCATTTACATGTTCATGTCAATAAATCTGATGGTGATGATGCATTCCATGACTCATGTCAACTTTATGATAGGATTACTTCATGTCACAAATTTATTTCTTTACAATGCAAATTATTGGTGAGATGATAGGGCATTGGTTCAATCATCATGGTATTTTCACAATAATATTCCAGCATAACATGAGTTTTTATTTTGCATAAAGTTAGAGCATGATCTCAAAGAATAGGACATTAACCTTGCACAAGTATACAAATAGCTAGAAGTGAATTGAGATTTGGTGGATGCACCAAAAATGGTGAGATTCCAAATGAACTTCAAGAGGCTCTCTTTAATTGATATCAAAATTGAGATCCCTAAGATACCAAAACAAAAAAGGAAAGTGTTGATTGAGGCTATGGAAAAAGCAAAGGTTCATAAGTGATGGGAGCATAGTTCATGGGAAAGGAAACTAATTGTGAAAAAGGAAAGAGCTACATTAAATAAATTTGATCAGTTTAATTTCATTCTTTCCAAGATTAAGAGAGGAGCATTAATTTCACGTTGTAGTTATAAGTGCCCTATGAGAAATACACAAAAATGTGGAAGCATAGACAAAGAAAGAAAATTGTTTCAAAAAATGCCTCAAAGAAATGTGATATCATGGATACCTTGACCCTCTCTCTTGCAAGCACTTCAAGTCATGCTTGCGGTGATGCAAGGATTTCCCACATCACCGCAAGAATGACTTGAAGTGCTTGTAGGAGAGCGGTATATCACCACTCTCTACCGCTCTCTCGCAAGAACTTCAAGTCATGCTTGTGGTGATTTGGGAAAGCCCCACATCACCACATACATGACTTGAAGTGCTTATGGGAGAACATGATCACATTTCTTGAGTAATTTTTTGAAACAATTTGCTTGCCTTGTCTATGCTTCCACATTTTCATGTATGTCTAGCATGGAACTTGTAACTACAACATATGACAAAAAATTCCCTCTCAGAGCAAAGAATATTTTTAAGAGTTTTATTGATTTCTTTTATAATGGATTTAATCATTGATGCCATTTTTATGTACAAGATTCAATCACTCATCTAAATGCCCTGCAGTTGTGGTGAATACAACCTCTATTAAGAAGTGCATAGATTTTTCTTAAACACATTACTTAGGAAAACCTAATTTATAATTTATCCTCTATTTTTTATGTAAATCATTCTAGTTTTGGTCACTGGATTTCGGCATTTGAGTATTGTATGATGGTGCTACCTTTTTCTCCTAATTTGATTACAAATAATGTGTGGCACTTAGAATATTTTTCATGTTTCTTATGCTTTGATGGATGTCCCTTCATTATTACTAGATATCTGATGTAGTGCACATTATTATAGGCCTATTTCTTAGATTGTTTCATTTAACATCACCAATATTTGTTAATGTAATTAATATTTAATTGCACTTGCATAACTTTACTTAGGTTTTGCTTAGGTAATAATTAGTTTACTTAATTAATAAGTAAGCTTTATTTAGTTGAGCTGTTTTTAGGTCAACATTAGGGTTGCATACTTTGCTTTTATAAAGAAAATCATCTCATTGTAATCATTGAATTCCTGAATAATAATATTTTAAACATCTTCATGCAAACCTCTTTCTTTTTTATTGTTTTCCTCTTTTGTGGAAGGATTTTTGGTTTGCAGTTCCAATCTTAGTTTCTAACATGGTATCAAAGCTCCAGACTTGTAGCTGCCTCTTCGCGATATGAAGATATGGCCTTTCAGTGAGTTTCAAGTGCAAGGGTTTCCACATGCATCTTTTTTGCAAGATCTGGGGTTAGCCAATTTTTCGGGACACTTTGGGCTCAAATGGACATTGCCATCACGTTCACAGTGCCCCAAAACCCTTGAAATGTTTGTCAAATCATTGACTTTTGAGCAGTTTGTTTTTGAGGCAAAATTGTTTTGCTAGAGAGGCTATACGGCCTCCCCAGCATGCACTCTGAGGTGATATTTTCAAAAAAAATAAAAAAATAAAAAGAAGGGGCATCGCCGGAGTGTCGCCCATGGAGTGGCACCATAGTGGCGCACCACCCGTAGAGCAGAGCTCCAGCGGAGCCCGCCAATTTCCTGCTGCGATGCCCGCCCGGTCTAGGTCCCGACAACAAAGCAAAGATGGGTCTTGACAACAAAGGCCTAATCAGGTACCCATTTACAAATGCAAGAATGAGGTAGAGAAGGAAAACCTAGTGGGACAAAACCCCCCTATAATGAGATGACATTCTGCAAAGAAGCATTGGAAGAGCACTATAGAGTAACACTGGAACCGCAATCTGGTAAGGAAAAAAAGACACTTCTATCTACAAAAAACCATATCAGAATCATAATGATGCAACAACAAAACCGATGCCACGGAACACTCAAAAACTCCAAACAGGAACAACTCTAGAATCTATGAAGCAGCAATCGATTATTGAATGATGTATTACTTAAAATGAAGTGCAAAGATGCAAGGTGCACCCTCCCAACTGCCAAAACATCCAAGTAATATCCAAACAACTCATCGGGTTTGCTGTTGCATTATTATGATTCTGATATGGTTTCTTGTAGACAAAAGTATCTTTCCTTGCTTGTTGGATTACGGTTCCAGTGTTACTCCACAGTGTTCTTCCAGTGCATCTTTGCAATAGTCATCTCATTGTAGGGGGGTTGTCCCACTGGGTTTTCCTTCTCTACCTCATTATTGCATTTGTACATGGGTACCTGATCAGGCCTTGTTTCTAGGACCCATTCATGCTTTCTTGCATTCATCTTAGTTTTAGGTGCATGCTTATTTAGTCTCCCTAAGTTGCACTTATGGGGGGTGTTAGTGTGATTAATATTTAATTGCACTTGCATAAATTTACTTAGGTTTTGCTTAGGTAATACTTAGTTTAATTAATTAATAAGTAAGATTTATTTAGTTGAGCTATTTTTAGGTCAACATTAGGGTTGCATACTTTTCTTTTATAAAGAAATCATCTCATTGTAATCATTGAATTCTTGAATACTAATATTTTGCACATTTTCATGCAAACCTCTTGCTTTTTTATTATTTTTTCTCTTTTGTGGAAGGCTTTTTGGTTTGCATGTTTGATCTTGGTTTCTAACATGGTATCAAAGCTTCAGACCTGTAGCTACCTATTTGTGATTTGAAGATATGGCCTTTTAGTGAGTTTCAAGTGCAAGGGTTTTCATAGGCATGTTTTTTGCAAGATCTGGGGGTAGCCAATTTTTCAAGACACTTTGGGCTCAAATGGACGTCGCCATCAAGTTCATAGCGCCCAAAACCCTAGAAACATTTGTCAAATCATCAATTTTTGAGCAGTTGGTTTCTGAGGAAATTTTTTTTGCTAGAGAGGCCGTACGGCCTCCCTAGCACGCACTCCGAGGTGAGTGTTTCTCATGGAGTGGTGCAATAGTGGTGCATCGCCCATGGAGTAGAGCTCCAGCAGAGCCTGCCAACCACCTGCTGCAGTGCGTGCCCAGTCTGGGTCCCGAAAACAAAGCAAAGATGCATGAAAGCAATGATGGGACCTGAAAACAAAGGCCTGATCAGGTACCCATTTACAAATGCAAGAATGAGGTAGAGAATGAAAGCCCAGTGGGACAAAACCCCCCTATAATGAGATGACATGCTACAAAGAAGCACTAGAAGAACACTGTAGAGTAACATTGGAACCGCAATCTGGTAAGCAAGGAAAGATACTTTTGTCTACAAGAAACCATATAGGAATCATAATGATGCAACAACAAACCCAATGCCACAAAACACTCAAAAAATCCAAACGGGAACAACCCTGGAATCTATGAAGCAACAATCGATTATTGAATAATGTATTACTGAAAATGAAGTGCGAAGATGCAAGGTGTATGCTCCCAACTGCCAAAACATCCAAGTAATCTCTAAACAACTCACGGGGTCTGTTGTTGCATTATTATGATTCTGATATGGTTTCTTGTAGACAAAAGTATCTTTCCTTGCTTGTCGAATTGTGGTTCCAGTGTTCTTCCAGTGCTTCTTTGCAGCAGTCATCTCATTGTAGGGGGGTTGTCCCACTGGGTTTTCCTTCTCTACCTCATTATTGCATTTGTACATGGGTACCTGATCCGGCCTTGTTTCCAGGACCCATTCATCTTAGTTTTAGGTGCATTCTTATTTAGTTTCCCTAAGTTGCACTTATGGGGGGTGTTAGTGTAATTAATATTTAATTGCACTTGCATAACTTTACTTAGGTTTTGCTTAAGTAATAATTAGTTTACTTAATTAATAAGTAATCTTTATTTAGTTGAGCTATTTTTAGGTCAACATTAGGGTTGCATACTTTTCTTTTATAAAGAAAATCATCTCATTGTAATCATTGAATTCCTGAATAATAATATTTTGCACATCTTCATGAAAACCTCTTGCTTTTTTATTGTTTTTCTCTTTTGTGGAAGGATTTTTGGTTTGCATGTCTAATCTTGGTTTCTAACAATATTCTCCACAAGAACATTGTCCTCTTTTAAAATGATGGAAATGGTTCACATCTCTCAAAACAATTTCTCTTGCAACAATCTTGGAGATGAATTTATATGGAGAAGATTCGTTGATTTTTGTAGACATGTAAAATTGACTTGACACCTTTCACACACCTTGAACAACATCGAACAACATCGAACAACATTGAACAACACTAAAAAAAATCAAACAACATCAAACAATCTCAAAAATCGTCAAACGATACGGAACATCATCTCCGATCACCTCAAAATAACTCAAAAACATCCCGTAACACCCCAAAAGGACTCAAAATCATCTTATAACACCTTAGAAATAACTCAAAATCATCCTGTAACACCTCAGAATGACTTAGAATCACACTGTAAAAACTTGGAATGAATTAGAATCATCCCGTCACACCTCAAAATGAATTAGAATCATCCCATAACACCTCAGAATGACTCAAAATCATCTCGTAACACCTCAAAATGACTCAGAATCACCCCGTAACAACTCAGAATGACTCGAAATCATCCCATAACACCTCAAAATAACTTAGAATCATCTCGTAATACCTCAAAATGACTCAGAATCATCCTGTAACACCTTGAAAGGACTAAGAATAATTCTGTAACACCTCAAAATGACTCAAAATCATCTCGTAACATATCATAATAACTTGGAATCATCTCGTAATGTCTCATAACATCTCAGAATCACCCCGAAACAACTCGAATTCATCCCGTAATGTCTCATATCATCTCGCAATCACCCCAAAACATCTTAGAATTATCCCGCAATGTCTTGAATCATCTCATAATCATACCGAAATGTTCCCACATCACACCTTATTGTACCACATCAAAATGACATGAAAAACCCTAATTCCTCCATTAGTTCAATAATACAACATTATTTAATTAATTCACCTTTTCATTATTTCAGACAAATTAAATAAATTTCAATTATTTAATAAGGTCTTGAAAACCCTAATTCCTCTATTGATTAAATGAAATAAAAAATATTTAATTAATTCAATTTTTCATCACTTCAAACAAATTAAATAAATTTCATTTATTTGATAAAGTCCTAAAAACCCTAATTCAGCTATTAATTAAATAAAACCACATTATTTGATTAATTCACGTTTCATCATTTCGACCAATTAAATAATCTCAATTTAATTCATCCTGATTGATTAAAAAAATACCAATTATTTAATTACGTCACTAAAAGACCTTATTCGTCTAAGTGGATTAAATTATTAAACAATAATTTAATTACGACACTTTCCCTCCCAAAATTTGAATAAATAAATCAAACTATTCAAATCAATTATCAAAAATCAAATCAAACTAGTGCAACTTTGTTTGCAAAAGTTGAACTTGATTTGCACATTCAACTCTAAAAAGGAATTAATTAATTAAATCAATTAATTCATATTCCTCACCCACTTTCTGATTGAGAAAATTACGATTCTTGATTGAACAATCTAATTTGTTAACTAATCAATACAAATTGTTAACTGATCAATACATTCTGTTAACTAAGCCATCACAATTCCTAACTAAGCCATCACATTCCTAACTAAGCCATCACATTCTTGACTGATCAATCTAATTCTGTTAATAGATCAATCACATCCCTGACTAGCCAATCTATTTCCTAATCACACAAATTGCACAATTCTCTCATGTCTAAATCCTCTCAACACACTTCAACCGTTGATCTAGATATTCTTCAAAAAAATCTTGATCGTCCATTTCAAATCAACTTTTCTATATAAAAAACCCCTTTCCTCACAAATAAGAATCATAGAATCAACATACATTGAGCAATGAAGTGCTATCAAGAACACCATTGATAGAGCTTCACAATTGTCTTTGATCAACCAAACACAACAAGCATTCATCCACACTTTGCACACAAACTTTGGAGGCTTCACTGTGATAAGAACAATCCAACATGAAGTGAATACACTCCATTACAGGATGGTAAATGCTATCTTTTGTTTTCAATTTGGTAATAAATAGACCTTCCTCATCATGTTTGCAATAGTATAGTTCAATCTTGTATGTGTAGGAGTTTTAGATTTTAGATTTGTGCATTTTTGGCTGTAGTTTAGATTTCTTTGTTAAAATGCATTCATGTCCTTCTTGGATCTTAATCTAATGTCCTTTCTCATCCTCACACATTTTGGCATGCCTGGTGGGACCCATGTCCCCTCCTCTAACATTTGTTTGAGTCACTTTTGAAGTTATAGGTCCCAGAAACGATTCTGACAGAGTTTTTATGCGCTTGTCTAGAAGACCTGATCATTTGTTTGAAAAGTATGAGTGCTTGTTTGTCAAGAATACTACACATTAGTTGGAAGAATGGCACTTTTGTCAGAAGAACTACAAATTTTTCATGGGAATGGCGTATTTGTCTAAGAGTTGAGAATTTGTATTTTCATAGGGTAGCATTTGTTTTCCAGGGTTTTTAGCATTTTTTTTTTAAGATGTGTAGTTTTCTGAAACCTATGCATTTGTATTTTTTGTTTTGAGCAGTTTTTTTGACGAACAAATGCAGAGATCCTGCACTCTTGTAATAGGTTTTTTCATGAACTATTGTTTGTTTTTGGATGTGTAGGCAAGAATTGATAGATCTGATGTAGGATTCCAATGACTTTAACATGTTTTTTGTAGGGAAGATGATCGGTCTTAGTTTTTGACTTAATTTTTATTAACTTAGAAAACTTTCATTTTGGTGCACTAAAAATGAACAATAAAAAACTATCATTTCATTCTGGTGCTATTTAAATAAACCAATTTGAAGCTTTTCTAAGTTAGGAACTCTCATTTGTTGCACTAAAAATGAACAACAAAAAACTCACACTTGATTTTGGTGTTGTTAAAATGAACCAATTTTAAGCTTTCTAAGTTAGGAATTTTTGTTTGGTGCTCATAAAAAGAAGAAAAACACTTCAATTTTGGGTTCTAAAATGAACACATTTCATTTTTTCATAGTTATGAACCTTTAATTTTGGTGCATAAAAAGAGTGAGAAATGTTTCCCATTTTGTTGACGCACACATGTATTTCATTTGTTGACCAAGATTGGACAAGGACTGATTTTCTTAGAAAAAATTCTATTGGAGCTCATAAAAATGAACAAATGTTTCTTTTTGATTCTTCACCATTGCTATATTAATTGCTTGATGTCCTAAACACTTCATATTGGTGCAAGTTAGAAAGAACTTTGTTTTGCTTTACTCACAACTTTTTTGGGATAACATCGCTTGAGGTGTTTAAAATGAATCAATTTGTAATGAAGTGTTTTATGTGCATACACTGATTGGAAAGCTAAAGTGTTTTGTTTTCTCCCCTTGCACCTTTTGGAAATCTTGGGTGAGAAAAAATATATTTTTGAGGTTTGCATTTTATTTTCCAAATTTTACCTTAGAGAGGTGGCTTGCTTTGAGACACATCCCGCATTGGAGAACTCATGATTGCAAGGTCTCGAAGCACGTTTACTGGCGAGCTATATTAAAGGTTGTGAAATCGTAAGAAAGTAGCTTCAAGCCGTGCTGATAACATACTACACCTAATCCCATGCCTTAAGTGGAAAGGGAGCGGTTAAAGAGGCTTAAGTGGCCAAGCAGGTGAGTGTCACATTTCTGTGTTCACAGTTATCACTAAGAACCAAATTGTTTTAGAAGCCACCCTATTATTCAAAAACATTCTTTGAAAGTGGTGCATCAGAATTTACTTCTGAGAATTTACTTGCCATGTCTGACTATAGGGCTGCGCCTTAAGTTGCATGTAAAATCATCTCTTCGGAGCATGAGACAGGCCTACCTAAGAGAATGGTGTCTATCCCCTAGGGTTGTAATTTCCGGTCTATGTTAAACTTTTCCCCTTACATTCAAAACAATTTGACATCAAATTTGTGTTTGATTTAAAGAAAAATAACACATTAAAAAAAAACACTAAACAAGATGGTTGAACCACAAACCCTTTGATTTAGTGCATACTTGTGAGAGAAGCCTTATGTTTGAACCCCTTTGAAAGGATCTTTCCTTAAAGGTTTTCAAACATTCTAGCTTTGATTTTAGACTACATTAATCAAAGTAAACATTTGGGAACTATGGCTTAGGTGTTGTGATTTCATAACCTAAGTTATAGACATGAAGGTCACATAAGTCCATGCTTGCTAAGTCAGTCCAAGTTGTTGTCTTATCACCCTAAAATACTTCAAAACACAGAGAAAAATATGAGAGAGAGTTGTTCATAAGATCATTGTTCAAATCAAAACAATTGGAAATACAGAAGGTCAGATAGTCCCACATCCATTATTTCCATCCTACCTATTTGAAATCAAAATCAACCAAACCATTAAGGTCATTCCTCCACTCAAATTTCCATGATATCAATAGTTACTTGGGACTCACAGATAGTACAAGTAAGCTTTCCCACAACATATCCTCTAGACAAGGAAGTGGAATATAGACCTTATTTTTTCAACATTTTTTATTTCCAAAAAAAGTAGTACCATTCCAAAACAACACTCAGACCCTAGGGTTTTGAGCTTTACAAAAACCATCCCATACCACCGCTAACTTTATGACCATTTGGCGACCAACTGCCCCAGTTCACCAACCCGATCTTGTAGCATCAATTATTCAACCAAGTCTCACACATTACAGGTGCACAAAATGACATGATAGGAAGTTTGAGAAACTTTATATTTGCAGAAAACCAGACACCCCACAATTTTCTCACTACATCGATCATCTTAAATGAAGAGGAAGAAAAATAAAAAATACTAGTCAAAAGACCCATATTACTACCTCCTATGTGGAAAGAAATATCCACTTCATGATCTCACGCAAGGTCAAGATCCCTATGGTAAAGTCCACATGAAGTCGTTTCCGACTTAGACATCTAAGTCCACAATCTCTCAAGAAACACCTTTGGGCACTTCACAAAACTAGAACTAGGTTGGTATATAAGTTTTATAAATAGGATTCTAGGAACAATCCGAACTTTTATTCCTTCTACTATTTTAAGAATCTAGGCTTGTTCGAACAATTCCAGTATCTTACATAATCTATAGGGAAGCATCAAATCTTAATAAATTGAGTCAACTAGAGAGTACACCACTTTCCCACAGGAGACCCGAATTTTTTATGACAACCATGAGATCACAACATAGGAAAAATATGGAAGCCAACAAGAATACCATGAGTATCCCACAAACAAACACCATGAATGATGAGAGTAGCTCATGGGGCTATAGGCCAAGTGACCTTGAAACTCCCTAGAAGAGATCAGTATATAGAGACACTTTCACTCAAGAAGAAATAAGACAAAAACAAAAGGAGGTTATGTAAAAATGTAACCAAGACCCAAACCAAGTGATTATAGAGGAGGTAAATGATGAAGAAGAGATAAACGAGGAAGAACTATTTGAACATTCTAACAACCCCAAGGTTCTCAAACTAATGGATAGGTTGTTAAGAAAAGACCTGAATTCCCATTTCTTCAAGTTAGGACAAAGTGGTGCTAAATTACCTATGGAATTCAATGTAGAAGCTCTCAAATACCTCAATCTTATTCCCTTAGGGTACAAATCGACTATGAGAAAAATAACCCAACCTCTAGAGAGGCCGAATATGCCACCCGTGTTCTTACAAAACAATGACCAACCCAAAGAGAATCCCTTGTTCATAAAACCAACTTAGGTTGAACAAGCAACAATAACACAAATGTACCAAAGGGGGCCATCTCAATATGAACCTCAGAATAACAATCTACCTCTTGGGAAATATATACCTCATAACACAACAAGCATCAACCCTTCCTAGAAAAATCGATATTTTCAACAAGGTGGAACATATGGCCCCCCTCCAAACAACCAATATCTTCAACAGGGTGGAACACAACCCCCCCCCTCCAAACAACCAGTATCTTCAACAAGGTGGAACACAAGGTCCCCTTCTAAACCAACAATATTATCAACAAGGTGTGCTACCAGTGCATCATCAGGGTAACCTTCATTTTAGTCCTACCTAGCAGGGTGTTCCATAGAGCACCCAAAATCAGTCATCCCAACAACAAGGGTTCCCACCAAGGTAGTATCAAGGTAACCTTCATTTTAGTCCTACCTAGTAGGGTGTGCCACAAAGTGCCCTCAATCAGTTGTCCCAACAATAAGGTATCCCACCAATGCATCATCAGGGTAACCTTCATTTTATTCCTACCTAGCAGGGTGTGCCATAGAGTGCCCTCAATCAGTCATCCCATCAACAAGGTATACCACAAATGCATCATCAGGGTAGCCTTCATTTTAGTCCTACCCAACAAGGTGTGCCATAGGGTGCCCTTATTCAGTCATCCCAACAACAAGGTGTCCCACCAACACATCATTAGGGAAGTCTTCCATATGTTCCACCCTAAAAATAGGGAGTTAACCCTCCTTACATTCCATATGGCTATCAAGGTCCTATACCTCACAATACCCAATATACAATGAAAATCTGATAGGACAACAAGGTTATTACACATAGGGTCTACAAACATGTGTACTAGAGATGAAGATGGAACTAAGGCTAGATACTGTCACCCAAAAATAAGAAGATATGCAGATAGGAAAATAGAGGAAAAAATACACCATGCAGAAAATTTGTCTATTCCCATTTGATCGTTCCATTATGATATTACCCTTTCCAAAAAAAACTGAGATACCCAGATTTGAAAGAAAGTACAAAGGAGTAGGAGATCTAGTAGAGCGTGTACAAGACTTCTCCGTATCATGTATGGAGGTACAAAATAATGATTCCTATCTCATGAGACTTTTTCCACATAGCCTTACATGTCATGCTATGGAGTGGTTCACCCGTCTACAACCTAGAATCATAACTTTTGATGAGTTGTCTAGCAAATTTATAACCCACTTCTCATTTAACATAGAATAAGATGTAAAAATCATGAGTCTATCCATGATCAAATAGAATCTAGGAGAGTCCTTGACCTCCTACTTGCAAAGATGGAGACACAAAGCGAGTAGGTGCAAATGGCCCATTCCATACAAGGAGTTGGTGAATATTTTCATCACAGATTTCCTACCTGATATAAACTGTCGAATCACTATGCTATGTCCTATAGACTTTGAAGAAAAAATTGAAAAAGGGTTACATATTGAGAGATATCTCATAGAAAGAGGAACCTTAAAGACAAACAACTCAAAAGACAATTCCTCTAGTTCAAATGAGAAACCCAAAATCTGGCCTAAAAATAAGAACGTTACAAATGATGGAGTGGTAGATGCTAGAGCAGTATGGAACACACAAAATACAAATTAGAACAAACCACAGGTGGAACAAATAAACTATGGTCCCAACAACACACAAAGAAACCAAACTACTTTTCTCAAGAACAATCAAGTTGTAAATCAACAAACAAATCAGGGAGGGAAACAGAGGCAATATGATCAACCTAGGAGGTAATTTATTGTATTAGGTGAGTCACTTGAGATAGTTATGTGAAAACTAGTACAAAAAAACCTCACCAAAACAAACGATTTCCCAACTATGAGGAACCTAGCTTTAAGACACCATGTTACAATGAGAAGGATTTGTGTGATTTCCATATGATCAAAGGACATATGACTAACAATTTCATGCACCTCAAACATATCATTCATGACTTGATAGACAAAGGGGAAGTACACATTGATCATCGAATTGGAAATAAGGACCTACAAATATTCTAAAACCTGATCCCAGACCATGCTAAAAGGAATGATAAAGGAAAGGGAAAAGAGTACCATAATGCTAATTACACATACAGTGACATAGTTTGAGGAACCCTCTCACAAGCGGATGACACTAGGGTAGATCTAGTAATGATACGAGGAGGAGACAACAATTGCAATGTAACTACCTGTCGTGAAAGAGTTACAATACAAGGAGCACCTCCCAAACCCACAATCAAGTCACCAAGTGACTACAACATTGTGGAATAGTTAAAGAAGACCCCTTACCTCATCTCAATCCTAGAATTGTTAAAACTTTCACTTGCACATAGGGAGATTTTGAAAAAAGCATTGGAAATGTTAGTACCTAATGACCTCGATCCCAGTCAGTTCCAAGCCATGGTTGTCAAAATCATTGCGAGTAATCACTTAGTCTTTTTAGAGAAAGATTTACCACAAATAACATTCCATAATCAAGCTCTATACATAAAGGTTGGTGTTCATAAAACCATGGTCAAAAGAGTATTGATAGATAATGATGTAGGTTTAAACATTTGTATCTTAAAATTCATAAAAAAACTGGGGTATTCTGATGACGTGATTGGCAAAGGAAAGAGTATCACCATAAGGGCTTATGATGACTTAGAGAGAAATTCTGAAGGGAAAGTCAAGTTACTCGTGTAGATAGGACCAACAGTAACATAAACTACTTGTCAAGTACTGGATCTTGAGCTGCCATATAACCTACTCTTGGGATGCCCTTGGATCCATGCATTACAAGAAAACCCTTCTACTTTACATCAATGTATAAAGTTTTCCCATGAAGGAAAGGAAGTAACACTATATGCCAATCCTGAACCTTTCCATTTTTGTGCGAAGTTGGAGGAGAAATACAACAAAATCCAACATGTGCCTAGTAATGATATAGCCTTCCACTCCTTTTCTTATGTCAACCCTTCCATGATTCCATCAACCTACACCAAAAACACATCGGCTGAGCAACCGAAAGTAGAAGCCAAGATCCAAGTACTTGACAAAGGCAATGGGAACTACCATTCTAACCATTCTGCATTGGCATGCTTCCACCTACTCCTAGAGTATATGGAGCTCCGAAAGAGATCAAGATAGTAAAAATGATAGTCAAACCCACTATCTTTACTAGATGGGGAGACATGAAAGATGAAGAAATATTTGAGGAGGACCTTTCATCCATGATCTACAAGGAGGACCAAAAAGAATCACAACCCATTTTATTTGATCCTAACACTAAAGGGTATCAATTAGTCAAACAAATGGGATACAATGGAACAAATGGTATAGGGCTACGTAAACAAGGCCGATCAGAGCCTATTATAGTGGAACAAAGACAAAAGAATATGGGGCTAGGTTATAAGTTGAAAGATGTGGTCATTCCAAAAACTGGATGAACCTCTTGGAAGAAACGAGAAAATTTTGCTAGTGTTAAGGCATTGGATATCTACCATGTCATGCACAACAAATTACCGATTGAAGACTTATTCAATAACTTTAAAATTGATAGGTTCCCTCTCTAGTATATGGAAAACATTCCCAACATTTATTATCATTCTAAAACAAACTCTAACAAATACAAATGGGATTCTCCTTTGTCACACGATATGATTCCCCCAACTCTAGTAATGATGACCTAGATACCCAGTGGGAAAAAGAAACTAGAGCCATATTGACCCTTTCACCTACTTTTGTAAGCTCTGAAGGCCAAGATGGTAGTCTCCCACTCTATTACTCACAACTCATAGATTGGGATCAACAACAAAATACACCTACTTTGGATCAATTCCTAAATGATGAGGCCATCACAGAGTTCATGGGACTTCAAACAGACATACCAACAAGAGATAACAAATCAGGGTTCATCATGGAAGTAGAACAAGAGTCATACTTCGGTGGAGAGATTGAATCTTCTAGCCATAAAATTGAAAGAAAAAACATACTTCGATGGAGAGATTGAATTTTCCAGATGAAGATGTCTTGATGATAGAACAGAAAGGCAAGTGGACTCTATACTTTGACGAGTCCCATACTCAACATGGTTCAAGAGTAGGTATTATATTTCTCACCCCAAAAGGAGATAGATACCCAAGGCTTACAAGATTGCATTTCCTAGCACAAACAACATCTCAGAGTATGAAGCTCTTATTATAGGGCCCAAAATGGCGATAAAATGAAGAATAAAAGAGCTACATGTCTTTGGAGACTCCCACCTAATAATCAAACACGTGAATGATGAGTACTAAACAAAAAATGACAAATTTCTACCATACAAAAGAATGGTGGATAGCTTCAAGGAGTATTTCATCAAAAAACCTTTGAATAGGTTCCTCAGATTAATAATAGAGTTACTAATGCGATGACCACAATAGGATCGCTACTTGATATTCCTCAGAATGTGCCTAAATATGAATTCATCATGGAACAACTACTGGTGACAACATTCAAAATCCAAAAATTATAAATGGTATGTGTTGTTGTTGATCCTAAATCCCCATGGTACCAAGATACTTTTGAATATATCCAGAATGGTATCATACCACCTAAGTTGACAATTACTCAACAGAAAACCTTCACCTATAGAACCTCCCACTTTATGATCTTAGGAAAAACTCTATACTATTGTAGCCTAGATTGTATGTTACTCTAGTGCCTTAACACAAAATAAGTACAAATGACCTTACAAGAGGTTCATAAAGGTATTTGTGGATCCCACTCTAGCAAACCTAACTTAGTCCAAAAGCTACTTAGAGCAGGATACTATTGGCCTTGCATGGAACACAATTGCATTCAACATTATAGAAGGTGTCAAGAATGTCAACAACATAGTGATCTAGTTCATGCACCAACACAAGAATTGAGGCCCATCACAACACCATGGCCTTTTTTGTAATGGGGATTAGACTTGGTAGGTAAGATATCACCCACTTCATCCAACGAGGATAAATTCATTATCACCACAAAAAAATAATTCACAAAATGGATAGAGGCAATTCCATTGACCTATATCATTGGAAAAAAAATATCAAAATAATGAAATAAATGCCACTTGGCTCAATGCACAAGGACATGTAAGAGGAGTGAATGCTTTGTTGGAAGTACCCATCCACTTGGACTTTTTGAATTCAAACTTGAGGGAATATTCCCTTTTTATGCCATGTGAGGGAAAATAGAGATTTAATAAATGAATTAAATCTATTTTCATGTGCAAGTTGCATTCTCTAGATGATTTTAGTGATAGGGATTAACTTAATCAAGATTTGATTAGTTTAATGGGAGGTTAGGTGATTTGACCATTTTGACTTAGATTTTAGGATTGATTTAAATCAAAATGAGAAGAAATATTAATTAAATAAATGTTTTTGATTTATTTAACTAAAAAGGGAAATGTTAGATTAAATTACATAAGGTTTAATTTATTTAATTTAATAAGAAGACTTTAGAGACTTTAATCAAATAAAATGATTTATTTAATTAAATAGAGACATAAGGTTAATTAAATTAAATTGATTAATTTAATCAACATAGGAGAAAGACATAATCAAATAAATAATGATTTATTAAATTAAGAGATAGAAGGTGATGATAATCTGAGAGTGTGATTTAGGAAGAAATGTTGTTAGTAGTCAGGATCAGGTGAATTGTATATTTTCCATGTCTACATTTTGCCCCTTTTTGAAACAATGTACTTGTTGCATTGATTCAAAGAATAAATTTTTGTGATCAAAGTTCAAAATTTCTCAATTTTTTCAGATGCCCCACTATTGCCCCAGTGAGAAGGATTATGCTGGTATATTGCCCCCTCAAGAAGTCAGAGGAAAATTTTGATTTTTCGGATGATCTCACAAAAAAAGGACGACAAGGTGCTTGATAGGTTAAAAATGCCCCAGAATGCCAAAAAACATGTTAAAACGCCAAAAAAAGATACAAAATGGCCCTCGGTTGGACAAAAACAGGATCGGGGGACCAAAAACCCTAGTTAGATGGCCAAATTAGGTCAAAAAACTCTAATTTTCAAGCTTAAATAGACCTTGAGAGGTCACTTTCAATACATTTGCATACTTAGCCCTTTGAAAATTTCACACTTTGGAGCTCTGAGTCTTGGTCGAGATGGCGCAACGACAACTTCCCAGGCACATGTTGGGGAGAGTACAAGTGCACCAGTGGCCAGCCGACGTAGGACCCGTGGTATGTACCCCTATCCCAACTTTCAATTTTTTCGTTTTACATGGAGTAAATAGGGTCAAAGTCATTTTTAAGTTGGGCGGTGCTATATAGTACTACTAGAAATGTTCCATCGGTGCCATGCGGTTCTATATTGGGCCGCATATGTAAATAGTGTCGTGCATCTCAGTTTGAAAATTAGGGTTTATTGGTCAAACTTCGTCGCATATGATAATTCAATCGCACGATGCCATTAGGGATCTAGGGTTCCATTCCAAAGTCGACCGCATATGCAAATAACACCGCATGGTCCAGTTTGGAATTTAGAATTTTGCAAACTCCATTGTGGCGGCGTAGTTTGAAACTTTCCAAACTGCGCCGCATTTGAAAACAACGTCACATTTACTATTGTAAATGCGAACATTCAGTGTGAGAGGCAAATTTTTTCACTTGACCTTGACTCAATGGCTTCCCTTGTGTAGGAGGAGCTTGATGTACTTCACTCATGGGAGCATAGATGGCTGGTGCTCAGTAGATTACAGGGTATGCACAACCTTTTTTAGGAGTAGCTTGGTGCCCTTGGTCTTTTGTATGTTGTGTATGTACCTCCTGTTTAGATGCATTTAGGCATGATGATAGCCTTGGCGGAGCGGTGGCACAACAAGACTTCTTCTTTCCATCTTCCTACCGACGAGGCTACCATTGCCCTCGAGGATGTCTGGCACATCCTCTGATTACCTATCCATAGGACCAGAGTCATCTATGATCCATAGGCTGATAGGGATGCTTGCTATGGTGTTATGGAGCTTGATGAGATTCACTTCTCTGATGGGCAGATCGACTTGGAGAGATACCATGGCAGCGTACCCACTTATAGGTTGATCGTTTCTGCTATCATTTTAGGCCTTGTGACACCCAATTGGCGAGGTCGATACTTTAGTCCCGGTTGGAGACTGGCATGGGAGCGGATGGTCATTCACAAGGAGTGCTTTGCTTAGGGACCAGTATTGCTGGCCTCTTTATACAGGGATCTTCATGAGTTTGTGTACCTAGATAACAGATCCCTCGAGGCTGAAGTTACTCTATTACATGTTTGGGCATGGGAGAGGATCCTAGTGCTTCACCCAGATGTCACACCAGTTGTTCTTGAGACTGATCACCCTGTTGTTTGGTGATACAGTGGGGCACATATCTGCTTCACTCACACTGGCATAGGTGGTCTTGCACATTGGCGACGAGTTCTTGATGATAAGAGAGAGTTCGTCTTGAGGCCCTGGATGGCCATAAGCCCATGGTGTGATGATGTTCAACAGTTTTTCTATGCCTGACATGATAGATGGATGCAGGGCTGGGAGCACACTATGATTGAGAGATATCTTCCAAAAAGGGTGGCCCGACAATTTGGAGAGATGCAGGATAGACCAGATGACCAATACGTGGCAATCTTTGCCCATACGACTAGAGAGACAGCATGGGGCCAGCCGACTCCGACTGTTGAGGTAGTGTCCTCCTTTAGATAGTTGGTGGCCTAACTGTGGCCATATGATCAGGGGCTAGTAGATGCAGGGGTGACTCCAACATAAAGAGCCTGGTTCCGACCTCCCTTGAGGTTGACAATTCCTGGGTCAACGCTTCCACTATGGAGGCCTAGAGGTAGAACAAATGGTAGGAGCAGAGGACATGGAAGAGGAGGAGGTGGACCAGCTCCTCATTAGACACCTCCTAGGGATCTAGCACAATAGTCACCTCCCCAAGTTGGGGAGAAGATGGTCAGCAGAGGGATGGGGGTTGAGCAGTCCTGCAGCAATAGCCAATAGTGCAACCAGACCACAAAGATGTGCTGGTCTAGTAGTTACAGGGTCAGGTTCAGGTCTTGATGGCAGAGAGAGATTAGGCTTGACTGCAAGTTGGATCAATTAACATTGAGAGGGACCAGGTGCGATCTGAGAGGGATCAGGAGATTGGACGACGGAGGAAGCTGGAGAACACAACCTCATCATCTCGAGGTCGGTCATTTTCTCTACAAGCATATAGAGAGGTGGTAAGAGAGGATGAGTATTATTGAAAGCACTATAGATAGGCAGTTCTAGTAGCAAGCCGAGTGCCAAAATTCTCTCAGCAGATAGGGATGAGGACCCTAGAGGATCACATTGAGAGGCAGGTGGGAGAGGGCAGCAACCAGTAGGGCTATCCCTTTGATCATAGATAGTTACCATTTTTTATTTATGGGCCTTGATTACTTGCCCCTTTTTGTACTATATACGTTGATTGTACACTTGATCTGATTTTGTATCATGACAGTATATTCCTTGATGATTTTCCTTTATGAAATGTTTTGCAGTGTATGATATGCATTTCTTAATTTCCTATATGCTTTGAGATGTTTATATTTCTTATGCTCATGCGATATGATGTATATTTTTAATGGATGAATGTATATGTATCCTTTCTATGTATTTTGATGACTGAATGAATTTCATGTATGTTAATGATGATAAATGATATGCAACTGATGGATTAGGATAATGGATGGTAACAATTCTTTTATTATGGATGTGATTCATGTATGCAATGATTTCTTAAGATTCTTAGAATAACAAATCTATATTATTCTTCACAACTTAAGATGATAATAATGATATGATATGTTGAGCACTGATGCTAATGATCTAATGGATGCAATATGTATGCATTAGCGATGTTCTAATTAACTTGTCATGATACTATGTTAGTATGGAGTGTAGATAGAAGAAATTGGAATCAATGAGTTAGTTAGGATGGTGATTTGCTTACCAGGAGTTAGGATTTTCAAAGGGCTGATTACGTTATGTTTGATAACACCCCTAGGTACGATGCATCAAGGTATTAAGAATCAGGATGACGTTGTACCCAGTGTGATGGACTTTGAATTTTCAATTATATAGGAGTATTCTTGTTCACACTTAGCATGCATACTTCATTCAAGATGTAGTTCAGACATTCTAAACATCTCAGGCCAAAACATAGGAAAACAAGCTTTCCTATGTGGTCAACAAGATATCTAAAACATCCTCTCCACAAACCAAACAAAGTACATATGACTAAGCTATTTTACAAGTGTATCCCACAAGCATAGTAGATAAAAGAGACAATGATCCTTACCCCATTCCTTTCTCTCTAAACCTGTTTTGTTTAAGTCTTATCGAGAGGTCCTTGGAATGAGTGCAAAATAAGGTAAGCCAAGAAAAGACCAAATAAAGCAAGCCAACAGGCTAATGTTCTTCATATCACTAGCTAAGACTAAACTACTATGAGATACCTAATTCTTATGTCCATCATGGGAAGGATTCATCCTAGGACATGTTGTGAATAGGGTTTTGATGAGACTGATTGGATTATAAGCTATCGATACTCCGAGTTAATTAACTTGCTTGCTTACTGACTTAGAATTTTGAGACTCTGACGATTAGGGTGTTCACTTCTGAACCTACTAGACTTGCTTTTGAATGACTCACCAAAGGGTGATGGTGATGACTGATTTTATTATGAGTGATGATAATCACAGGTAAAAGCGAGATGAGATGAAAGCACCATTTTGGATTTTTCAGATATTTTGAGGTTGTTTTTGGTATTTTTGAGATTTACGATGAAGAGACTAACCTAGAGACCTATCCTAGGGGTCTTGGGAGCTAATCCATAGATTAGCCTTTCCTATGTTATACACATAGAGACCACGTAGTTAGACTGACAACAAACTTGAGTCAATGATGAGATAGATGGGCAAACAAATTGCCATTTTATTGTGACGGACGCCTACGGAATGACCTACACTGTCTTGAGGGATGATCAAAGATCAAAATTTCCTATGTTCAAGCTCAAAGATGATGTAGTTAAGACAAGGTGGAAAACTGATAAGATTCAATGATGAAATTTTTGAAGATTTTATGAAATTTTTGATATGTTTTTGGATTTTTGATGAATTTTATGAATGTTTTTGGATTTTTTCGATGTCTTGGGAAGAGCACAAAAAAAATACACAAATTCGATCCATTGCTAGTTTCAAGGACATGCACCCATTGTTAAGCGATAAACTACTTTGATAAAGGCATGACAAACTGACCTTAGGAATATGCCAAGTAATACTATGGTGGAATATGATATGGGCACCAGCTTAGGCTATGGTATGGATGCAAGCGGATGGAATGTGATGAAATGGATGAGTGATTCATGTAGATCTTGGTGGATGGGGAGTAATTTATTTACACTTGACACCTGTTTGCTAGGTTTTTACCAAGGTACTTGTCCAAAGCGCCACTGAATTGGTTTTCACTAGAGGACAATTTTTTTCTTTACTATTTTCAATCCTTTTTTTGATTTTTTTTTTATTTTTGTATTTTTATATTTTTTTGTTGTCAGCAAGATGACTGTTTGCCAGATTTTCATCAAGGTAACCATTTTTTCAGGACATTCTGATTTTTATTTTTTATTTTTTGGTTCTATACCTTGCAAGTTTTTAGGCATAAAACGTTTTGAGATGACAGCTGTTCATGGGCTCCTACAGAGGCTCGCCTTCTGGTGTTGACAAATGATATGCTCCTGATTTATAACTTGCTATTATGATGAAAGGTCCCAACCAATTGGGCTCAAATTTTCCTTTGCTTCTTGGATTTGGCAAGTTCTTCTGGTTCTCTTTCGACACAAGTTCATCGACTTGGAAGGTGCGTCGCTTGATATTTTTGTTGTAGCTGCGCTTCAAATTTTTTTGATAGAATTATAGATGATTGAGGGAATCCATGCATCATTCATCTAATAACTCCAACTCATTCAGTCATGAGACCCTATATTCTTCATCCGTGATGAGGTTTTGCAATGATATTATCAGTTATGGGAGCTCGATCTCGATTGGGAGGATGGCTTCTGATCTGTAGACTAGGGAGAATGGGGTGGCATCTATTGGCATGTGGATGCTGGTGCGGTAGGCCCATAAGGAAAGATTTAACTGTAGATGCCAGCCATGACCAGAGACATTGACTATTTTCTTAAGGATTTTCATAATGGTTTTGTTAGTAGCTTCTGCTTGGCCATTTCCTTGGGGGTAGTTCAGAGTGGAAAAGCAATGTTGGATTTTGAATTTTTCACAGAAGTCATGGAAATCCCGATTCTTGAAAGGTGTCCCATTATCAGAGATAATGGATTGAGGGACACCATATTAGAAAATTAGATAGTTTAGGATGAACTTGGATATCTGCTTTTCGGTTATGTAGGTCATTGGAATTGCTTCGACCCACTTTGTGAAACAATCTGTGGCGGTGATGATGAACTTGTGGCCGTTGGATGAGGTGGGTGTGATTTTTCTGATGAGGTCAAGCCACCACTATGGAAAGTGCCATGGTGTAACAGTAGGAGCGAGTTACTGAGCTGGTGCATGAATAAGGTCTCCATGCTATTGACATTGTAGAAACTTTCTGACAAAGTCATGTGTCTCTCTTTCCATGGTTGGCCAGTAGTACCCTATCCTTAGTAACTTCTTGGCCAAGGTCATTCCACTCGAGTGTGAACTGCAAGTGCCATTATGTACCTCAGTCAGAGCACTCAGGGCTTCCTCAGGATTTAAGCAATGTAATAGGGTTCCTTCAATGCTCCTATGATAGAGGGTTTCTCCTAGGATGAAAAAATGGGTGGAATTTTTGATAAAGGCTCGTTTAAGGTTTGAGGTTATGTTAGCTAGGAGGACTCCTAGTCTCAGGTAGGTGTAGATGTCATGATGCCAAAGATCACCGAGACCAACGAGTTCACACAAATATTATGAATCTGGTACCTTGAAAGTGGGTACGAGAAGTTGCTCTATCAAGAATTTATGTTTTGAGACATTGCGAGGGATATCTAGTAAGGATCTGATTGTTTTCATGGCATCGACTACTCTGTTGTTATCCCTCGGTATCTTCTCAAACATGATATCAATGAAATATTATTTAAGGCTTTCTACTAGCTTCTTATATGGTGTCAGCTTATCATCCTTAGTTTGGTACTCATCGTTGACTTGGTTGATAATAAGCTATGAATCCCCATAGACCTTTAATGCCATGATTCACCACTATGCTGCAATTTTGAGACCTATGGTTAAAGCCTCATACTCTGCAATGTTGTTGGTACAAGGGAATACCAATTTGTAGGATCTTGGTATACAATGCCCTTGTGGGGTGATGAAAAAAACACCGGCTCCTAATCCATGTTGTGTGTGGGAACCGTTAAAGTAGAGTTTCCAATGATCGGCTATGCTAAGATTAAAGATGAACTCGTTTAGAAATTCTGATATGAGTGGATTCTCTGCATAGATGGGAGCTTCTACTAGTTGGTCTGCAATGACTTGTCCTTTGATTTCTTTTTGCTCCACATATTCAATTTCATATTCTGATAGTATCATGACCCACTTAGCCATTATTCCTGTGAGTATTTTCTTTGACAGTAGATATTTTAGGGGATCTATCTTGGCGATGAGTTTGATTTTGTGTGCCAGCATGTAATGTCAAAATTTTTGTGAAGCAAACACTACTGCTAGATAGGTTTTTTCAATGAATGAGTAATTTAACTCATGACCAACCATTGTTCTGCTGATGTAATAGATGGCCCTTTCTGTCCCATTTTCATTGTGCTAAGCTAAAAGAGCACCTAGGGCTACTACTGTTGTTGAGATGTATAAGATCAGTGGTTTTCCTGCAATGGGTGGCATTAATATTGGTGGCGTGAGCATATATTATTTGATTTTGCTAAATTCCTATTCGCACTTGTTGTCCCACTTGTATGCCACTCCTTTGTAGAGTAGATGTGAATATGCAATCTGGTTGTCTGCCAGTTGTGCTATGAACCTCCGAATGGACTAGAGTCTTCCTTGTAATCCTCTGAGTTGTTTCAGTGTCCTTGGTGCTTCCATGTTGAGGATTGCTTTAACCTTTTCGGGATCCACCTCTATTCCCCTCATCTATACTATGTATCCCATAGATTTACTTGATTGTACCCCAAATACACATTTCTTTGGGTTGAGCCTGACCTTGTACTTCTCTAGTCTATCAAAAATGGCACTTAAGGTTGCTATGTGTTTCTATATTTTCTTTGATTTAGTCAGTATATTGTCCACATAATCTTCAATAGTTTTGTGTATCATGTCATGAAAGATTAGTGTCATGGCCCTCTGATATGTAGCCCCTACATTTTTTAGCCCAAATGGCATCATACTCCAATAGTAGGTGCCCCATGGACTATTTAAATGCCATCTTATGCTAGTATTATTTTGCAATCATTATCTGGTTATACCTCGAGAAGCCATCCATCAGTGATAGCATCTCATGTCCAGATGTCATGTCCACTATCATATCAATGTTCGGTAGTGTAAAGTCATCCTTGGGACATGCTTTGTTGAGGTCTCTGAAGTCTGTGCAGATACAGATGCTTCCATTTGGTTTTGAAACTGGTACAAGATTGGATACCTATTCTAGATAGACAGTTGGGCATATGAAGCCAATATCTAGGAGCTTCTATAGTTCTACCTTGACTAGAAAGGCTATCTGGGGATGCATTTTTCTTAATTTTTGTCTTACTGGCTTTGGTCCAGGGTAAACAGCCAAATGATGAACCACACATTCCAGATCTAGATTCGACATGTTAGCATAGGTCCATGCAAAATTCACCTTCCTTTCCTTTAGAAATGATGCTAATAGTTCTTGTTCTTCTGTTAGAAGTGACCCAACATAGAAAGTGATTTGTGGTGTTTTCTCCGTTCCCAAGTTGACAGGATTACATTGTTTTGCTAGGACTGCTAATTTTTCTTGATGCAGTGCAGTAGGGAGGAGATTGAATCCTTCATCTTCCGGGGCCTCAGAGAGGTTTTCATTGTTAGATGCATCCTTTATTTTTACTATTCTATGGTTAGAGTGTGCCACAGTGTGGTTTTCACTCAATAACACTGAGCTTATTCTCGTTCTTTTTCTTTTGTGACTGAAGGACTCAATCATCTCCTCATAATATGCTTGAGTGTCCAATGTGATATTGAAACCAACCTTGTGATCCCCACACAGAACTACATCCCTTAGTCCCAGGAATTTTGAGAGTGCCTCATCATTTTTGAATGAGTCTAGAATTGGTGGTCCTCATTGGTCATGGTCGATGAGTTGAGGGTATACTAAGTTGATTTTATGGGTTCGTTGGTTTGAATTAGTAGGCTAGGCACTAATAATTAGTATAGAGGAATCCTCAAAAGGTGAGAGTAGGCTAGCTATGGTATCATCATCATCACTACTGGTGCAGAAATTAGTTATGTCAAAAGTGAAATTATCTAGTGGGATACCTGTGCATATGGGTGGTCGAAGGGTGGCTGCTGATACTTGAGGAGAGGACCTAACTGCCCTACTAGGAGTACCTCTACCACGTACGATTATACTTGGGGGAGTACATCCGAGGCCAAGGTTCCTCATTCTTCTTTTTACAATGATGGGCTCTAGCCCTCCATCACTATTTCTTCCCAGGCTTTTGCTCCTAGTGTAGCCCATACCAAACATTATTTGTAACCCTTTGTTAGCCTCATCCATGGGTAGTGTGGGCATGGGTCCTTCTTGATGGTATATCATGCTTGAAATATCTTCCTCATCAATATTTTCCTGACTTAGGTCTCCCTAATGATGGAATCCAGAAGGGTCTGCCCTAAGGGTGTGGATGGGTGTTTCGGTTGATCGAGGTTGCCCATGTGACCTAGGTGATTGTGGTAACTCTCCTACAACAAACACACTCTTCTTCATTCTGTAGTCTCTATATCCATAATCCTGGATCATTTGTTTTATGTCGGATATATTAGGGATGGCGACTATCTCTGTCACATAAGTGGAGGCAAGGTTAGATGGATCGATGTATGCAGAGGATGGGCCTTCATCATTTTTTGGCACTTGGGGGATTTTATAAAACATAGCTTCCAAGTGTTTGCAGTAGGCGAATGGTTCGGGATCCTCGTGTATAGTGACCTCATTTTGGTACAAGATTTTGATTGATTGATGATATGTTGAGGCAAGCGCCTTCATTCCATGGATCCATTGTCATCCCAGGAGGATGTTGTATGGTAGGTCGAGGTCAAGGACCTGATAGGAAGTCTCCATGCTTGCTGGTCCCACTTGGATTGGGATTTTAATAGCGCCTTGAGACACTCTTTCTTGATCTTCATATGCTCTTATAGTGATGCTTTTGTTCTTGTTAATGGAATCCTCAAAGAATCCCAAATTTTGTATGAGTTTGAGAGAGAAAATGTTAAGGCCTGCACCTTCATCCAACAAGACCCTTTTAAACTTCTTTTTGTGAATCAACACTTGAACATGAAGTGCACGATTATGAGATGGCTGGGCAGGGAAATCTTGATTGAAGAATGTAAGAAGATTTGGTGTGACGATATTATGAACCATAGCTTGAAACTATTCTATGTCAAGGGTGGTGGAGACAGTGGATGCCACTAATTCTTCATCAAGGATTTTCCTATGGGCAACGAAATTTTTTAACAATTTCATGATGGAGATTTGGGTGAGTGTTCTCTTCAGCTGGTCGATGACATTATAGTTGTAGGGAACAACTTTTGTATTTGAAATGGGGGCCTTAGATGGTTGCAATGCCCTTGCAATAGTGACCTTGCCACCACATGTGGTGACTCCACAATCAGCATTGGCTCCTTTGACGTAAATGACCGTGACCATTTCATCTACACATGCGACTATGTCTTCATATACTAGGTTAGCACTATCATATTTTTGTTTCCCTTTATTGTTCCCCTGGCTATTTCCTTGATTATGATTTGGCATTGGATTTGTGTATATTTTAAGGTCATGGTTTCCAACAGGTTTTTCAATGTTTATGATCTTGTCCTCGATGAGGTCTTGGATGACATTTTTCAGCCTCATGCAATTTGCGGTTGTATGCCCCTTTATTTTGTGAAAATCACAAAGGAGGTTTTCATTATACCATGGTGGTTTGGTCATGGGTTCCGCGTATTGCTTAGAGTTGGAGACTTTGATGAGGTTTTCCTTGACCAAATTCTTCATTATGGATTCAATTGATTCTCTAAGAGCTGTGAACTTCCACTTAGGAGGATATTTATTTCGGGGAGGTGGTCCTCCTTGATTACCCAAGTTATTGATTTGGTTGTTAGGAAGTGGTTGTTGTTGTGCTACTATATTAGCTTGCACATTGTTGTGATTGTCATTCTTTGGCTGGTGATGAGTTTGGATGTTCTATTTAGGAGCATTTATGACCACCTTAGCATCGACCACACTGTTGTTTGTGATATTTTTGTTCCTTGACTACGTTCAAGGTTTATAATTATAATTGATGGACAAGCGGTTATCCTATGGTGGAGGGAATGTTGATGTGCCTCCTCACAGAGTAAGGGCTCTTTCGATATTGAGTGCCTTTGGTATCAACTAATCATACGTTGTGATGGATTGCATTTTTAAGTAGAACGCCAAGTTTTCATCTAGATTGGATATGATTGTGAAAAATTGTTGTTCTTATGGCATGGTTTGCTTGCTCTGATTGGCCTTGGATCACCATCTTTGCAAGAAGGATGTGAATAGCTCTACTTTTCTTTGTTTGAGCATTGATAGTTCTCCCAAACTAACATCTACACCCATGTTGAATGCATAATTTTTAAAGAAAGCTTCCAAAATTTCCTAGAATGTCTTGATTCCTATGGGTAGATGAGAAAACCATTCCATGGCAAGACCAGTCAGCCTTTGGGAAAAAAGTCGCATTAGATATGTGTCATCGTATGCAATCTCCATGCAATGCACTTGAAATTCCTTAACGTGATTTTCAAGGTTTCCCGTCCAATTATACTTATCGAATCTGGGGATCTCAAATCCCTTTGGGAATGGTACTATTGTGAGACTTCTGTCAAATGGATAAGGGCACAAGTTGCCCGGTGTTCTGGTTTTTTTTCCTGCTTAGAGGTCCAGTACCTATTGCGAGAGCAATTTGATCTGTGCTGCCACATTGTTTTATGGATCAGGAGGTGGGATGAATGTGTTTTGGGGTGTTTGCGGTGTTTGATTGATGAGAGGGGTATTGGTGGGAGTCTGTTGCAAGCTCTGCTATGCATTCAAGGCTTGCTCATATGCTTGCATTTGTGCTAACAACGCTTGTTGTTGATCTTGTTGTTGTTGTTCCAATGAAGCTTGTTGTTGGTCTAGCTACTATTGTGGCAACAAAGCTTGTTGTTGGTCTACCTGCTCTTGTGCCAACAAAGCTTGTTGCTGGTCTAGCTGCTGTTGTGCCAATAAATCTTGTTATTGGTCTAGCTGTTGTTGCACCAACAAAGCTTGTTGTTTGGCTTGCTGTTGTGCTTGAAAATATTATAGGGCTTGTTGGTATGCTTGTTGATGAATTGCTTGTAGTTGTGCTCGATATTGTGCTTGCACCTGTTGAGCCTAGTCCCAGGCTTAAGCTTGAGCTTGTGCTTGTGTGGCTGCTTGTGTGGCTTGTGTGGCTTGTTGGGCTTGTGCAACTTGTGCAGCTTGTTGGGCAGCTTGTTGTGCTTGCACTTGCTGAGCAACCTGCTATGTAGCTTTTTGGTGTTTTTTAAGTACCCTCTGATGATTGGATTTGTCAATGGCCTGGATCATGGTGATGAATGAGTTCCTCATATTAGCTTTTAGTGGGATTGGTGGTGGATTGGGAATGGTGCTAACCATTGTGACAAGTAGAAGGGTTGTGTTGGTGGTTGGGATTTGGGTTGTTGGTGGTGTGGTTGAGATAATCGGTCCTTGAGAGGGTATGTTTTGAGAGATTTGAGGACTGACTAATGTATTGACTATGGCGGCTTGAGTGGTTGCCACTTGTTGTTGTGATGCTACTGGCAAAAGAAGAGGATTCGATGTGATGCTCAGATTGCCTTGATTTGAGAAACTAGCGGTGGAAAGGGGGGGAAGAACCACTCCAAGAGGTGTTAAAGATGTGAGAGGTAATGGATGGAAAGATGGTATGCTCCCCTAGAAGAAGAATAGGTTAGTGACTCTTGCTGTTTCGAACAAACCACCTTCTCCGTGTGATAGAGAAATTTGTATGTTTAATGGATAGGTTGGTGTTGCATGGAATGAGGATGAATCCATGTGATTATGGAAAGTGAGCAGGACATATGGGTGTGATGGATTCACTAGGATAGAGTTATCTGGTGTGGTGTTGACATTTACCTCTTTGTTGTTTACAAGGTGATGCTTTTGCAATTCATGAAACATTGCACTTCCCTTGTTTACAATTAGTGAGGTTGACGTGATTTTCGATATGGTTTGGGGCATTTCATGAGTGATATTTGGAGTTGACATTGGGGTTATGCTTGTAAGAGGCCTTTCCATACTGGTACCTATGTCAAGGTTAGAAGGGAACATGGCATTGACAATTTTATGATCCTCTAGATTTTGAACCATTTCTAGGATTTTTGATTGTGTCATTCCCAAGTCCTCATTGGTGATTTCCTCTTCATATCATTCCTCTTGAGGATTTTGTTATGGTAGAGAAGAGTTGTTTGGGGGATTGCTTGATCCTGCAAGGTTTACTTTGGTGGTTACTTGACTTAAGTCACTGGAAGTTGATATTTATTTGGTGTTTTCCATGTTCCTCTTGTGTTGTGATCTTGTTTGGACCATAAAATAGAGATCGTTTGATCTTAATCTTTAGGCCTAAAAGAGGAGAAGAACTAGGAGAGTCCAAAGATCAAAAGGGGTGGTGATGGGAATGGGATAAATGGATGATGTGAATGAGTGAAAATTTTGAAGAACATTTTAGTGGTAATGCTAAACTTTTAGGTCTTGGATTTGATTTTTGATAGTTTTACTAGGTGTATTAAGTCAAAAAAGATGTTGGTGAAGTTGTAAACCCTAGGAAGGTGTGTTATCCTAGAGAAAACTCGCAAAAGAATATGAATTGGCTAAGTGTGTTAAGCCAATCAAGGTGATCATGAACTAGTAGACCTTAGGAAGTTGTGTTATCCTATAGGAAAATTTGTTCAAGAGGATTGAAAGTTTTGACTAGGTGTGTTAAGTCAAACAAAGTGATATTGATTTAGCCTTTAAGTTTAGCATGAATGAGTTTTTAAAATTTCTCAAAATTTTGTTGGTGGGATGAAATTTGATTGATGGAGAGATGGATGAAAGTGAAGACTTTGATCCTAGACTTCGACCTAGACACAAGTCCTTTTTACAAGACCTCGGTATTGAAGAACATGCCTTACTTCCTATGTAAGAAAAGAAAACCTTTGAAAAAGCTCAAGATTCTGTTGATAATAGAATGCATACAAACTTGGATTGTTCCTTGAAGCCTTTTTATAGAAATTATACACCAATCTTTCTCTGACTTCAAGAAGCATTTCAAGACATTCCTCACGAGTTTTTAGACTAATCATTTTGAATCTTGGTTTTAAGATTTTGACTTTTCAGGAAATCATTTGAGACAACACATGTGAGGTCCAATTTGTCTTTATCTCTTCTTAGTGAGTTATTTTTATCAAAAGCACTTTCTTGATTATTGTTCAAACTACATGTCTAATGTCCTACTTTCTTTTCATCCCACAAGGTCCATTATGTGGAAATCAAGGAAATTAGGGCAAAAGTTTCCTAGTGTTGACTTTGGTGAAACAAATGACGATAAAACCCAAGAACTTAGAAGCCTCTAAGGATATAATCCCTAGGGCAAGCAAGAGTACTTAGATTCATTAAAGGATATTTGTTTTCTCAAAGGGTTTGAAATTTCAAAGCTCTTGTGAATGTTTGTTTCTTAATGTTTTAGAACCAAGCAAGGTGTCTCAATAGCATGCACAACCCTAGGCTGAAAAGATAGTATTTGTTGGGTTCCCACTTGGATGAATCCAACTGTGCATATTCAATGCGGATGATTAGATGCTTGACCACACAGGCTCCCCCTTACAGTGCACTCACTTTTTGGGTCAGCCAAGCATCAGTACCCATGAATCTCCAATGGAATAATTTTCATCTCTACAATGTAACCGCATGTATAACATGGGGTGGCTTCAGAGGACATGACCTTTTGCACCAACAAATAGATAGGATTTTGGCCTTTTCTAAACAAGGGGTTTAATTCGGGCATTCCATTTGTGGGGGACTATCCATGTGGTGAGAGACCATTGCTTCCCTTCTCGTTGGAATAATCCTCATGATTTTTGAGCTTTCCTCAAGAATCCACACTTATATACTGGTTGGAATTCGCTTAGCTTTAGCATGTTCCCGGTTGGGTCATTCCCTTGCGTGAATACTTTTTCCCACAAGGCAGACCCTCTAAGATAAACAATAGCAAGCTATCATATCCCATAGTTCAATCAAACTTCATTGAAAAATAAAGGGAGAACACTTGCAATATACCGTGCTCACACTCGCATCTTTGGTTCAATTTTAATTCCAAAAATGAAATGTGGAGGCAATTATTTTATTCAACTTAAGATCACGAAAAGAAATTTTGATTTACAAGATCACCATGAGGTGCGAGAGAAGCGCATATGCCCTTTTGATGATATTAAATTGAATAAATAATTACAAAATAAAATAGCATTTGTTCATTTTAATCCCACAAAGCAAAATGAATTCTTTTTAGAGCACCAAATTTAAGTGTGGAAGTTGCCTTGGTCAAATTTTAAACCTTAAACCAAATCTAGTAGATTGTTTCTAAGGTTCTTTTTAAGCCCTTTTGCAAAATTTTGAAAAATAAATTTATGTTGTTCGTTTTAAAAACCCAAAGAAAAATTTATTGCTTCCTAAGGTATGAAAGGTAACAAATTCCTTTTAAAATAGGATTAAAGATCCTCTAAAAGTGTTAAATAACACAGGAGTGTTTAAAAACACTTCGTATATGATGAAAGTGATGTCATGATGAAACCTCCTATTTTGCTTCCCTCCTTGCTTTTTCTTACAAAATGATAGAAAAAAAAAGTAAAAAATCAATAAATAAGTTAAAATACCAAAAGATCAGAAATAAAAAGGCGTATGTTGAAAAAAAAATTCAAATTTGAATTATCTACTATTAGCTAGCGGCGCAATCCGCCAATGCGGTGCAGTTTGGAACAAATGCAACACTATATAGCACCACACTTTTTACTGGGTGTGGCACTCTATAGAAATAGAGAGCATGATTGCAACACAATTCAGTCACGTGACGCTGTTTGTGAAGCGGCGAAGTTTGAAAAATTTAAAATTCTGAGGTGGGAAATAGGTGTGGCGGAGTTTGGAGTAGGTGTGGTCCAATATAGCATCGCGGTTTAGAATGGGTGCATTGAAATACAATGCCACATTTCTATAAGTAGTACCATACAATGTTGTGGGACTGTGTGTGGCAAAATTTTCTTGGGACCTGGAAAAAATATTAGAAAAAAACATGAAACTTTAAAAAAAAACGTGATTAGAACTTGATATTTTCCCTCCTCCTAGCGCCAAAATGTGAACCCTAATTTCATACCTAAACAAAAGCAACAAACAAAACAATATTAGATCATATGCAAGGTGAAACAAGGATTCCCCATGAAATCCATTTACTAAACTTAGATAGAAAAGAAATAAAGAACAATAGGAAATAACCAAATTAAATCTATCTAAACTAAGTAAAATTTTGATCCCATGGGGGAATTGGTGCCAATTGATGTGTCGAAATTGGCCCTTTCCCAACTCCTAAATTGCAAATGTTGGTGATGTGTGGATTGATCTAATCTCTTTAATGAGATTTTAGCATAACCTAGCTATGGAATTGTGAAAATGATGAACATATGGAATGAAAATGCCCAAAATTGGCTCTCAATGTCAAGAGAGTAACTTTGCATGAGATTGTAGATGTTGAATGAGAGGAATAACCTTTCATTTATAGATTTCCAAATTGGAAGAATAAGGAATTTGGATGAAAGTGGGATCATTCAACATCCATTGGCCAAGTGCCACTTGTCAAGATGTGAATTGTTGATGGTTGTGCACATTTTGGCCAAAGTGCCTATAAATGCAATTAGGTGGAATTTGAAATTGAGGAAATGACATGTGAGAGGGAAAAAGTAATGAAATAAATGCCACTTGGCTCAATGCACAAGGACATGTAAGAGGAGTGAATGCTTTGTTGGAAGTACCCATCCACTTGGACTTTTTGAATTCAAACTTGAGGGAATATTCCCTTTTTATGCCGTGTGAGGGAAAATAGAGATTTAATAAATGAATTAAATCTATTTTCATGTGCAAGTTGCATTCTCTAGAGGATTTTAGTGATAGGGATTAACTTAATCAAGATTTGATTAATTTAATGGGAGGTTAGGTGATTTGACCATTTTGACTTAGATTTTAGGATTGATTTAAATCAAAATGAGAAGAAATATTAATTAAATAAATGCTTTTGACTTATTTTACTAAAAAGGGAAATGCTAGATTAAATTACATAAGGTTTAATTTATTTAATTTAATAAGAAGACTTTAGAGACTTTAATCAAATAAAAGAATTTATTTAATAAAACAAAGACATAAGGTTAATTAAATTAAATTGATTAATTTAATCAACATAGGAGAAAGACATAATCAAATAAATAATGATTTATTAAATTAAGAGACAAAAGGTGATGATAATCTGAGAGTGTGATTCAAGAAAAAATGTTGTTAGTAGTCAAGATCAAGTGAATTGTATGTTTTCCATGTCTACAATTCTAAATTATCTATACAACATATATTTTCTACGCCTTACTATCCTCAAGGAAATAGTTAGGCAGAGGCATCCAATAAGACAATCCTAATAATATTGAAAAAGACTGTCAATGATGCCGACCATGATTGGAATTTTCAAGTAATTGCAACCGTATGGGCTTATAGAACTAGCATCTACACACCTACTAGTGCCAAACCTTTTTGGTTGGTCTACATATTAGAAGTAGTGCTACCTATCAAAGTTGAAATCCCATCATTGCGAGTCTCACTAAAAGGAATGGTCAATAATGAAGAATATAGGGTATCCAGATTGAATGAACTAGAGCTCCTAGATGAAAGGTGTTTGAGCGCGTTAAAAAATTTGAAGGTTTACTAGAATTGGCTCAAACAAAGCTATGAAAAGAGAATTAAAGATAGAAACTTTCAAGTTGGTGACTTGGTCCTCAAGGAGTATTAGAAGATATAATTAAATTAAGATGGTAAGGTTAAATTTGAACCTAACTGGTTAGGTCCATTCATCATAATGACAAGTTATGGCTCTGGGGCATATTAGTTGGCTACTCTTGAAGGAGAACCTCTAGCTGATCCACTGAATAGAAACCATGTCAAGAAGTTCTATACATGAAACGTGCTAGAATACCCTAGGAAAAAGGGGAAAAAAAAAAGAAAAATACAAAAAATACAAAAAAAAAAGATAGAAAAATAGTAAAGAGAAATAAAAATCCTTTGAGTGAAAACCACTTTGTGGTGCTCCTAATATAGGTACCATAGTGAAAACCTAGGAAATAGGTGTTGTGTATGAATAAAACAAGCATTATTATCTATCAACACTTTTTCACATCATCCACCCATCCATTTCATGAATCATGTGTCCAACCATGGCTTGTCACTGATTAGGATAATTAATTTTACTAGGGGAAAAATCTCAAACCTATTCATGGATTAGATCTTGCAACATTCAATCATGGTCAGAAAACAACAAAAGTCAAAAACATCAAAAAACAACAAAAATAAAAAAATAATGTGGAAAACATAAAAAAAAAACAATATCATTGGGCTATACCTTCACTCAAAAATTCTAAGATATCAACATTTGCTTGAACCTCACAACTAGTTCAAGTGAATTTCCCACAACATATCCTCTAGACATAGAAACGGGATATCAATCCAAGTTATCGATGTTGTTTACCCAAAAAAAAATTAGGCTTTGAGTATAACGGTCGAAGTACATGGTCTTTGTGTGTACAATGTAGGCAAGGATTTTTAGCCCCCAAGACCCTAGGTCAGTCCCCTTAGGTTTCCAACATTCTTTATTTCAACTTATTGAAGAAATAAAAAATCCAAACAAATTCAAAATATACAAAATATACAAAATCCATAAACATTCAAAAAATAGAAAAGGTCAAACCAAGTGAACTACGATCCTCTGCATGTACAACTTAGGCAAGTCTTATCTTTGATGAGCCCACGAGGCCCTAGGTTAGTCCCCTAAAAACTGAAACAAAACAAAAATAATCATAAAATTTAGAAAATAAAAAATAAGACCATCTTGTCAACAAAATCGATAATAAACATTTCAAAACCAACCATCCCAAATCACCCTTTGACAAAAAAACAAACAAAGAAAGAAAACATCAACAACTAGAACTTTCAAGCAAAAAAAAATCTCATAAGAGTTGACCATAACTAGATAAAAACAATTCCAAAGTATCAAATACCTATATTTTTAAACAAGTCCCAACAACATCCTTAGATATGCCTTAACAAATCTATTCCTACAATAGACATGATCAACGACGGATAATAGCCCCACCCTAAATAGATATGGCAAGTAATAGTGCAACTCTATTTTTTATCTTTTTGTGGTCTTTCCTTTTGTGATTTATTTTGTTGACCCATTCCTAGGATATCTCAAGGATGTACATAAGAATTTAGAGAAGAAGGAATGGGGGCAATTAAGCATCATTTCAATTTTCTATTTGTAAGATATTTTTTTAATACTACCATGGCGAATACTTGCTTTATTAAGTATGGAAGTTGTATCAAAACAATTTGTGAAGCAGTTACATGTTAGGTGTTCTATACCTCTCTGTGTGACTGCTCAGAAGCATTTTTTACGCAACCTCCCCTATACTTTAAACAAAGTTTTCGTATGTCTAGTATGAACGAAGATACCCTTTGTTTGTAGAGTCAAATTCCATGCAATAGATACAAATTCACCTTGGTACATCATATTTTTTTCTACATCAAATAGGATTTTTCAAAACAACGAAGTCTCTAAAAGCAAAACTAACACACATCATCAATTCTATCCATCATCATATTTCTACTAACTAAAAAACATCATCAATTCTATCCATCATCATATTTCTACTAACTAACACAAATCATAAATTCTATCCATCATCATATTTCTACTGACTAAGAAACATAATCAATTCTATCCATCATCATATTTCTACTAAATAACAAACATCATCAATTCTATCCATCATCATATTTCTTCTAATTAACATTAATCCTTCATAGAACATCATCAAAACCATATCCATTCTACATCCACAAATGTTATCATACATATCATGATGATAATAAACCAAATAAAACATCATGTAGAATGTATAAGGCATTCATCTATCAAACAAACATCACATTATAAACAAGACAAAGTATGATTCATTCATTCACATCAAATCCATACATCATAATAGCAAAAAAAACACACATATAAAGGTACATCATCATATTTCACCATCACATAAGCATAAAATGAGGCTGAATTAAAGAAGGTATATCTCATATATATCATCATCAAAATTGAATATGCCATAAGTACATCCACAGTGCCATAAATGTGATAGGAAAATGCAAAATTATAACATATATACAAGGTCTCGACTAGAACGATGAATATATATAATGCACATGTCTACAAAATGCCTATGAACCATGAAATAGTATGAAGATCAGGTACCAAAAATAGTAAGACCCTAGTAGGATGGACAAAACTCTACTGAAAACCGACACAATCTGGTTGTCTCATAGAATGATCACCTACACCAGTGCCGCCACTATTTCTCATAGCACTAGGCTCGCCAAATAGTGGACGTCAAGAGGCCCTAGGAATAGTAGCGTCATATAAATTCTGATAATAGGTAGATGCTTGAAGATACCTATCTCGCTCAACTTACATACCATCACGCTCTATTCAGAGAGTATCTCTCTCTACTATCGGTAACAATACTTGAGCCTCTACATCATGTCATCTACCAATATCACTCTCTCAAAATTCTTGAAGAGAATATATCTCTACTGTCAATATTACTACATAAGACTTTGTCTCATGCATTCTACCAATCACACTATCTTGCTCAACCCTCAGAGTGACTACCAAAGCCTCTGCAGCCCGTCGTTGTGCAATATCTGCATCTCTATCCAAAGTCATCTGAGCTAGAAAAAAATCAACATCCCTAGTTGGTGGAGGATGATCTGGAACCTGTCTCTTACCTTGTGCAGGAGGCACCCACTCATCCTGGGTATCCTCTGCCTCATCGCGTTGAGCTTGATCCAACTTCTTTGTAAGAACCTCAGCATGTTGTCTCTCCCCGTGATGACCTGTGATGCCTGCTCTACCCAAAACAGGATCACCTCTAGGATTAGTAAGCCTCAAAGGCCTATGTCGTGCCCACCACTCCTCATAATTGCAAATAGTACCTAGATCTTCCACTCCAATCGACCAACCCCAACCAACTAGGGCAAGTGTTTCGAAACAAACAATGACAGTGTCTACATCAACCTAGATACCCCAAAGGTCTATCGAGATACATTTCAATGGGTGTAGATTCATATGATGGATGTATAGATGTTGGTAGATTTGGTGAAGTGTATGAGTTTCATTAATATGGTGAGAAATAAGACTTATGATCAATAAGGTCACATCTTGACATATTGCTTTGGATGATAACCCCATTATTTTAAAAGATGGGTCATGATGGGACATCAATTTATGCTTTTTATTAACTCTATTCTTGAATTAAATATTTGAATTATCAAATAATTTTTTATTTTGATTTAGAATACATGAATTTTATTTCCTTTTTATTTTTCTTTGATTTAGGTTCTGCATTTGATAAAGGATTTTTGATTTTTGAATTTTGATTGATAGCCTTGTTATTTAAGGATGACATTTATTGATCCCATTATAATGGATGGGTAGGGGTGGATGAGTTGGATGAGTTAGATGAGTTGGATGAGATGGTAAAAACATGTGAATAGTGAAAGAGGTTGGCAATACCTTCAATGGATTCTTCGTGACTATCCTAATTGGCACTGTTAGTGTCAAAGGATACTTGCATATCTTTATAGTGTCAAAAATTGCATACCCTTGCAATTTCACATACAATTTTGTATCCAATTTAGTGTCCACTCCCTTAGTATTTTGTGTAGGCTCATTTTATCCCTTGCATTATAATATTTCCCCTTAGGATGCATGATACCCCTTTTCAACAACTACCTTTGTGCATCAATTTTGTGTAGACCTTGTCTTTTTCTTGCCTCCTACTTTTTGTGAGCATAATTTATTTGGACACTAGCACATCACATGGATGTATGTGTGTTGTGCTAGCGTCTTGCAAAATTTTAGCATTCAAATGATCATTTCCACTTGTTAGTTACCTTGGTTAATGGAAATAACTCGGGATGACTTGTAACAACTTGGGAATCTCTTTCTACCTCCTCTTCTCTCTTTAAAATCTATCTTTTCACTTCATTTGGTCTCTCTTGCTCTCTTGGAAATCTTGTTCTTTCTCTCTTAGACATTATCTCTTCTCTTTTTCTCTTTCTCTCAAGCTTGCACAAATCTCTACAACTTGTGACAATAGTTTCAAAGTTCTCACAACGTTCTTTACAACTCTCTTGGCTCTCACAACTATCTCTTTCTTTCTCTCTTTGTGGCTTTCCCAAGCCTTGCAAGTAATATCTCTTTTTTGTATTCCTTTCAGAATATTGGGATTTATCACATCCCTTGTCTATACATTTTATATCTCATCTATTTTTATTTTTATCTATCTATCTATCTAATTGTTCGTGGAGGTGGAAACACCAAAATGGGGGTTTGACTAAGGAAATCCCCTAAACAACCCCAAAATTTTCTCTGTTATGTGTGTAGGTGTTGAATACATTATTTTTCTGGAGGCTTCATTGCTTGGTCCATTGTGAGCACTTCTTTATCTTCCTTCATTTTATTATCTACATTTCATTTATTTTATTTTATATTACCTTCCTTTCATTATTGAAATTTCCTAGCAATTAGAAGAGAAGTATTCACTTTGTTGTCTTTAGTATGTTCTCAATTTTTGGTTCATACAAGATGCCAATGCACCACAAGGGTATCCATGTGTTGCGTTGTCATCCTTGGCTGAGAACTTGTTAGACTATCTAGAAGAACTTTGTGAACTACTATTTAAACTTCTGAAACACTCACCATTTTATCCCATCACCCGAGCTTTGATCCTTAAGGTATTTGAGGACCATTTTCCCTTGAGACCTCATCATCTTGAAGGTGTCAAATTTCCTCCTCTACAGCCTTTAGTGGGTTGGAAATTAGGCTTAGCAGGTGCAAAATTAAATGAATCATACCCTAACCTAGGATTCCCAATAAGGAATGGTTGCAGCTCATATTCTCTAATACCAAGGTCTTTAATATTATCCTTGAGCTTTGGTATAGTGTGAGACAGAAGTAGTGTGAAATGTGCTAGTAATTTTTTTTCTTGAATTAACACAACACAACCAACACTACACCAATAGATTAGCATTAGCTCCAAATGATAATCAAATGGAATGCAACTCTATGCCAAGAATGTGCACACAAGATCCTTTAGAAGGCAAGGTGCTAATATATGACACAGTAAATTGAATTATAATTGGAAGTGAATACAACTAAAAGTAGAAAGAGGTGGTAAACCAACCATGAAAGGTTTCCACTCTACCACTTAATTAGTGGGGGGAAAAAAATTACAATTCAAACTAATTCATCTGTTGTGGTAGGCATCCACTCAATAGTGGAAATTCTCCACTTAATAGTGGGTGATTGATGAAAGTACAAAGTAGATTCCTCCAAACTGGCGGTAAACCATCCAGAGGTTAAAGTGTTTTCTTTAGAAATCACAAGTAAATGCAGCAATTACAATGACTAGATTAGTACTACTAATTCAAAACCTTACAATGAGAGAAATATGCAAATTACAAGTGTTACAATGATAGAATCAATGAAAATATGTGAAGGATGAATCTTTCAAGTTTTAAGCCTCTCAAATACTAAAATTGAAGCCAAAATATGAACTTAATGAAGTCTGATAACAAAAACCAGAAAACTGTAAATCAATAGAATGCTCGCAACTCCTTAAAAATACGTCTGAATGAGTTGAAATGAAATGAAAATTCTCTCTAAGAGGTTGGCACCCAAGAACCAATACATAAACTGCATGAAAACTCATTGTATTATTTAGGATGAATCCCAAGGCCATTAAGACATGGTACAACCTACTAGAAAGGGTGGTTTATCTAAAATAAAATGCACACTTCATAACAAAATCTGAAACTCTCTATGAAGGGTCACCATTAGCCAAGAAATAAGATGAGAAAATACCCAAAATAAAATAAAAATCACACAAGAATTTGTATACAAAATCAACCTTCAACTATGATAGAACCAACAACTCAAAAAATGGAGGAATCTCCAAAATTCATCATCTCTGAAGCCCAATCTGCTAGTCTGGATGAGAAGTAGCAATAAAACCAACTAGGTGTTGTCTTTCAAAAACAAAATTGGATAGATGCTAGGAGGTAAGCATTCCTCAAAGCCAAATACATGAAGTCATTTCAACAACATAAATTTAGCATAAATAATGGATCCCAAACGCTGGAGCAAACTCACTCTTTTAAAGAACTTGAGGTG
>VCHN02000014.1:127926299-128119179 GCA_007115665.2 Sequoiadendron giganteum | reverse complement strand
ATACCACTCAATCTAAATATTTCTTTCCAAAAAGCACTTAGGAACTTGCTGTACCTATCACTGACAATGGTTTTAGGCAAATCATGCAAACAAAAAATTCTCTAAAAAATAACTCAGCTACTTGAGCTGCTGTAAATGAAGTTTTGATAGCATAAAAATGAGAAAAATTACTCAATCTATCTACCACAACATATATACAATCCCACCCTTGCAATTTTGGTAATCCTATGATGAAATCCATTGCAATGCTCTCCCATTTTTTATTCGGAATTGGCAAGGGCTGCAACAAGCTAGCTGGAAAAGAGTGCTCATTTTTATTCATTTGACAAGTTGAACACTCTCTTATATAACACAAGACTTCTTCCTTCATCCCTTTCCAATAAAATATTTCTCGAATCTTCTTATAAGTCTTGAAAAATCCATGATGAACAACAAGGGGAACATCATGAAAATATTGTAGAATCTTCTTATGAAGCTTAGATTCGGGAACTAAAATGATTGTGCCTTTATAGATGATCAAACCATCAACCAATTGATACCTTTCATCTTGTAAATGAAATTCTATTATGCTAGTTGTAAACTGATTTTTGGCATAATCAGCAGCAATTAACTCCTTCCAATCTGCTATAAGCACACAAAGTGACTGCAAATGGGGTCTTCTTGATAAAGCATCCACCCCTATGTTATTTTTCCCTTTGACATACTCAATGTCAAAGTCATAAGCTTGGAGCTTACTTACCCACTTCTATTGCCTTTTGTTCAAATCCTTTTGGTGCATACAATTCTTAAGATTGTTGTGGTCATTATTAACAAAAAAATTTCTTCCCACCAAATATTGACGAAACTTAGACAATGCATGCATAATAGCAAGCATCTCTTTGTCATAAATTGAGTATAACTTTTTTTCTCCTCTCAATTTTCTGATCTCAAAGACAATAGGATGTTTGTCTTGCATGAGAACAACTCCTAATCCTTCACCTGAAGCATCACATTGTAACTCAAAAGGCTTCTTGAAATCAAGTAAAGACAATACTAGACATGAGTTTATGATATGCTTGAATTTATCAAAGACTCCTTGTGCTTTATCTGTCCATAGGAAAGCTCATTTCATTGTAAGATTTGTAAGGGGGGCTTCCATTTGAGAATAACCATTGAAAAACCTTTTGTAAAAACTACACAAGCCTAAAAATCCCTTCAAGTGAGTCACGTTCTTTGGAGGTGGCCAATCAAGGATGGCTCTAATATTCTTATAATCAACTTTGACACCCTTAGAACTGATGATGTGGATGAGATAGAGAAACTTCATAATCCCAAGCTCACATTTTAATTCTTTGGCAAAACAAAATTTTGCTTCCAAAATACTAAGCACTTCTTCCATGTGCTTGAGGTGCTCTTCCCAAGACTTGCTGAAAATAAGAATATCGTTGAAGAAGATGAGCACAAACTTCCTCAAGTGTTGCCTGAAAATTTTGTTCATACAAGATTGAAATTTTGCTGGAGAATTTGTCAGACTGAATGGCATGACAAGGAATTCAAAATGCCCATAATGGCATCTAAAAGCAGTCTTCTCAATATCTGCCTCTCTCATCTTGATTTTGTGGTAGCCAGATCAGAGTTCAATCTTCAAAAAATACATAGCTCCATGGAGCTCATCAATAAGCTCATCTATCCTAGGAATAGGATATATATTCTTGATTTTTTTCTGATTCAATGTGCAATAGTCAACACACATACACATTGTGCCATCTTTATTTTTAACCAACACCATTGCTGAAGGAAAAGGGCTTTCGCTTGGCCGAATGAACCCCACCTCCAAGAGCTCCTTGATGGCCTTTTTGATCTCATCTTTTTGCTTCTTTGGATAATGATATGGAGTAGTGATAAATGATTTTTCACCTTCTTCTACCTCAATCACATGCTCACACCCCCTTTTAGGAGGTCTCCTAGGAGGTAAATTACCAAAGATTTTTCTCTTCCTAGAAATCAAGTCTTGAATATCAGGAGGATATTGCCTTTTCTCCTTTATCGGATCGGCTGGTAGGATTAAAAATTCTGCTGCCTATTCAACTCGATCGTGTTGGATCAGCCTTTCCATTCTCTTCAAATACACTATTTGAGGGCCTCCATTTGAAATCCCTCTCAAAACAATATTCCTACCATTGGACTAAAATTTTAACTCCATAGTTTACAAATTCAATGTGATCTCTCCAAGAGATTGCAACCATTGTATTCCCAACACAACATCGGTATCATTAATACCAACAACATAAAAATCATCTTTCACCTCATAATTTACCAATTGCATGGAAAGGTTAGGAAACTTCCTTGTGCAAGAAATGGTAAACCCATCAACTAACATCACCTTGAAGCCTTGAAATTATTCAGTCTTCAAACCTCTCTTTGCTACCAATCCTTCATCAATGAAATTCTTAGTTGCTCCTGTATGAATTAGAGAAACTATCCTTTGTGAGCCAACCACTCCATGAACCCGAAAGGATTCATTTTTTTGAAAACTAGAAAGTTGTGCTAAAGAACTTCCATCTCCAATCTATTTAAGATTCTCTTCTTGAGATTCTTCATCATCACTACTTGCTGATTCATACTGTTGATAAGAAAAATCAGCTTCTAATCCAACATCACAATAACCCTCCATTTGTTGTGCCTTTCCTTTTCCATAACAACGGTGAACCTTTGACCAAGGCTCATGAAAAGTGTAGGAAAGTCCCTCCTTTATAATATGATCATGGAGCTCATCTGTCATATTTTGAGGATATTTATTGGGCTGACTTGAAGGAAGATTCTTCTTATCCTTCTTGAATGGTTTTAATTGAAACTTTGTCTTAGGTGCAGCCAACTCCATGCTCCTAGATTTTTTTATTGCCTCATCTAGAGTTGGAGGGTTGAAATCTTTGACCCAACCCTTCAGTGGCTCCATCAAGCCTTCTATTAACAATACCACTAGTCTCCTCTCAGTAATGTTGGGCACCATTACTAATAATCTTTGAAAATCAGCAACATAAGCTTCAAGAGTTCCATGTTGCTTTAATTGAGCCAATTATCAAAATTTCACTTCAGGATCCTTGGTGTCAAATTTGTCTATGAATTTATTGGTAAATTCCTCATAAGTGTGAATGAGGTTATGGCCAAGAGTGACCAAACGATGATACCACCATTCATGAGCAACTCCCTCCAAATGCAATGTAGCAAATTTGATTGCGTCTTCTTCAAGCATTGGTCTAGGAGAGAGATAGTTGTCCAACTTCTGCACTCATGACCTGGAAGTACATTTATCATGTCCATCAAAATGAGGTAAATTCACCTTTCCCAAAGCCTATTGTTAGTCAGTTCATAGACCCATAGGAGGTTGATACTCATTTCTTCCACCATTTCTCCTATTCCTTTGGTTCATGTATTGATCAAAGGTCCAAGCATCCCTCATATCAGGAGGTAGTGAAACATACTCCATATATTCTTGTCATGCATTATCAATAAAAGGTGCAGTGGCCTCCACTTGTGGTTGTTCTTCCCTTAAAGTGAAAGTAGGGAAAATAGGTCTAGAGGAAGATCCTCTAGAAGTTGCAATATACTGTCCAACAATCCTATCTCTTCCATTGATCTCTTGATTTTTGTTACTATTATTTCCATTTAATCCACTATTCTCTCCAGTATGATTATTCTAGGGCCGCAAATTGCTTTGAGTTGCTTGTTGATCCATTCTAGATAGCAATCGTGACATAAAATTTATCATTTCATCAAACTTCTTCTCCATTCTAGCTTCTCTTTCCTCCATGGATTGTCTCTCACTTTTTGACATTCTCTCAACTGCTTTACCAGTTTCCCTCAAATCTTCTGACAATGTCTCTTCTTTTGGCACTAGAGGAAACCGACTCTGAGTTCTAGCTTGACTTCTGGTGAAATATCTAATTTCTCTAACGCTCATCTAACAACTGAATTTTGAATGTCACAACATGGCAAGATCTTTTGCTCTGATACCACTGAAATGTGCTAGTCAATTTTTTTCTTGAATTAACACAACACAAACCAACATTACGCCAGTAGATTAGCATTATCTCCAAAGGATAATCAAATGGATGCAACTCTATGGCAAGAATGTGCACACAAGATCCTTTAGAAGGTGAGGTGCTAACATATGGTGGAGTAAACTGAATTATAATTGGAAGTGAATACAATTGAAAGTAGAAAGAGGCGATAAACCATCCATGAAAGGTTTCCACTCTACCACTTAATTAGTGGGGGCAAAAAAATTACAATTCAAACTAATTCATCCGCTGTAGCAAAAATCCACTCAATAGCTGGAATTCTCCACTTAAAAATGGGTGATTGCTGAAAGTACAAAGTAGATTCCTCCACACTGGCGGTAAATCATCCAGGGGTTAAAGTGTTTGCATTAGAAATCACAAGTAAATGCAACAATTACAACGACTGGATCAATACTAGTAATTCACAACCTTACAATGAGAGAAATCTGCAAATTACAAGTGTTACAATGATAGAATCAATGAAAATATGTGCAAGATGAATATTTCAAGTTTTAAGCCTCTCAAATATTTAAATTGAAGCCAAAATCTGAACTTAATAAAGTCTGATAACAAAAACCAGCAAACTGAAAATAACCCACCAACAAACTGTAAATCAATAGAATGCTCACAACTCCTTCAAAATACCTCTAAATGAGCTGAAATGAAATGCAAATGCTCTCTAAGAGGTTGGTGCCCAAGAACCAATACATAAACTACATAAAAACTCACTATATTATTTAGGATGAATCCCAAGGCCATTAAGACATGGTACAACCTGCCAGAAAGGGCGATTTCTCTAAAATAAAATGCACACTTCATAATAAAATTTGAAACTCTCCAGGAAGGGTCACCATTAGCCAAGAAATGATATGAGAAAATACCCAAACCAAAATAAAAATCACACAAGAAGCTGTATACAAAATCAACCTTCAGCTGTGATAGAACCAACAACTCAAAAACTGAAGGAATCTCCAAAATTCATCATCTATGTAGCCCAATCTGTTAGTCTAGATGAGAAGCAGCAAAAAAACCAACTAGGTTTTATCTTTCAAACACAAAATTGGATAGATGCTAGGAGGTAAGCATTCCTCGAAGCCAAATACATGAATTCATTTTGACAACATAAATTTAGCATAAACAATAGATCCCAAATGCTGGAGAAAATTCACTATTTTAAAGAACTTGAGGTGACTATTGATTTTCCACCTTTTCTCTCCAAGGGATGCCCAAAGAATGTGAATCATTTAATTTTTAAAAGACAAATATTTCCTCCTCGACTTTGGCGTCCAAATTCCAAAGCAATTTTTAAACAGAATTGAAATATTAAATATTTCCTTATGAGGCACCCACCCCTTCATGAACACTTTAAAAAAAAAAAATCAAGTTATCATACTAGGTCAAGGGGTCAATTGAATGATAAAACATTAATAACTTGAAGTAACTTATTTCTCCCATGTTCACCTGAAAAGATAAAATCAACAATATTCAACTGCTCCAACTAACAAGGGAAAACTTAATGAACTGATGTCAACTGGAACACTGCCAAAATTAGAACTTACTAAAAATATTAAATTCTGAGAAATACCAAAAATACTCCAAACAAGGAAACATTGATTTCACCTCAATGAGAATATGGGATTTTGGAATAGGTTGAGGAGCTACTGAGCTGATGAGTGTCTAGAAGGGAACATTACATAGTGATGAAGGATCAATGTATGAGGATGAAGATGATGTGGTATTGGTGGGAAAATGATATGAAAAACATGACTGATTTATAAGAATTTGAAATAATAGAATAGATTATGATCAGCAAGGAAAGTCACTTCATTTCCATTGTGAGGGAACTTGATGCATTGATGATATATGGATGGAATGACTTGCATGGTATGGATCCATGGGTAGCCAAGAAGGATGTTGTATGTGAAATCAAGGTCTAGAATCTAACAAGTAGTTTCAGCTATAGCTGATCAAACTTGATTGGGTAGCTTTATGGAGCCTTTAGATTCATGCACATATTTGTCACATTATTTGATGGTAATTTTTATTTGGAGATAAAAAAATCATTGGAATATCCCAATTTTTTACTAAGCTCTAGCTACAAAGATTAAGTCTTGATCCACAACTACTAGAACACATTTTAATGTACTTTAAAGGATGTGGGATTGAAGGTATAGTGGATTGTTGTGAGATAGATAGATAGAATGTATTTATTTAGTGGAAAAGGTGAGGGATTATGTAGATGATAAGTGTACTATCATGGCTTGAAATTGAGAAAGATGAATGTCATTAGGGACAAAGGATTCATGGAGGGATTTCTCAAGAATTTGTTTATGGATGGGGAATGTTTTAAGTATCTCAAGGATAGATATTTGTGTTGCTGTTTTTTTCATATCATCAAGGATGATATATTGAATTTTAGGTTGGGAGGATGATGAATCTCCTTGGATGATGATTCAACCATATCGAGTAGTGATGGAACAATTAGATGATTTGATGGTTATAGGGGCTACTTAGGAAGGAATTTGTTTAATGCAACCAATGATGGAATAAAATGAGATATTATTATTATAGGAATAAGGAATTTCATTATATGATGTGGGAGATTTACCATCACTATTTTGAGGAAAAGGTTGATTGTATATACCCATGTTCATTAAGGGAATTTTGGCCTTCAATAGATATTTCTCATTAATCAACGAGATCTTGGATAAAGTTCTTAAGTTTCATAATAAAGGAGATTTTATGACTATGAACCCTATGGTAGTCACAAAATCCATGCTCTTTTTACTAGGAGGGTTTAGTCATATTTGTACCAAGGGGTTTGATAGGTGATAGTTGGATCATGTTGGATTGGCCTTGCTTTTAGAGGACAAATTTGATAGGTTCACCCAAACAAGTATATTCACATCAAGTGTATTTTTTTGGTTTAGCTTTAGGGATAACCGCCTTGTGTTGGGGAGCTAGACTAGTTTGGGATGATTATGGTGGATTTATTTGATTTTTTTGGACATGCTTGGATTTAGTCACACCATCATTAACTACATTTTTGTTTTTGTTCCAAAAATGTGATTTGTCACTAGATTGGTCATTGTTGTCTTTTCCTTCTTTATAAACCTGTACTAATCCTTTGGAAAATAGATTTTTTATACAAAGTACTTTTTCTATTCTTATAAAAAGAGTAAGTAAATTTCATTTGGAGATGGAATCCTAATTCAATATTTAAGTCCTCAACAAAGATAGTGATGAGTTATTTTTCTGGTATGGACCATGCAAAGAAATTAGCAAGATGCCTCTATCTTTGCAATAATGAGGAAAATAATTTACCATAATTTTTTTATTGTTACAAAGATCCATCATGGTGATATCATGTTCTATGTTGTAAGAAAAATGTGTGATACATTTTTTTACTAGGTTAGAAAATGTTGTGATTGTCCCATGAGGGAGATGAGTGAAACAGTCAAGGGCTTGTCCACTCAAGCTTCTAGGTAATAGTCTCAAGATATATGACTCACTTGATAAGATACCTCATGGAATGCGATATATAATTATTTAAGATGTTTCATAAGATATCACTTTCCTTTATATTTATCAAATTTATGCATCTCAAAATTTTGAGGAAAGGGAATCATGGTGATGGACCTATAAACTTGATAAGGACATAGTTCTTGGAAGGTATAATATTTATTTTGAGTCTTATTTGAATTCCCTTAAGGGTATCCTTAATTTTTTGAACATCTTGGGTTAAAGAACCTATGAGACTAAGAGGTCCTGATTGATAGTTTGAGATGAGAGGTTGTGAGGCTAATATGTGAAGGTATTGATGAGAGGATGAAATGTGATTGGAAGATTGGAGATATTGATAGGTATATGATACAAGATTAGAAGTAATTGTATTTGAGGTTTGAAAAGGATATATTGTGTGTGATGGGATGAGTGATCAAATGTGAGGATAGGGATAGGGGTAAGCAAACCAAGATGTGAAAAAAAGGGCGTAAAAAGTGGCCATTTTTATTCTAAAATTAGGTAAACTTGAACTTGGAGGACTAAATGAGATTCATGCACTCAAAATTTGGAGATACCAAAACAACAATAATTGTAGTACTCTGAATATAGTTTCTAAAATAATACTTTTTTCAAAAATATATAAGATTAATAGGATAAAATGCTTCATGCACACAAAAGTGTTACTATTTATTCATACAAACATAAAATAGTGTTTGGTGTGCACCGCTCAATATTTTTAGTTACATTAAGTATTTCAAAAACCCATTTGTAGAAATATAGTTAATAGCGAGTACTAGAAGTTGTATATTTTTTATAATTTTTTATTGAGTATTTTTTTAAATATGTTTTTTCAAAGTGTATGCATCCTCAAAATCATATCATCAAGCATGCATATCACATAACTTGCACCAAAATAATTGAAAATGTATTTTTTTCCAATGTCTAAAGAATGAAGTGTTGAACAATATTATATAATTTTTTTCAAATTTGGACAAGTAGGTCAAAAGTTATTAAAAAAATTCAATACATGTGTCTCTGATAACTATGGAAACATTAGTGAAAGAAACTAAAAAAATATGTGTTAATTTAGTTCAAATCTAAAAAAATTATATGGTTATAAAGCTTAGAAGATGTGTAAAATTATGGTTGTACTTTTACTAAGATTTAATTTATAATATGTAAACTTGATGATGAGAAAGCTGGAAAACAAGAATGGAGGAGAAAATCATTGAAAAATATAGAAAATGAACCATCCAAGCCTAAGGCCCATCATCCAAGCCTAAGTATAGGGAAAAAGGCGTACATGTTTTTTGCAAGCCAAAATATTTATGTTTATGTGCAAGCCAGAGCACGTAAGTGTTTTGTGCAAGCCAAAGCGTACACGTGTTTTGTGCAAGCCAAAGCGCACATGTGTTTTGTGCAAGTCAAAGTGCACACGTGTTTTGTGCAATCCAAAGCGCATACATGTTTTGTGCAAGCCAAAGTGTGCACATATTTTGTACAAGCCAAAGCGTGTACACATTTTGTGCAAGCCAAAGCATGCACATGTTTTGTGTAAGCCAAAGTGTGCACGTGTTTTGTGCAAGCCAAAGCACATATGTGTTTTGTGCAAGCGAAATAACATACGTGTTTTGTGCAAGCGAAATCACATACGTGTTTTGTGCAAGCAAAAGCACATACATTTTTTTTGCAAGCCAAAGCATGTACATGTTTTGGGCATATGTGTTTTGCGCAAGCCAAAGCGTGTACGTGTTTTGTGCAAGCCAAAGCACGTATGTGTTTTGTGCAAGCCAAAGTGTTTATGTGTTTTGTGCAAGCCAAAGCATGTATGCGTTTTGTGCGTACGTGTTTTGTGCAAGCCAAAGCACATACGCGTTTTGTGCGTACGTGTTTTGTGCAAGCCAAAGCACGTACGCGTTTTGTGCGTATGTGTTTTGTGCAAGCCAAATCACGTACGCATTTTGTGCGTACGTGTTTTGTGCAAGCCAAAGCACATATGTGTTTTTTGCAAGCCAAAATGCTTACTTTTTTTGTGCAAGCCAAAATGAGTACATTTTTTGTGCAATCGAAAATGTGTACGTATTTTGTAAAATTATAGGTAAACATATAAAGAGAATAAATAAATTGTTGGTTCATGAATCATGCAAACAAAATGAAATTATTGAAGAGGGGATAAAAATATAATCATCGAATATCTTATTTTAGAGGAAATTAGTATAGTCGACATTACAATATATATTTAAAATTTAAAACTGGGAAACTAAGTATTTAGGTATGAAAAGGAAGATCAACACAATCGCTATTTCACATTTAATTACTAGACTATTGTTATCTAGAATCTATTGCTAGTTTCTCACTTCGATAATATATGCCAAAAATTATATCGCAAATCAAACAATATAGTAATAAGTTATTTTAAAAATTATAAGTGTGTGTTCAATTAGCTTTCATTTTTGCAATAGGAGGATTTCAAGATTGTTAGTTCTATTATAAAGTTAAGTTATCCACTTAGGTAAAATAATATTAATATCCCTTTCATAGTAAGATCATTTGGAGTAAATTAACTAGTCCTTTTAAGTGGTTTCCCTTTAGTAAACCATAAGGATTGCCTTTAGTAATAATCCATAGAGATATTTTTATATTGAATTGATAAACACAATATATATGTAGATTTTGATCTACACACTATATTTTATAGTTAGTCTTATAGAACTCATTGTATATGTTGGAAGAATAAGAGGTTTTTCATTGACCTGTTTATTGGCAACATGAGCATGAGAATGGGTTGATCTGGAGTGTTGGCATTGATGTCAACATTGTGATAAGGTATGAATATCTTTGTGTAGATCATTTTGTATATCATGAACATGATCAAAGATGGTTATCCAATGTTTATGTGCAATATTTTTTGATCCTATGCAATTAGTTGAAGTGGTAAATCGGTTAAGTTTCAATACATGTATTTTTATGTATAGAACATCTAGTAATTCAACCCGCATTGGTTTGCTGTGTATAATCTTTCTCTGCAGTTTTAATGAAATTTTGTTCAATGTTAAAGGCATTTTAATCCAAACTTTCACATTATTTTGGTCTATGGAGTAGAAGTTATGAGTGATAGAAGTTTGGGTCTAGCAATGACAGTGGTTACTAGTATGTTGTGTATGTTTTGATTAGTCAACACCTCACCACAAAAGAGTATTTGGTCTTGTGGATTTGTGGGTGTGTTGGTAGGTGTCAAATTCACCTATGTTCAAAGTGGTATGAAGTTGTGAGGTTTGCATGTTTGTTTGTGGTTGAACAGTTGATGAATTTTGACGTTAGGTCATTACCAGTGCCAACCTAATGAGTTTTGAGTATTGCAAAGTTTGAATAAGTCTTGTTTTGTTATAAGGATGCTATTATAGGTCCACCTTGACCTATCTTATGTGTTACAAGTTTGAATCAAGGTGAAAAGTGTATGATTTATGTTTTGATCCGACAAGATATATTCTGTATGCTACATCTAATTAGGTTGACCTAATTAATTTTATAGATGTTTGTCAATGAAGCCGATATATATGTAAGATATTTTTTGGTATCTTGGATGAGAGATATGTAATGTGATGTGAATTTGATATGAATTATGTGAATATGATGTAAATGTATATCAAATCAGAGTTCTAGTACAAATCAATATGAAGTTTATAAAGTTTATGTATTGAGATTCAATGGAACTGTAATCCATACATATGATAGATGCAATTATAATAGTTCAAATCCTAGTTGTGAGCCACCACTCTCTTCTATATTTTCTTGTTCATGTGGGTAGTGAGTCCAATAGGATAGTGATTCCATCTACAATGAGCATTTCTTTAATATCTTATAACCAGATAAAATATATTGCAGGCTCACCCTCACCGTGGTTTTTCCTTTTTTTGGTTTTCCATGTAAAAACCTGGTGTTCCTATGTTATGTGATATTCATGGTTAATTTCATGCTTTCCTTTGTTACTGAAAAATGAATATGTTATGAGGAATGAATGTTTAAATGTTTAAGTGGTTTAAAAAAATATTGATTTACCCCCTCTGAGTATTCCAGGTGTTCAACAATATAATATATTGGCATTATGCCAAAGGCGAGCATGTTTTGGATTTCATTGAAAGAATAATGTTCTTGAATCTAACTATCCAAATCTCTCTCCCTCCACGTCAATCTCCAACTCTCTCTACATCTCTCTAAGAATCATGTTCTTGATGGTTTATGATGGAGAGTTTAGGGTTTAGGGATTAAATTTAATTATGTAGGTTTTAGTGTTAAATTATTAATTTTGGGTTTTGGGGTTTAACGTATAGGGTATAAGGTTTATGTATTAGATTTTAGGTTATAGGGTGTAGGTTTTACGATTGACAATATAGGGTATAGGATTTAGGGTTGAGAGTGTAAGATTGAGTTATAAGGATTAGGTTTGAGGGTATATGAATCTTGAGGGTTGAAAGTATAAGGATTAGGGTAGAGTGTATAGGTTTTATGACCTAGGACTAAGTGTAGGGTTTAGAGTTGAGGGTATATGATATATAGTGTATAGGTTTGAGAGTATATCATTTAGGAATTAGTGTATAGAGTTGAGGGTTCATACCCTATGATTTAGGACATAGGGTTAATGGATATGGTTTAGGGTTGAGGGTATATAATATTTTTAGAGTTGACTGTATATGGCTGAGGGTTTATTACATAGGCCTTAAGGTCCAAGGTAAATATGGATAGGGTTTAGGGTCATGAGGTTATATGAGATAGGTTTGAGGATTAAGGTTTTAACCTATAGGATTTAAGGCCTAGGGTTGATAGATAGGGTGTAGGGTTGAGGGTATACGGTTTAGGTTTTAGGTTTGAGGGTATAGGGTATAGGATTGAGTCTATGGTTAAGGGTTTAACCTTTTGGCTTTAGTTACTAGGGTTGAGGGATAAGTTAAATAGGGAACTGATGAGATATGGTATAGGGTATAGACTTTAGCTCCCTAGAAATACCTAGATCTCTATCTAACTTCTCTCTCTATTTTTTAGGGTTGATTGTATAAGGTATCTAGGGTTTAGGGTTATGAGTATAGATCTTAGGGTTATGCATATAGAGTTTATGGCTAAGTGTATATGTGTTAGGATTAATTTCATAGGGTCTTGGTAAGTTAAATCCATTGTAAGCCCAAAACTAAGAAAAAAAAGTATGTGTTTTTTTTAAAATTAAAAAAACACACATGTTTTGTAAAGCTATATAGATCACCTGAGGGTTGGGACATCTAGAAAATCTATTCAAGGAGGTCAAGGAGATCAACTAGATCAATTAGGTTGAGGAGATAAGCTATATGATGATCAGGAATGGCTTATGTTATTGATGATTATGATATCAATGTAATAATAATGATGTTTGTATTGGTGTATGTGATTTATGACATATGAATGTGAAGGTTAAAGCAGATATATGTATCTGGTTTAAAATGAATCTAGAATGTATCTAATGAATAATGTGTATGTATGCTATGGATATGAAATGTAATAAACATTTAAGATGATAATATTCTTAGAATAAAAAATATAAACACTTAAGATGAGTTTAGGAAATGATGATCAGATTCTTAGAATAAAAATATAAATACTTAAGACAAAAATGAAATGATGAGATGAGTTTGATGGAGATGGAGACTAGGTGACCATATTAATAAATTGAGTTTAGGGTCAAGAGGGTATGTGGTATAGGGTTGAGGGTTGAGTTTAGGGTTTAGGGATGCGTGTATAGGGTATAGGGTTGAGAATGTGGTTAAGGGATTAACCTATTGGATTTAGATCCTAAGGTTGAGGAATAAGGTTTAGGGAATTGAAAGTATAGGATATAGGGTTTCTGATTAAGGGTATATAGTTTAGGGTTAAGTCTCATATCTTCTCCTCTCTACTCTCCTCAACATATTTGTTGTTCTCTATCAATATTCTCTCTACTTTAGATCTACCTCTCTCTATCTAACCTCTATTTAGATCCACTATTTACCTCCTCTTCCTATCTCTCCCCTCATTCATCCTTATCTACCTCTCCCTCTCTCCCTATGTAGATCTCTATTATATCTATCTCACATATATCTTTGTCTACCTATCTTATCTATATATCACCTCTCTCTATATCTCTCCCATCTCTCTCTCTCTCTCTCTCTCTCTCTCTCTCTCTCTCTCTCTCTCTCTCTCTCTCTCTCTTTTCTCTCTTTAATATCTCCAAATTATTTACTATTTGGGGTTTAGGGCCTATGGTTTATGGGTTTAGGGTTTGGGGTATAGAGTTTAGGTTCAAGGGTTTAGGGTACATATGGTTTAGTGTAAAGGGTTGAGTATATGATTAAGGGTTTAACCTATTAGCTTTAGTTACTAAGGTTGGGGGATAAGGTTTAGGGAACTAACAATATGGGGTATAGGGTTTTGGGTTATGGGTATATAGTTTAGGGTTAAGTCTCACATCTTCCCCTCTCTACTCTCCTCCCCATATCTATTGTTTGCTATCTCACTTCTCTCTCCTCTAGATCTATCTCTCTCTATAACTTCTCTCTCTCTCTCCAACTTCTCTCTCTCTCTCCCCTCATCCATACTTATCTACCTCTCCCTCCCTCCGTCCCTATGTAGATTTCTCTTCTATCTATCTCACATATATTTTTATCTACCTCTCTTCTCTATATATTACCTCACTATCTATGTCCCATGTCTCTCTCCTCTCTCCATTTTATATCTCTAAATTATTCATTATCTAGGGTGTAGGGCCTATGGTTTATGGGTTTAGGGTATAGGGTCTAGGGTTGAGTATATGGTTAGGGGTTTAAACTATTGGCTTTAGTATCTAAGGTTGAGAGATAAGGTTTAGGGAGCTGACGATATAGGAAATAGGGTGTAGAATTTAGTTCCTTGGAACTACCTCTCTAACTATTCTCTCTCTCTCTCTCTCTCTATAGTTTAGGGTTGAGGGATAGGGTTTAGGGTTCATTGTATAGGGTATCTAGGGTTTAGGGTTATGGGTATAGAGCCTAGGGTAATGGGTATAGAGTTTAGGGTTAAGCATATAGGTGTTAGGGTTACGTACATAAGTGTTAGGGTTAAGTGCATAGGGTCTTGGTAAGCTAAATCGATTGTAAGCACAAAAATAAGAAAAACATGTATATTTTTTATTAAGTTAAAAGAACATATATGATTTGTAAAGGTAAATCCATCGCTCAAACCCAAAACTAAGAAAAAAACATACAAATAAAACCATGTACATGTTTTGTAAAGGTAAATCCATCCTTAAAACCCAAAACTAAGAAAAGAACATATGTGTTTTGAAAAGCTAAGAGAACATGTATGTTTTTTTAAGTTAAAATCATGTACTTTTTTTGACACTATAGGTGCTTCTAAATGGAGGTCAAAGTGCAAACACATAAGTTTTGTTAGAAGTTGTTGTTATTGATGTCAAAACTAATGGTTGTATTATTTTCATTTATGCCAACACTAATGGTTGTCAATGATGGAGATTGCTAGCACCTGAGTAATATGTTGTTAGTCCTTGGCATATTTAGTTTGGTCTAACATTATTTGGATGTCATCTCTTATCAAAGAAGAGAAGACTTGAAGAAGTTCAATGTTGGATGTCATGTCTTATCAAAGAAGAGAAGAGTTGAATAAGTTCATGGTTGGATGTGATGCCTTATCAAAGAAGAGAAGGGTTGAAGAATTTTATGGTTGGATATCATGCCTTATCAAAGAAGAGAAGAGTTCAAGAAGTTCATGGTCGGATGTCATGCCCTATCAAAGAAGTATTATTGTTGATTTTCATTTAATTCATTATTACTAACAATAGAGTTGTTTCCATAATAATATATTAAGATGAGGGTTAGAAGCATGACTAATATTGAAGATATGATCTATAGTTTGTCTCATGCTCTCTCATGATGTTCCTAATAATATATGTTTTGCTAAAAGGAAGTTCTGGTCTCCACAAGTTGCACAAATGTTTTTGGTTTAGGAAGATGTATTGAAGTTTGTCCAAGAGAATGCTCTACATTTCTATACTATTGTAGGTTTGATCTTGTAATTTTGTATTCAATGTCAATGGTTTTTGTATGTTGCACTCTTATCTTTTGAGGTCACTTGTGTTGTTGAGGAGGTTCCTATGAATTATTGAAGGTTGGTAGTGTGCTAGTTATCTAGACTGGTCTAAGAAATTCTCTGCATTTATCCGCATTGATGTTTCTGATCCTACAAATTGGTTAATGTTTTCATAATGTTTGTGCAATGTCTCAGTTCCAATCTCATACGCTAAAGTGGTTTGCATGTTTTTCTACAAATGTTGCATCATCTCGTTATGTATTATGTGTTTCTTGAATAGAGTTTTCTATACCTTTTTGGTCTGGGTGGTTGTTGATGGCATGATAGTATGGAAGAAGTGTATGGAAGTGATGTTGGATGTTCAAGTAACATCGCTATTTGATTTGAATGTTTCTAATTCTTTGATTTTGTGCCACAATATGTATTGAGTTGGCTTTCTAGGTTATTTTTGTGTATCTGGCTGACAAGGTTTGTTCCTTTGCTTAGGTCATGTTCTTGTGGGGTTGTGCCAAAAATGGAAGGCGTGTCATGTTAGATTTGGGTCCTAACCTATCATGTTTAGGAGCACATTAAGTAAATTCAATTGAAATATTATTTTTTGGCTGATTGGTTATGTGTTTCAATTTTTTATCCACACGTTTCCTTGATGTTGACTTACGTTGATGTGCACATGCATGTAAATCATTTTGGATCACATTGAAAGAAGTGTTAAGATTTTTTTTTGTCCTTCTATCCTTGGGATAGGACCATATCATGCTTTGGTGGTTGACCAGTTGAATTTATTATTTATTCTCTTCTTGGATAACCTAATTGAAGAATTAATGTGTTATGGTGGATACAAATGTAACATCATTTCAAATGCATGGAGGAAGAAGTGCACAATTGTGAAAAGGTGTGTGAGTGAGTTGTATTGTATATCCAACAGAGATAGTGTAAATATTGTGAAAGGAAAGAAAAATTATGATTGAATGCTCAATTAACAAAGAGTTATGTTGGAAATATTTGTAATTCTCTTATATATCTATTATATCCTACTTTGAGATAGTGAATCTCATAAGGCCCTCTATATCTTTCTCATGGATTTGGTTGGTACTTTAGTGCTACAAGGTTTTTTTATATCTTTCTCTAAGTCAGTGAGCCTCCTTGCAAGTCTTTTGAAAGTAATCCTTATATTGTAAGTTAACTCTCACCATAATTTTTCCCTCATTGGGATTTCCATATAAATATGGTGTCTCTTTGTGTATGTGTGTGCTCTTTATCTCTTCCTCTTTTTTGTTGATCTATTTACTACTATATATTTCATTGGTAAAGTTAGCTAAAGGTGTTAAAGATTTAAATTTCTATATTCTTCTCTATTACTACTCTGCTTAAAGTTCTATCTTTATTTGCTAAAGGAGTTTGAGTTGTATTGAAATTTTCAAGTTCCAAAATGGGTTAAGTTTTGTGTAGACTGATTCACCCCCCATCTCAGTCTCCAAAAGTGTTCAAAAATTGGTATTGAAGAGCCAATTTCCTCTAGAGAATGTTAACAGATTGAGGCAAAGACCTGAGATGGCACATGATGGTTCATACAAAGGTCGTAGGCTTGATGGGACTAATTACTCATACTAGAAATTAAGAATGGAAGGAAAACTAAACTCTCTAGGGTCTAGTGTTTGGAAATAAATAAAAAGTTATATTTTTCCTACCACTCCTATTATAGATCCAGCTGTAATCAAATTATATGAATGTAATGTTAAAGACAAGAATGTTATTTTGTGTTGATTAGCTGATTCCGAATTATTATAGGTGATTGTATACACCTAAAATTGGTTTGGAGAATCCAATTAATTAAATACAATTTATTTGATGAATTATCCTAAATTCCTCTACTATTGAACAAATAGAAATATTTATTTATATAGTTCACATTCACATTCACATTTAAATTCTTCTAATTCTCCTATTATCTCATTTTAATTAAATAACAAAATTAAATACTTTGTTTGATTTAATTATCATTTCCCTATTTTATTCTATCACATCAAATATTAAATTAATTAAATAAAGATTAAACACTTTATTGATTAATTACCATATTCTTCTATTTTGATTTAATAAACAAATTCCATAGTTTGTTCTATTAAATTATTTATCCCTCTTTTTCTAAATTAAATAAATCAAAAATATTTAAATAAAGGCATAAGGATATTCCTCTATATTTCCTAAAAATCAAGTTAGATATCCTCTATCTAATTTATGTCAAAAATATGTCAAATTAATTGATTCAAACTTCACGAGAAGTTTTGGAGACAAATTGGAGACAAATTGGAATTTCATCTCTCAATCCTCCTCCATCAATCCTTCCTACCTTCTTTCCTGGTGTTTTCATGGGTAGAGACAATCCACAAAATCTTCTCCATCTCCTCCATCTCTCACCATTCAATCCTCTAGATTGACTCCAAGCCTCTACTTTGCTATTGTTGGGAAATGTATAAATATAGCTTCATTCAACAAAGAAAGGATCCTAGATTATCAAGTTTATGCAATCTTACTCTACAGGAAATCATCAAGCATCAATCATCAAGCATCAAGCCTCAAGCAATTCAAGCATCCAACATTTTAGATTTCATATCATGGCTGCCTCCTATAGCTTCATCCATCAGTTTTCATGTCAATTCATTTTACAATAGTTTATTTTATCATTTAGCATTATCATATAGCTTCACATCATTGCATCAACATCATTCCATTCTTTAGATTTTCATTTTAATAGTTATAGTGTTTTATTTAAATATGAGAGCACAATAGCTTAATAAATCTTTAAAGAAAGGAGACAATGAGATGCTTTTAGTAGATTATTTGCTTAATCTTTGATACAATGTTTCATTAAGAAGTTTTTTCCTTTGTTTACTTATTCACACTTACAGTGATAAATTGTAGCTCTATCAAAGATGCTCGACAAAATCTTAGTAGCATCTATGAAGGATATTATAAAGTGAAGTAAGCCAAGATGTGGATCTTCAAGAGTAGATTTGAGACTCTGCAGATGATGGAGGATGAAGACATTGCAATTTATATGCTTTGAGTACAAGAAATTGTTTTTGAAATATCTGAACTTGGTGGAGAAGTAAAAGAAAGTGAAATTGTAAAGAAGGTTTTGAGATCTCTCCCAAAATATTATAGTCACAAAGTATTTGCCATTGAAGAATCTAAAGATTTTGATCAATATTCAATTGATGAAATATTTGGCACTCTTACTAGCTTTGAGATGAGAGATTTTGGTCCAGATTCTCCAAAGAAAGAAGTTGCATTCAAAGTAGAAAAAATATTGAAGATGAAGCTATTGATCAAATTGACGAACTTGATGAAGCTGAAGCAAACTTTATGAGAATACTAAAGAAATTTACTAGAAAATACAAAGGTAAGTTACCTTTTAAATATTTGGATTGTGGAAGAATAGTTCATTTTTCATCCAAATATCCTTATAAAGAATCAAATGATAAAAGTAAAAGAGATAAGGTAAAGAAGGGTCTCTATTCCAAAGAAAGCAGTGGTTACTCTAAAGATGAGGAGAATGACTCAAATTATGAAACCCTCTTTATGGCTTTCAATACTACTGATAGAAAATATAATATTGAGATATGTAAGGATTCACTCTCCTTAAGTAATGAAAACATATTTTCCTCTAATTTGGATCTAGAATCTATGGAACATGAAGGTTGGGACTTTAATTTAGATAAATGGGGGATTGACTTCGAAGGAAAAATCCATTCTACATTAGAAGACCTGAATGAATTGAAAGAAGAATCTGAAAAACTGAGAATTCAAGTAAAAGAAGGAAAAATATATGAAATCAAACTTAAAGAGGCATCTAAGGTATATTATCTGATTGGAAAATAAAAATTAAGAAGACTGAATATTTCTTGAATATCAAACTCAAAGAAAAGACTACTCAAAGTTTAAAGCTTGAAGAAGAAAATACCACTCTAAGGAATTCCCTACAAAGAGAAAAGGAAAAAAATAGAAAAAGGAGAGAAGTTTGGTCCAAATAGTTCAAAATAAAATGAAATACTAAAACAAAAGAAGAGAGAGTGTATCCTAAAGAATCTAAGAAGAATTCCTCTAGAGATACTAGGAATATTCATAATGGAAAGAAAGAAGGAAGATCTAGTTATGACTGAAAGCGGAAACATTTCAAAAGTACTCCATCGACAAAACAACATGCTCCTAATAGGTTCAATCAATCCTTTCAAGGCTACTATTTTTCTTGTAATATTTTTGGGTATAAGGTTGTTGATTGTAGAGTTATATAGAGAAGGAATAAAAACATAGGAAAAAGGTATTTCTTACCTCAAAGAAACAATACTTTGTTATTTCATGGATATTTTTTCTTGTAATAACTATGGTCACAAGGCTAATGAGTGCAAATCTAAAGTGAAGATGAAAAAATCTATTATAGAGCATAATTTTGAGTGCTACAAGTGCAATAATATGGGACATAAGGAAAACTATTGTAGAATTTTTTTTGTGAAGCCATATGCTTAGTATCAAAAAAAGGATGAATCCCTTAATCTATAAAAAGGGGAAAGTGAAAAGATCCAGAATGAAGAACGTAAGAGGAAGGATGATTTTGTTCTTGTGTATTCTACAAAATATTCCAAGAAAAACTGAGATCGAGTATTATCTTAGGGGGAGATGTCATTTGTAGAACCTTTTTTCCCCCTAAAAAGAAAAAGGTATTGAAGACTTCAAAATGAAGGATGATTTGAATCAAATCAATCAGTGTGCAAATATGTTGTCCGTAAATGGACCTTGTTTGATGTTCCTAGTGGAATTTGGTAATGTGTGAAGGTTGGTACACATTTTCTAATTGATTTTATTCTAATTTAGTGTACCACATTTAAAGATAAAGTCCCAGTAAAGTAAGTCTGCCAATACATTCATAATTTGGAAAAATCATGGTTTGTTTCTCTCCGCAAAAAAAAGGTTTTTGTCTTTAGAAGATAAGTTGAGCAAGATATGAAGGTGTTATATCCAAACTCTCAAGTCCTTATAGCTTTTGAAGTAAAATATGAAAGTAACAAATTTTTTTTCCCATACTCTGGCTTGGTGAAGAGAAAATGAAGGCTTGCTGGAATGTTCCACATTCCCGAGGAAAGAATATCTAGTCCATGTTGTCTTATGGATATATTTTTCTATGCTATGAGTGTCCTCAAGTATAGTTTAAAAAGGTAGATGGTTCCAAATTCTATATATAGTTGATAATTATGTCAGTTGGTGTGTATGTACAAGTTCAGTTATGAACATTTTTGCATGTCCCGGCTTAAAAGATTGATTGCAACCCAATCCTAAGAAATATCATGAGAAAGTTGTGAGAATAATTTTTAGATACTTAAGGGAAATTTAGATCATGGACTATGGTATAAAAAGGATTAAAAATTCTCTCCGAGTGCCTATAGTGATGTTGATTGGATAGTTTGTGTTGATGACTAGAGGATCACAAGTGGAAGTTCATTATTTTTTCTAGATAGATTAGTATCATGGTTTAGTAAAAAGCAAGATTCAGTGTCCTTGTCCATGGTAGAAGTAGAATACATTGTTGTAGCATCTTGTTTCACTCAGGTGCTTTGGATTAATTAGAACCTAAAGGATGTAAAAGTGGTGTATGATGAACCTATTCCTATATTGTGTGATAATACAAGATTTATTAAAATTTCTAAGAATATGGTAATGCATTCAAGGAATAAAAAAATCTCAATCCGGTACTATTTTTTGAGAGAGAAAGTTGCAGAATGTGAAGTTAAAATGGAGTATTTGCATACAAAGGATAAAATTGTAGATATCTTTACAAAGAATCTTTCAACTTATACCTTTGAATATCTAAGGGAGTAGCTAGGGTTATTTCCCATCCTTGTTCCAACTAGATGAATAAATGATGCATCTTTCTAGGGGTGAAATTTATGTAATATCCTTTCTCTTGCATTGATGGTTGCTACCCTTCATGGGGAGCTAGTAGTAAGGGGGATTACTAGATAAATTGTGTAGCTGTTGTATATGTGTGAGAAAATAAGTATTTTTGGTCAGGAGAGCATGTGTTATTGTTTCAATAGAATATCCTTTTTCCATTATGATGCAGATAGGGGTGTTAGACCTCTTTAAAATGTCAATTTACTGAATCTCAACCCACTTTCAAAAGATAAACACTCAAACTCATCTCTTAGAAACATTTGCACTAAACTATCCTTGTAGCCATCAAGACCCAGTTTATGCCACTTTTCACTAGAGCTCTCCAAAAAAAATACCCAAAAAATGATGGATTAAGATACCCTTTTGGGGTCTACATAACATACATCAGAACCAATAGCAACTCCTTTGGACCAATCCCTTGAAACTAGACCCAAAACACTGCCCTAGGCCATGAATTAGGCCAAATTTACAAAGGGAATATAATTTAAAATTTCCCTTTCACTCATATTCCAATTGGGCTACACCTCCCTACTTGAAAACACAGAAAATCCCCAACTCACAAACCTTGACAGGCCATGCAACACCCCAAACACCAAAACCCTTATTTTTGAGCCAAAACAAGAGAGTTTATTGAAAGTAGGGGTTCCAAGCCACTCAAAAGCCAACCAGATCACTAGACACCCTTCATAGGGTATGAAAAAACTCAAATTACACTCACAAGGCCTCCACGCTCATTAGTTTACCCAGTCACCATCATGGTTGCTCTCTTTTACATAAAAATTGGCACTACCCAGCCTAGGGCATTACTCCACTGACCAATTTCATGCTCCTCCAGATTCCTAAATGAATTTAAAATATAACCTAACATGATACACACCAATCCAATAAGTTACAGATGCATTATAGTGGGTGGATTGGTGAAAATCATTACATTATGGTCCTCAAACTCTTACAAAGCCAAAACAAGGTAGTCTTGAAGAAATGAATGAAACCCTTTTCAAATGTAGATTTAAGACACCAAAATAGGTTCAAATGGAGGTGAAATCATGTATCAATAAAAAAAATATATTCAGAGTATCATACACCTATATGGGTCCTTACAAAGAAGAAAAACATAGGAAAACACAAAAAAATCACTAAAATCAGGAAGATTCTTTATTATTTTTTTATTCCAATCTCAGAGATAAACCTGTATTTGAGGTTTTACATCACATTTATATTGTTTCCATTCAAATATAATTCCCCCAACGTATCTACCTACCTTTTGAACTCCTTAACTATTCATATTCTCCTCAAAAAGCAACTTACAACTTTATTTCTTGACAACTTTTCCAAAAATGTAATTTTTGCAAATGTCAAGCCAAATCTTCCCCCTAAACACGTAAAATGACTCAAAAAGAACTAAATACATAATAAAATGATCTCATAGACTTATTTTAAACAAAATTAATAAACAACCTATAGCCCAGACCTTAAACCCATGAGTGAATCAAACACTTTAAATGGTGCCCCTACACCATACATCCCAACTTGAAGCTTTTCCAAGTCTCTTGGAAAGATAAGGGTCACTTGTACTCCTTTATATCCTTGATGCCTCTGTCCTCTTTGATACCCTTTGTCAAGTTTCTTTGGTTTTTCATTGTCTTCATCTTGACTTTTTCTACATTTGATTTAGGCTTCTCTCTATCCTACTGCACTGTGAGGTGTTTCACTATTCTTTTACCATAAAACACTATTGTGTCCTCTATCTTTTCCACTGCACCTACTCTCACAACATCTGATATCAACTACCCTTCAACCTTTCGTTCACTTCACTATCCCTTATCCACTTGTTCTACACCTTTATCACTATCCTTTGTACCATCAGACTTTACTCATTTTGTCAGACCTGCAAGTACTTCTTTCTTTGTCCTTTTCATTGTCAGACTTGTACCTTCCTCTTCTATTGTCCTATAACCATCAAAACCCTCCATCTTCTTGTGCTCTATCTTGTGAACCTTGAACTCTTCTATACCAGCAGCCCTGTTACCCTTTGTCTCATCAACATCACAGTGTCCTATTCTCTTATGCACTGTACTGTTACCTTCACAAACCTCTGCCTTCTCATTAGTCAACCACCCCTTCTTTGTTTTAATAACTATAGGGCACATAACCAACCCTACAAGCACTCCTTCACTATTTTCTTGCCATTCCAAAGGATTTCCACCTTCATACTGCCTTATATCAGTCTGAGACACCTTGTCATTCCTTTTCTTTTTCCATACAAAGTCATGCTTATTTCTATCTGCCCACAAACCATACTTGTCCCTCTTACCCATTGTCCTAACATTACTCATTTTCTCTTCACCTGATGTTTTGTCATCATTAAGTTGCTCCATACTTGCAAACATTTTTTTTTGGCTATCCCCAAGCCTTAAAGGCTCTTTCTTACTAAAAATGATAATTTTAGTTTTACCTTTATCTCTTTCATTTCCCTTCAAAGGATTTAGCTTAAATCTTTCGCCATCCTTCTCAATAGAATAAGTGTTTTCTCTACCATCATACGTTTACCTCCTATCAAATTTCCATGATCTCCCCAATAGCAACTAGCAACAATCCATTGGTAACACATCACATAAAACACTATCCTTGTACTCCCCAATCTGAAAATATACATATGCCTCTTTCATTCACTACAAGTGCTTGACTATCATTCACCCAAGAAGCTTGGTATGGTGCTACATGAGATATCTTCTCTAGATTTAAATTTTCTACCATCTCCCTAGACACCATATTATGTTGAGAACCTAAATCAATAACAACTTGACACACCTTACCTCTACATTTGCATGAAGTTCTGAATAGATTCCTTCTTTGGCTCATGTCTTCCTCCTTAGGTGCTTGCAACAAAGTTCTTGTTATCATGAGAGCTTCTTCCACTTCTGGATTTGCAAGTTTACTTGAAATTTCACACTCTTCCTCTTGGACCAATTTTTTTCTTCTTTCACTCTTCCTATCACCACTTGATGTTGAACCTTGGTTTTGAGGACACTTGAAAGACAGGTGTCCAAGCTCTTGACAATTGTAGCATCTCCCTAAAAAAGTGTTTGCATTTCTTCCCCCACCAAATCTGCCTCTTGTGCCTCTCCATCCACCTCTAAAATCAGATTGCTCTTGCTCCTTGGCATCTCCTTGACTCTCATTGTTTTGCTTTGAATTCGGGTTAAATCCTCTACCCCCAGAAGTTCTGCCTCTTCCTCTTGCTGCCTTCCCTTGCCTCTTGTTTAGTTTTTCTTTGGCCCTCATTGCCATTCGAAATCATTTTTTAACTGATTTTGGTTCCAACAAACTAATCTCACCTTGAATATTGTTTCTTATACCATTCAAATATCTATCTACCATATCTTCCTCATCTTCTTTATGTTTGGTTTTGATGCTTAGCATATAGAATTCTTCAATATATGATTGCACATCTAATTCCTTTTGTCTAAGATTTTGCAACTTCTTAAGAAATTGAACATTATAATCACAAGGAAGGATTTTACCTTTAATTTTTTTCTTCATTTTCTCCAAAGAAGTGATATTACTTTTTCCTTTCTTTTTCCTTTCATCTTGCACAAAATTACACCATAGTAAAGCATGTCCTTTCAATTTTTTTTATCCTTCTTCACCTTATTGTCTTCATCAATCTCTTCACTCTCAAAATAGTTTACCATGAATCAAATCCAATCCAGGAGATCTTCACTGTCAATTTTTCCTCCATACATAGGCACATCCACTCTACCATGTCCATCTTTCTTCATAGCCTTCAAAACCTTCATCATTCTCACATCTTCTGGATCCATTTCATCTTCTTCACTAGAGGTCTCTTCCTCTTCAAAATCACTTTCCTCCAAAAGAGCCCTACCTTTAGCTTTCATCACAAAAATATCCTGCTTGAGAGCTTCTATTTATTTTTCATGGTTGTCAATATTCCTTGCAACAAAATTCCCCTTAGGAGGCATTTTGATTCCTCCAATTACCTTCTTCTTCTTACACATAAAACTTCAACCTTCTTTCACAAGATACCTACTCCCTTTCTCTGATACCACTTTGATGTAGACATGGTTGTTAGACCTATTTAAAATGCCAATTTATTGACTCTCAACGTACTTTCAAAAGATAAACACTCAAACTCATCTCTTAGCAACATTTGTACTAGACTGTCCTTGTAGCCATCAGGACCTAGTTTATGTCACTTCTCACTAGCAACTCCTTTGGACCAATCACTTGAAACTAGACCCACAACACTGTCCTAGGTCATGAATTAGGCCAGATTTACAAAGGGAATATACTTTAAAATTTCATTTTCACTTAGATTCCAATTGGGCTACACATACCTACTTGAAAACACACAAACTCCCCAACTCATAAACTTTGATAGGCCCTGCAACATCCCAAACACCAAAACCCTTATTTTTGAGGCAAACTAAGAGGGTTTATTGAAAGCAGGGGTTCCAAGCCACTCAAAACCCAACCAACTCACTAGAAACCCTTCATAGGGCCTGAAAAAACTTAATTGACACTCACAAGGCCTCCACACTCATTAGTTTACCCAATCACCGTCATGGTTGCTCTCTTTTACATAAAAATTGGCACTACCCAACCTAGGGCATTACTCCACCGACCAATTTCAAGCTCCCCTAGATTCCTAAATGTATTTGAAATATAAACTAATATGATAAACACAAATCCACTAAGTTACAAATCTGTTACAGTGGGTGGATTGGTTAAAATCATTACATTATGGTTCTCAAACTCTTACACAACCAAAATAGGGTAGTGTTGAAGAAATGAATGAAAACCTCTTCAAATGAGCAGTTAAGACACCAAATCAGGTTCAAATGGAGGTGAAATAATGTATTAAAAAGAACAAAAATATTTAGAGAATCATACACCTATACAGGTCCGTACAAAGAATAAAAACACAAGACAACACAAAAAAATCACTAAAATCAGGAAGATTCTTTATTAATTTTTTATTCCAATATTAGAGATCAACCTCTACTCGAGATTTTACATAAAATTTATATTTTTTCCATTCAAACTCAACTTCCCCAATGTATCTAACTACCTTTTGAACTCCTTAACTATTCATATTCCCCTCAAAAATCAACTTACAAATTTATTTCTTAACAACTTTACCAAAAATGCAATTTTTGCAAATGTCAAGCCAAATCTTCCCCCTAAACACCTAAAATGACTAAAAAAGAACTAAATACATAATAAAATGGTCTCATAGACCTTATTTTAAAAAAAAATCATCAACAACCTACAATCTAGACCTTAAACCCATTAATGAACTAAATACTTTAAATGGTACCCCTATACCACCGTTTCTCCTAAAGAAAGAAAATGTCATGTTGGCTTGTGCATAAGTGTTTGGCCCTTTTTCCTTAATGTCAAAGGGGGAGATTGTTGGTAATTTTTGTCATTGATGTCAACACTAATGGTTGTGTTATTATCATTGATGCCTACAATGATGGTTTTCATTGATGGAGATTATTGGCATATGAGTAATATGTTGTTAGTCCTTTCCATATTCAGTTTGGAATAACATTTTTTTGTATGTCATGTATTATCAAAGAAGAGAAGAGTTGAAGAAGTACTTCATGGTTGGATGTCATGTCTTATAAAAGAAGAGAAGAGTTGAAGAAGTTCATGGTTGGATGTCATGCCTTATCAAAGAAGAGAAGAGTTGAAGAAGTTAATGGTTGGATGTCATGCCTTATCAAAGAAGAGAAGAGTTAAATAAGTTCATGGTTGGATGTCTTTCCCTATCAAAGATATATTATTGTTGATGTTCATATAATGCATTATTATTGACAATAGAGTTGTTTTCATGATAATATATTAGGATACAGATTAGAATCATGGATAATATTGGAGAGATGATATATAATATATCTCATTCTCTCTCTTGATGTTCCTGATAATATATGTGTTGCTAAAAGGAAGTTATGGTCTCTACAAGTTGCATAATTGTTTCTAGTTTAGGAAGCTACATTGAAGTTTGTCTAGGAGAATGCTTGACATTTATCCACTATTGTTGTTTTTTTGTTGTAGTTTGGTATTCAATTTTAGTGGTTTGTGTCCATTGCACTCCTATCTTTTTAAGTCACCTATGTTGCAAACAAGGTTCTTGTGAATTGTAAAAGGTCGACAGTGTGATAGTTGTCCTGATTGGTCCAAGAAATTCTCTGTATTTCTCCACATTGATGTCTCTGATCCTACGACTTGGTGAATGTGTTCAAAAATTCTATGCAATATCTTTGTTCCAATATCATATGCTGAAGTGGTCTACAAGTTGTTCTACAAATGTTACATCATTTCGTTATGTATTATGTGTTTCCTAAATATAGTCTTTTGTACCTTTTTGGTCCAAAATGGCCTTTGATGACATGATAGTATAGAATAAATATATGAACGTGATGTTGGATGTTCAAGGAACATACCTATATGATCTAGATGTTGCTAATTGGTAGATTTTTTGTCACAAATTATGTCTTGTGTTGGATTTTTAGGTTATAATTTGTGTGTATTTGGGTGACAAGGCTTGATCCTTTTCTTGAGTCATGTGCTTTGGGGGTTGTGCTAGTAATGGAAGGTGTTTCATGATATATTTGGGTCTAGACCTATCTTGTTTAGGAGTGCATGAAGTAAATTCAATTGAAAGAGTATTTTGGGCCGACTGGTTATGTGCTTGAATATCTTATCCACACATTTCCGTTATGCTAACTTAGATTGATGTGCACCTGCATGTAAATCATTTTCGATCACATTGAAAGAAGTGTTAAGATTATTTTTGGTCCTCTCTATCCTTAGGATTTTGGTTTCCAACTAGTTAAATTCATTATTTATTCTCTTCCTAGTTGACCTAATTGAAGAATTAATATGTTCTGATGGATATAAATGCAACATTTCAGATGCAATATGGATGAAGAAGTGTACAAGTGCAAAAAGGTGTGTGACCAAGATGTATTGAATTTTCTACAAAGATAGTGCTAAATATTGTAAAAGGAAAGATAGATTTTGCTTGAACTCCTCAATCAATAAAGAGTTGTGTTGGAAATCTTTGTAATTCTCTTATATATCTTTTGTATCTTGCTTTGAGATAGTGAATCTCATCAGTTCTTTTGTATCTTGGTCTTGTATTTGGTTGGTACTTTGGTTCTACAAGTCTTTTTTGTATCTAGCTCTAAGGCAATGATCCTTCTTGCAAGTCTTTTGGTAGTAAGCCTTATAATGTGAGTTAACTCTCACAGTGGTTTTTCCATCATTGGGTTTTCCACATAAATATGGTGTCTCTTTTTGAATATGTGTGTTCTCTATCTCTTCCTCTTTGTTGTTGATCTATTTAATACTATATATTTCATTGGTAAAGTGAGTTGAAGGTGTTAAATATTTAAATTTCTATGCTATTCTTTATTACTACTCTACTTAAAATTTTATCTTTATCTGCTAAAGGAGTTTGAGTTGTGCTAAAATTTTCAAGTTTTGGAAGGGGTTAAGTTTTGTGTAGACCGATTCACCCCCCTCTCAGTCTCTAGAAGTGGTCAACAAGCTTATGGACCAATAACATGTACATGTTATGGAAAAATAACAAGTTCTTGTTATGTAACATAATGTGTACTCAATTTTTCTAGTTTATATGCATTCATAATGACAAAAAAAACATGAAAATCATGCATTTGGTCCCACTGCAATAAAATCCACTTTCTATGGACATTTTTTTGACTTGGTGTAAGAGATTTATTTATTTTATTTGAGTTCAAATGATTGAAATGGATTGAAATGTGAAAATTAACTGATTGTTAAATGTTTTTTCTTTGCATAAATATTTTTTATGTTAATTTTGATGACCATTTCATATTTTACTGATAGTTTATTAATTTGATTAATTAATTTATCATTTATATGTGAAAAAAGAGTAATTTGTTTAAGTAATTTCATATATGTTTAAGTAATTTTATACTTGTTTAAGTAATTTCATGTATTTTCAAGTAATTTCATATATGTTCAAGAAATTTCATATTTGTTTAAGTAATTTGATCTAGTAATTTTTTTTTTTTTTTTAAATTACAATATTTATTAACATATATTCATAATTTTTTATTTAGGAATAGTTGATATTAACCATGGGAAAGAATAAGAAAGGACCACCTGAATAAGTTGATGCGAAATAGAAAGAACAAAGAGAGTGCATGCAAAGAGTACATGAATGAGAAAAATTTGGAGGATAAGGTATGCCATATATACTGACTGGCATTAATGTAGAATCAAATACTAAAACACCTATTAAAGATATAAATGATGGATCAAATTTACCAAATAAAAACCAAGAACAAGAACCAAACATTACATGTTGCAAGAATGAAAAGATTGAAAGTGGTTTAGAAATATTGAAGGTGTTTTCATTGATGTTAATTGGTGTTGGCTATATATGTCGAGGATATTGAGAAAATTGTAATGAAGATATGTTGTAGGTGTTCAGTGTTTGCTCCATGTTTTTGTCTGGATTTTCTCCTATGTTTTTTTAGTTCAGTAATGTTGTTTATGGTTCTTAGAAGATACTATATCCATATTTTTGGTTGTTGATTCATTGTACAGTGCAAGCTGTGTTCACCAGTTGTGAACTATGATTTTCCATGGTTCTAATTGAGGTCCAAGAGAAATGTTGCTGGTTCGAATTTCTCTTTGATGGAGTCTTATGACTTATGGTTCCAGAGTTGTGTTTCCCTCATTCCATTGAAGATAGTTTTTGCATTTGGAAGGCTCGTGCTTAATAGTTCTATGTGTTTTACGTTGGTTTGGCCGACCTTGTGTGAAATACTACTTTTGAGGTTGATGAAGCATGTTGGATCTATTTGGGTCCTTATGAAGCATGTGTTTGGGTCACCCTCATTCTAATTCCACCCTAGGATGTTTTCGCACCAACCTAATTTAAATTTGAATTTGGATGGCCGACTTTGGATCTGTTTCAAAGTTGAAGATGATATAAATTCAAGATGAGTTAATGATGAAATATGATACAAGTGTGAAGAAGAAGAGTGATAAGAGAAAATAGGAAGTGTAGTTAGTTGCGAGTGTGGAAAATCAGTGTGAAGCTTAATACCGAGTTTCTAGATGTAGTAAGAAGAAGGTGAAATCTATCATTCATTCATAACTATAAGTGATTGTGGTGGAATCCTTTGTTACATTGGGATTTTAGTCTCTTTGTGACAAGTATTCTTTATATTCTTTGTATGTCTGTGCTAGTGAGTCCTTGTTTTGGCAGTGAGCCTTTTTGTAATCAGTTTTGATATTCTCTATAGTGTGAGTTAATTCTTACTGTGGTTTTCCCTTATTAGGTTTTCCACATAAATCTGGTGTTATTGTGTTTATGTGTTGGATTTAAGTTTCTGCATTGGCATTTGATGATTAATCATTTAAGCAGAATTAAGAATTAGTTCTAGTGATTGAATTAAAGCTTTAATTATATGACAACTAACTCAGCCCCCCTCTTAGTTGTCCTATTCAATAATTGGTATCATAGCTCGGTTCCTTGGTGAGAAGCTTAACTGCTTGAGGTAGGTTTGGGATGGCTAGAAAAATGGTTTATGATTATCTGAGGTTTGATGTGACTAATTATGGTATCTATAAAGTATTGATGGAAGAATATCTGGAGTATTGTAGATATGATGCGGAGAAAGCTAACAAGAATCCTTACACTCCTCTTGCTAATGGTCCGAGTATGCCTAAAGAGATCAAAGCATATGAAGTGAACAATAAGGTGAAATACATCTTGAAGAATAGTCTAGTACATTCTGAGTTGATTAAGGTACAAAATTTGAAGATGGTTAAGGAAGTCTGGGATGCATTGGAAAGAGTGCATGATGGTGATGAAAGAGTTAAAGAAGTGAGATTACCAAATTTGGAGACACAGTTTGATCTTCTACGTATGTCCGAAGATGAGAATGTTAAAGCTTATGTACAAAGATTAGATGAGATAGTGGCCAGAATGAGATGAATTAGTTCTACTGTAGATGAAACCGGGATTGTAAAGAAGATTCTCAAAACTCTTCTTGATGCTTACACTGAGAAGGTGAGTGCTATTGAGTAGACTATAGATTATAAGACCTGTACTAAGGATCTATTATAATTTTTGATATCTTATGATATGAGGAAGCTGATTCTAAGGAATGAAAGAAAATAAAAAACTTCTTTTAAAGCTACAATAGATAAAGATCCGGATGAAGAGAACTTGGATGAAATAAAAGCTAACTTTGTAAGAAGGATGAGGAAAGGCTTTGGTAAGTATTAAGGTAATTTTCCATTTAAATTCTTTAGTTATGGAGAAATAGGTCATTATGTTGCAAAGTGTTATAAAAGAGCTAAAAGGAATAAAAAAAGATATGAGAAAGAAAAGAAAGGAAAGAAGATTAATATATCTTATTATGTGAATGAGAATGATAGTATATCTGATGAGGATTCATAATATGAAGATCTTTATGAAAATTAATGCTTGTTCTTAGCGATTGAGGATGAACCTACTTCTACTAATTCTAAAAAAAAGGGTAAAGGAAAGACCTCCGAAGAAGGATAAAAATGAAGGTATGGTTATCTTTTCCCTACATGCTAAAAAAGAGAAAAAATGACTGGGTAGTTGATAATGGTTGTTCACATGACATGACTAGTGATAAAAGTAATTTTTTTAAGATTGAGAATAATGATGAAGGCTTGGTTATGTTTGGAGACGATACTGGTGCTAAAATCTATGGGATAGGTTCAATGTTTTAATGGAAAGCATCATACCAACGATGCTTAGTATGTTAAGGGTTTAAGGCATAATCTATTGAGCATTGGTTAGATGTGAAAAAAAGGATATGATCTTATGTTTAAGGATGAGAAATGTTAGATCCAAAAAGGATCTGGAACATTGATTGTTATAGGAAAGAAATATGAAGGGAATAGCTATCAACTTAAGGGTGCTGATGGACTATGGTTTATGACTCAGATTAATGATAGTTGGTTATAGTATGGGAGAATGTGTAACATTAATTTTGATAACTTGGAAAGGATCAATTTTTTTCAAGTCATAAGATATTTACCAAGAAATACAAAGCCTGTTAGTACTATTTGTAGGAATTATCAATTTGGAAAGAAAGCAAGAAATCATTACAGATCAGAGGAACAATCTACTACCAGACTACTAGATTTAGTTCATACAAATATTTGTGGTCCTACAAGAGTGAGAAGCCTACTTTGTGAAAGGTACTTTATGCTTTTAATTGATGATTATTCTAGATATACATGGGTTACATTTCTTAGAGAGAAATCATATGCATTGGATAGACTCAAGGCATTCAAAGCAATGGGTCAAAATGAAGTAAATTTAAAGATAAAATGCTTAAGATCTGACATAGGTGGATAATTCACTTCCCATGAGTTTAATATGTTTTGTGAAGCATGTGGAATAAAAAGACAATTATCTGCTTCGAGAACACCTCAACAGAATAAAGTTGTTGAAAGGGGAAATAGAACAGTTCAAGAGGTTGCTAGGTCAATGATTACTGAAGTTGGTTTACTAGAAGTTTATGAGAAAGAATCTATTCATACAACTATTTATGTATTCAATCAAGTTCAATTAAGGGAAAACAATACAAAGATTTCCTATGAGCTATGGCATGGAAGAATTCCAATTGTTAAATATTTCAAGGTATTCAAAAGAAAATGCTATATCAAAAGAGATGAAGAAACTTTAGGAAATTTTGATGTAAGAAGTGATGAAGTCATTTTTCTTGGTTATTCTACTAAAAGCAAGGCATACAAATGTTTCAATAAAAGATTCAAAAAATATTGTAGAGATCTCAAATGTGAAGGTTGATGAAACAATGAAGAATTCTATCGACATTGATGAAAATGTATCTAATGAACATGACTGTGTAAGAAAGAAGAAATTGTGGAAGAATAGGAAAATGATTAGCAAGAGAAGCAAGATGCTCCAGTGATGTCCCCTAGGAAACCTAGATATGTACATAAGAATCATTTAGAAAGTTAGATTGTTGGAGACAAGACAAAATGTGTATTAACTAGAAGCAAAGCTACTACTGAAGCGAATCTATGTTTACTTTCTGAGATTGAACTGAAGACTTTAAGTGAACCTTGTAAAGATGAACTTTGGAAGGAATAAATGAAAGAAGAAGTTATGCAGATTGAGAAGAATCAAACTTGGGAATTGGTCCCAATACCAAAAGACAAAAACATCATTGGACCGAAGTGGGTATTAATAAATAAGTTGAATGAGAATGGAGAAGTGGTTAGAAATAAAGAAAGGCTTGTGTGTAAGGGTTACTCACAAGTTGAAGCAATATATTTTTAGGAAACCTTTGCTTCGGTAGTAAGAATGGAAGCTATAAGGATGTCCTTGGAATTTGTTGCTCATAAAGATTTTAAGGTCTATCAGATGGATGTCAAGTCAACATTTTTGAATCATGAGCTAGAAGAAGTCTATATGGAACAACCATAAGGATTTAAATTGAAAGATCAACCAGATATGGTGTGTAGATTGAAGAAAGCTTTATATGGGTTGAAGCAAGCTCCTAGAGCTTGGTATGTGAGGTTAGATAGGTATTTGGTTTAGGAAGGATTTAACAAAGGTATGACATATAGTAATCTGTACTTTAAGATTTAAAATGAAAAAATATTGATTATAGTTGTGTATGTTGATGATATTATCTTTGGAGGAAATGAAAATATGTGAAAAATGTTTTTGGAAAAGATGCATAAAGAATTTTAAATGTCTATGTTAGGGGAGATGAAATTATTTCTTGGGCTACAGATTAATCAAACAGAGAGGAATTTCCATTTCACAGTCTAAGTATGAGAGAGATGTTCAAGAATTTTGGGATGGATGGTTCCAAACCAGTAAGTACTCCTATGGTGACTAGTTGCAAATTGGGAAAAGGTATTAATTAACCTAAGACTGATCAGAGAAAGTATAGATCTATGATTGGAGGAATATTGTATTTGACTACTGCTAGACTGGATATCATGCATGTTTTTTGTCTTGTGGCTATATTTAAGAAGATCATAAGGAGATACATGTTGCTATTGTTAAAATAATATTCATATATGTGAATGGAACGTTGAATTATGGATTGTGGTATCTATTGTGTAGTTGTTACACACAAGCCCCACTGAAAGTAGGGACCCTCTTTGTTGCTCTTTTGGTTTTCACTTTTGGTGTCTTGGCCTTTCTATTTCAGGGTTTTTCTTCCTTGGGCATGTGCTCTGATGTTCATCTTTCCTGTTGGGGTAGTCCATTTATGATTTATATTGAAAACCTTAAGTTTTGGGTTCATTACGAGTTTGGTTTAATCTATCTCATCTATGGCATTAATGCTCAATTTTACCTTCTTTTGGGGCAATGTTAAATAGATTTTTTGGGAAGTTTTATGCCATTTTGAGTTTCATAATTTTCTTTATATTTGGTTTGGAGTGCTTGAACCTAAGGTTTTGTTGCTGGATTGTGCGTTTGGGAGTGGATTCGATTGTTGCAGTTGGATTCCTGAACGCTATTTGCATTCTTTTCAAGCTTTGGGGTTTCTTGCTAGCTTCCTTTGTTTTGATTTCTCTACCCCATGGTATGTACATGAATGTTGTCTCTCTCTTTTGATGGATTGCTTTACTTTGTGCGCTTTCATGCTATTCATGTTGTTTTTGCCTTGCCTATTGAATGTACATACTTCCTAGGCATTTTGGAGGTTCATGTCCTGCCAGTCTGGCATTTTATATTTCACACCTGGGGGGATTTCCTATTTTGTTCTAGTGCCTCTTTCGCATGATTGTTTTGAGATTATCTTTCAATTTTATCCTAGGTAGCTTGCTTGTATTTGCCACAAACTTTATATCCTTCCGGGCAAGCAAGTTGTGCCTGAGTCTATTCTATGCATTCATGGTAGGAGTTTGGGGGTTTTGACCTAGGGCATGGCCAATCCCTCTCGTTTTATTGTAAGGTAGCTTCTGAATTCAAAGATGATCCATTGGAGGTCTAGTTCAAGCTGGTATCAAGCTCTAGGTCCTCAAATTTGTGATCATTTGATCAATTTGAGTGACGTCGAGAGAAAACATAGGTATTCAAGCTTTCAGTGTCTTCATGGAATTTCCTTGCTGAAATTCCCTGATTTTCCCATTTTCTTTTTATTCTTCGCAATGTGCTTCATTCTGGGTTTTGGCCTATCTCATGGATTTTCGTTTTCCCCGGATTTCTCCGATTTGTCCATTACGTGGTCATTTTCCCAAAATTGGGCTTGAGTGGTAAAGTTGCATTTACTTCGCTAAAATCTGCACCCTTGGGATTTTCTCGAATTTTTTGGACCTCCTTCATTTTCCCAGAATATTGAAACTGTTGCTATTCTTAGGGATTTCCATCTCAGGCAGATTTTTCTGAGGTTTTGTTGAGAATGGAGAATTTGGTGGTTGCATGAGGATTTGCTTGGTGATTATGCATTTGATGATTAAATGAACTTATTCTAGGGTGTATAAAATGATTCCTTGGTTAAATTGATTGATTAAATGATTATGTGGATATTTGTATGCCTATTTCGTTGGATTTCACCTGGTTTGGATTTCCCAGAATTCCTCTCCAGTCTGGATTTTGCGAGGGGGGATCAAACCCGAACTTTGAGATGGTTGATTTGATATGGATTTTGGGCACTTTTCTTATCATGGATCTTATTTTTGTGTCTTTATTGTTTGTAGGTAGGATTAGGACAAGCTGTTGCTAGGTAAGGAAAAGGGAAGGTGATGGATCCAAGTGTTGAAGGTTCAGCTATCTCTGAGGCAGAGAGATTTAAGATGGATATCAAGAGTAGAATCCCAGATAGCAAGCTGACTTCCATTTGGTCTAGGATCATTGATATGAATGTTGGAATGTGGGACTATGAAGAGTTCAAATTAGGGATGGAAACATAAAACCTCCCTTTATTAGCCAGAAGGACATTGGAGTCTGGGTTGGCACATGTGGCTGGATTTCCTTCTATGGTCCAATATTATGAGTCGGTGCTTGAGTGTGCTAGGCATTATGATAGGGGTACACAAATGATAATTGGTCCTCAAGGAAGGATTGTAGCAAACTTTGACCCTGTATCCATAGCTCGGACCTTTGACATGCCTGATCGGTCCCATGTTGTGGCTTTTGATATGGATTCAGCCATGAAGTATTATGAGGAGAATTTTGTCAAGTCCTAACAGGTTATTAACTCTTGGCTGGAGAAGCCCAAGTCTCTCTTCTCCAAGCTTCCTAAGCAGCTGGTCAGACTCAAATTTAGGAGAGAGTATTATGATGCTATTACAGTCCTTAGTAGGGTGGTAGGATTGAAAAGTGAAGGGGTATTTGAGAGTTGGATTTTTAATGTTAATGCTCAGATGGAGCAAGGTACAGATTACCACTGGGCAGGTGTTATAAGTGCAATAATACATGAGAAAATGTGCAATGTCCTGCAAATAAAGACCTTCACTATGAATTCCTATTTGTTGTATATACTTACAAGGTTTCACCCATACAAGGGACTAAGCACCAAAGGTGTGTTTGGGTAGGATGTAATCTATGAAGTGTATCCACAACTACACTTGGGTGGAGGAAGCTATAGGAGGGTGAATGATGTATTCACCATGTATATCACTAGGTTGCTGCAGGGTGCTGAGCATGTTCGAATTTTGGACAAGGATAAGGAGTTGATCAAAAGGTTTGGAGCTTGGTTCATCTAGTTCCCTACCTTTTCCTACATAATAATTGATGGTTGTCAGAGGGCTCCCTACATACTTCCAAGATACCCAACAGACCATGTTATATTGTTGGAGGTCACAAGGCAAATATGTGACTTTGATGTGATTGTGAAGGGGGGGAAACATAAGATAGGATTTGGTAATGAATCCCCACTGAAGATAGGCACTAATGAGATATGTCCTTCTATCCAGTTAGTCCATGCTTTTGAAGAAGAGATGAGCACTCTTGGTCTCTCCTTCTATTCCAAAAGGGCTAGGTTTGATATAATTGGTGAGGCACAAAAGAAGGCTAGCAAAGAGTATAGTCACAAGGATAACATAGAGGACTATTGCGCTAACCTTGGTGATGAGTTTGAAGTTAGAACGAAGAAGCTCTCCAAGATGCCAGTGAACTTAGTATGGTTGTATAACATAAAGGAAATTACTGATCAAGTTGAAGAGGATGTGAATCTAATTCAAGCCCATATCTTTGAGGTTGTGAAGGACAAGCCAATTGGAGAGGTTGACTGGTTGGAGGAGGAAAAGACAGAATTGGAGCAGATTATGACTCCAGTAATTAAGTACACCAAGTTTTGGCTTAAGCACAAGATTTTAGAATTGGAGGGCGAAAGTGTATAGTGTACCTATGACTTAATGGGAGACTTGGAGTCCCATTTTGCTTTTGAGGAGTCACATGAGTAGGATCCCAAACGTAAAGCTAAGGTGGGCTCTCCTTTCAAAACCAAGATTAAAGATGTTCATATAGAAGAGGTAGTAGAAGCAGGGAAACAAAGAAAGCCCATTTCCAAGAAGAGAAGGCATGTCTCAAGGAGGAAAGGGGATGAGAAAGATGAAGAAGAAAAAGAAGAGGTGGATGGCACTGTTCCTTTACCTAATAAAAGGAGACTTGTGAAATTGTCACAAAAGGAAAAGGAAACTTCCAGGACAGATAAGGAAGTTGATCCACCTATGGTGGAGGTAGAGAGTTTAGGGGAGAAGACACGAGTGTATATGAGGAGGTCAAGGAATCCTTCCCAATGGATGTTGCACTAAAATTAAGTGTTCCTGTGACTACTCCTATTACTGAACATGAAGACATTCCCCTTTCTCAAGAGACTAGCAGTGTGCCAGAAGGACCAAAGGATGTTGAAGATCCTAAATACCTGGGAGAGGAAGAATTCTAGGAGGGTGATCTTTACAATAGTGAAGCATAAATTGACAAAGTAATACAGTCTCCTTTGGTGGCTTATGCTAGTTCGCCTGTAGAGGTACATGGGGATAAATCCCCTCAAAAGGAGGAGATACCAGCCAAGATTCCCTCACTAGTATAGGATGAAGGTGAGGATAAATGTAAAGAAGAGGAGGATTCAGCTAGGGAGATCCCTGATGAGCCAAGCATTGAGAAGGATGCACGTAGTGTTCAACAGGAACAGGATAGGAAAGATAGGGTGTAGTCAAAATCCACTGTTCCAGGTTGGCTGGATAAAGAGCTGAAGAGAAAACTGATTATAGTGGAAGACACTCCTAACAATTGGGATGACCTACTAGCTAAAATTGGAAAAGGAAAGACAAAGAAGAAAGTGAGAGTCATTTCTAGAATTGAAAGAGATGGAGCAAATAAAAGGGTGGTCCATATTGCTACTCCTACTCCTGATAAGGATAGAGATGGGGTGACTGCAAAATATTATCATGTGAAGACCATCAATTTAGGGCATTCCTCCATGGAACAATACATTGAGGAGTATGAAGGCTCTAGTGTTGTGATCATTGGTAGATTGAGGAAGGAGGCGCAAACTAAGCATGAGTTGAAGAAGGAAAATGAGAGACTAAAGACGTACTTGCTAGAGTTGATGAAATCCTTGCAGTCCATCAGTTCTTCCTCCTCTGTTGTAGGTTTCTTACCTCAAGAAACAATAGGAGAGCTTGAAAAGATGAAGGGGACCACACATGCTACAGTCGGTTGGTTGCAGGAACCAAGGGAGATAGTGCCATCAAGGACATCTTGTCAACTATAGGGGATGCAATGAGATCAATAGATTGGATAAATTTTGTGCTAGCCCATTATAAGGAGGATGTAGATCTCCTGCTATAGAAAACAAGGACTATCATGGAGTACACTGAGGAAATTTTGGTGAAGGAGGGAATTCTTCCCTCCTCAAGAGTTGAAAAACCTTGGGAGTGGTTTGAAATTCTACAGATGAGAGAAAATGCCTCAAAGAAAATATGTAAACAGAGAAGGTAGATTGAGGACACTTTGACTGGTATCTATGATAAGTGTATCTCTTTCTTTGAGGTGATGACAGGGAGGAAGAATTTTTCTCTAAAGCATCTTAACTTGGAGCAGTTGAGGAAATGATGGTGAGATGTTTATTCTCCAATTAGTGAGGGCCTTGTTACTAAACATTAGCTAGATGATGCTGCAACTTACATTGTAGTCATTGACAAGTATCAAATGAATAGGGCTGATTGGGAACTTATAGTGAAGCAGTCAAGAGAGGACATCAAGTCTCTTGAGAGGAAGATTATGGTTTTGGTTGTGCCACCTATTTTTGAATTAGACAAACTATGACTGGAAGTGCATGGTGAAGTGGAGCGTGCTAAGGACAAAGAAGGGAAGTAGTTAATATAGGGCTACATCGGAGTTTGTGCTTCCCATTATTTCTCCTATTCTTTGAGACCACAGGCGGACTTGGATGAAATTGGTGGAAATTGCACATTTCATGTTATTTTCGAATATCTCTTAGCCAACCTATTGTGTGGTATTTTATTATTGTAAACCCTAATTGGGTTGACCTATCTTGGGGGTTGGGGTTCTCTATAAGTTTGGCATTATGCCTCATTTGTAAGGGTAATTAGAACTTAGAATAATTTGATACTAAGAGCGAATTGTAGAAGCAAGAATTAGAGTTAGAATTTAGTTTTTTTCCAAGCAAGTGTTGTAAAAAAAGATTGGAATTGTTGCCACTTTGGGTGATTTAATACAAGCAAAGAAATTGTGATTTGGTGCCTTTATTGTTTTGAATTTTATGAGGCATGGTTCTTAATATTCTATCTTTAAAATTTCTTAACTTTATTTAATGTTAGATGATTTTATGATGTTTAGGGTTTTATGCTTGAAGTGTTTGCAACAATCTTTAGTCCATACTTTTTGCAATTAGTTGATTGTTAGCTGCTTTGCAAAGTTAACCTAGACAAAAAATTGTGCTTAGTTCAATTAGGAATGTTTGTTCAATTCAATTGCAATAAGGTTTTCTTGAATTAATATGTATGATTTGAAAATATTTAATACCTTAGAAGATTGCACTATTTCTTTAAGATTGCAAATTTATCTGGGTTAAACATAAAGTAGTTTCTGAGGGATTGGTCCATTTCAAGCATCTTATCTTTTGCATTGTCAATCTTAGGGTTAGAATTAGTCCTAGAAGTATCTCTCAAACCTTTATCTTTTGTTATTTATTTCATTATCTGGGTTAAATTTAAGATTTAAAGTATTAACATATTGCTAGATCTGATAAATTCGAGTTCAGTATTTGCTTGTAGTAAGGTCCCTTTGTGATTACCAACATTTTCACATTATCTTTGAGTTGTTTATTTGCATTGCGAAGACCTGACATTAGAGACCTTGGGGTTATCTCTTTTCCCATATAGATTTACCTTTCAAGAGAGATAGGATATCATATTCTATATGAGTTATTATGCAGAAAACACCATCAACAGTATCCTAAAGATACCGACTTTACACTTAGTGCCTATACAAATGTAGATTGGGCTAGATGTATAGATGGCAAAAAGAGTACAAGTGGTGGTGCATTCTTTCTTGGATGTAGATTGGTAGCATGGTCGAGTAAAAAGAAATATTTAGTCTCCTTGTCTACTGCTAAAGATGAGTATATTGTTTTTGCATCCTATTGTACACAAGTTTTATGGATGAAACAAACATTGAAATATATCACAGTGCTATATTATGATCCCATTTCTATTTTTTGTGATAATACAAGCACAATTAACATTTCAAATAATATTATGATGCACTCAAGGATGAAGCATATATCTATCAGGTTTCATTTCTTGAGAGAGAAGGCCATGGAGAATGAATTAAAGCTTGAGTATGTTCCAATCAAGGATCAAATTGTTGATATTTTCATGAAGGCTCTTCCTAAAGATACTTTTGAGTATCTCTAAGAAAAGTTGGGGGTTAGTTCCCCTCCTTTCTAGAACTAGATAAATATGGAGATGCATCAGTCTGGTGGATCTATGGATCTATCTTTCTTCTGGACTGATGTTTTGGTGGCTATCTCTCAGGGGGAGTAGGTAGTATCAGGTGTAGTCATTATGAGTGTTTTTTTTCATGTCAAAGGAGAAATCAATGTAAAATATTATTTTTCCTTTACCATTGATGTCAAAGTGGGAGAAGAATCATGTGAAAAAGGAGAAAAAGAATGAAAGAAGAAGCATGTGAAAAGGAAAGGAAGTGTATAGGAGATTATCTACTAAGTGGGAGAAGAAAAAAATTATATTCAGAACTAGTATGTTGTCCTTGATGGTTTTTCACATCATGTGTTGTCATCAATGACAAAGGGGGAGATTTTTGCAATAATGAAAATATTGAAAATATTGAAGGTGTTGTCATTGATGTCAATCGGTCAACTAGTTGTTGTTGGCTGTATATGTCAAGGATATTGAGAAAATTGTAATGAAGATACGTTGTAGGTGTTCAGTAGTTTCTTTGGGTTTTGGTCTAAATTTTCTCCTGTGAATGTGTAGTTCAAATATGTTGTCCATGGTTCTTAGAAGATTCTATATCCATATTTTTGGTTGTTGATTCATTGTATAGTGCAAACTGTGTTCACCAGTTGTGAAGTATGTGTCTTTGTGGTTTTGGTTGAGGTCCAAGAGAAATATTGTTGGTTCGGATTTATCTTTGATGAAGTCTTATGACTTGCGGTTCTAGAGTTTTGCTGCCCTGATTCCATTGAAGATAGTTTCAACATTTGGAAGGTTTGTGCTTAATGGTTCTATGTGTTTTACGCTGGTTTGGCCGACCTTGTGTGAAATAATACTTTTGAGGTTGATGAAGTGTGTTGGATCTATTTGGGTCCTTATGAAGCATGTGTTTGGGTCGCCCTCATTTGAATTCCACCCTAGGATTTTTTGGCACTAACCTAATTTGAATTTGGATTTGGATGGATGAATGTGGATATGTTTCAAAGTTGAAGATGGTATAAATGCAAGATGAGTTAATGATGAAATATGATACAAGTGTGAAGAAGTACAGTTACAAGATAAAAGAGGAAGTGTAATTAGTTGTGAGTGTGGTAGATCATTGCAAAACTTAATGCTGAATTTTTAGATGTAGTGAGCGAAAAGTGAACTCTATCATTCATGTATGACTGGAGTGATTTTGGTGGAATCCTTTATTGCATTGGGATTATATTATGTTTGTGACAAGTCTTCTTTTTCTTCTTTGTATCTCTCTAGCAGTGAGCCCTCTAAGTTGTAGCCCTATTAGACAATGAGTCCTTATTTTGGTAGTGAGCCTTATTTTAGGCAGTGAGCCTTTTTGTAATCGGTTTTGATATTATGTATAATGTGAGTTAATCCTTGCCATGGTTTTTCCCTTATTGGGTTTTCCATGTAAATTTGGTGTTATTGTGTTTCTTTGTTGGATTTAAGTTTCTGCATTGGCATTTGATGATTAATCATTTAAGTAGTATTAAGAATTAGTTTTGGTGATTGGATTAAAGGTTTAATTCAGTGACAACTAATTCACGCCCCCTCTCAATTTTCCTATTCAACACAAACCTATTTATACAAGGAATGATCAATCAAATGTACCAAATGAATTAGAAACATTAATTGATTTTTTTGGAAATATAACACAAGAGTTTCACCCAATCAAAGAGATGTTTTTAGAAGGAGAATATGATCTTGAAATTATGAACCACAGATCCTAAAACCATTTTGGATATGACTCAAACTCATTTTTATGGAAATTTTATTCAAAGTTATCCTCAAGTTACCATTAGTCAAAAGGTTTTTGAAATGGTCAAACCTTTTTATGTTAAGATAAATCATGTATACACAACAGGTTGTTGTAGGATGCAAATTCAATTTTCCATGCATTATGATATTTATCACCATATATGTGTTACTTTGCATACTAATTTTTTTTTGGAAAGAATGTGGTATACAAGTCCCTCCTAAATCATCAAGAGATTTTATTTCAAGTGTATTATCTAGAAGAGATGAAGGCCAATTTTTTTATAAGGAGTCATGTTCGAAAGGATCATATGTTACTTTTGGTGGTTTGAAACACTTAAAAAATGCTGACAATTAGAGACCACACATGAAATTGGAAAAAAACTAGTTACTTTTGGAAAATACAATATAATAACATATGGGGTTAAAGATGGAAAAGAGTTGAAGAGATGTGAGTTAGTGAATGAAGATATTTTTTAATGAAATAACTTGCACAATAGAATAATCTAATATGAAGTATGCAAGTACTTGATAATAACTAAGAATAACAAGCCACTTTAAGGGGGAAAACCTCCAAATATATCCAATGAGAACACAGTTCACAAATGATGATGAAATAAGACTCACAACCTCATATATATATATTTATGCCTAGGATATCACCTAGCATGACTTAAAAACCCCTATATAAGCCCTAGTCTGACCTAACTAACTAAATAATAATATAATAATGATAACATGACTTAATTAGGAGTTAAGATATCCATAAGCCGACTATTCATAACCTAATGTAAACCAATATTAAGGGCATAATATGCCCCCTCTTCAAAGAAGCATTATCCTCAATGCTAATCAAAAGTGGATTCTTCTGAATGAGCTCCTCATCCTCCCAGGTGGCATCTTCAACTAGTAAATTCTTTCATTGGATGAGATACTCAGTGATATTTCTATTCCTCAGCTTCTTGTGTGTGTTTGACGAATGCACTCTAGTTCTAAATTGATTCTTCCTGCTTCATAGAGCTCTGGTAGTACTGTTTGAGTTGGAATATTATGCCCAATTACCTTCTTCAAACAAGAAACATGAAAATATGGGCGTATCTTTGTTTTTGGTGGTAACTCTAGCTTGTAGGTGACACCACCAATCTTTTGCATGATTTGGTATGGCCCATAATACCTTGGAAACAACTTATTATTATTTTTTTGTTGCTTCAGTGAGAGTTTTTTATAAGGTTGAAATCTCAAGAAGACCCAATCCCCCAACTTCAAAACTTCTTTCACTACGATGTTGGTCCACCTACTATTTCATTCAATTTTGTGCCATGGCTAAATTCTCCTTGAGTCTTGAAAGTACTTTTTTTTGATGAAGCAAGTGGTCCTCTACTGCTTAAACTCTTGGTGATGCCTTTAATGATGAAGTGATGGAAGGAGGATGTATCCATAAAGTTCCAAAAATTGAATTTTTTTTGATGAGCTATAAAAAGAAGTGTTATACCACCATTCCATGAGTGGTAGCCAATCTACCCATTGAGATTGTTTCTCTAAAGTGAAACAACATAGATATCCTTCCAAACAATTATTAACAACCTCAATTTTCCCATCTGATTGAGGGTGGTATGAAGAGTTATGAGCCAATTGAGTACACAAATATGAGAATAAATCTTTCCAAAAGTGACTAGTAAAGATAGGATCATGATCCCTGATAATAAACTTAGGTGTACCATGTATATTTTTGATATTATCAAAAAAATACTTTTTCCATTACACTTGCTATAAAAGGATGTGATAATGCAATGAAATGTGCATATTTTGTTAGGAAATCAAATACTACCATTATGACATTATGACCTTTAGATTTGGGAAGCCCTATGATGAATTCCATGGATACCTCTTCCCAACACTAGCTAGGAATAGATCAGTGTTGCAAGAGACTTGTTGTGTTAATTGTATCCCCTTTATTCCTTTGGAAAACCAAATGATATACCTTAAAAAATATGACAGTTTTACACATATCCTCCTTCAATCTCTCTAATGTTGTTATTGATCATCAAAGCTTACGCCTCTTCAAAAGCCTTATGGGAAATTCAACGAGTGGGGGACCAATTTGCGCCTCACTAAATACCTCTGAGATATTTATAGAAAGTTGGCTCTTCTTTGAGTTGGGAGAAAAGGTAGAAGGAAATGCAAATATAAAACATGAAAGGGGCAATGCGCCAAATATTTAAAACAATTTCAAACCTTAATTCAATTTTATGAATGATATAATAGACACAAAATGCCAAAACCCTTCATTGTTGGAAAGAGAACGAATAACAAAGGCTAAATAAAAGCATAGTGAAGTATTTCAAATCTCCCCTCAGGAAGCACTCATTAAGGTCTGATCAAGCATAAAAAGGCTCCAAAAGTTAATTGAAATATCCAAAAATTGAAAAAATTCTTCCTCTTGATATAACATAATATGGAAAAACAAAAACTAAAGAAAATGGAGAAGTTTAACCGACATAATCCAATTTTTGAAAGCTATCATTAAATCATAGAATCCTACAACATGAAAATCAACTACTCAAACTATCAGAAAAGCTTAACATAGTATTTTTATGATGAATGAAAACATAAAGAAGGAACTTGACAAAGGCCATAATATGCATAGTTTCAAAGATTTCTTCTAAAAATATCATATTTAAATATGAAATAAACTAAAAACAAAGGTCAGATGCCAATCTAATGATATTTTGAGTTAAAAAAATATAACATGTCAGAGAATAGTTTTTTGATAGACTTTCTATTTTAAAATATCTCTTCAACTGAAGTGAACAAATCTTCTAGCTTCTAATTTTTTTTAAAACTTCCTAGCATATGTTGCCAACATCTATTTATAGCTAGAGAAAAGAGAAAACCTCCACTAACTTTCCAGAAGAAAATATTGCCAGATGCTTGCACCTGATAGCTCACGACCCAATCGTAGATATTGATTAGATCATGGAAATACTTGCTCATTAATTACCAGGTACCTCATTAATGTCTTTTAGATATTTAGTAAATATTATAGTTGAAAAACAATCGGATCCTAGAAAACAACTTGGAAAAATTTGATTGATCGACCATATAGATTGATGACACCGACTCAAAGGTTCCACCCTAAAAGTAAGAAAGACCCAACATGCTCTAACAAATCCATTCAAAGAGACTACTCTGAAGAAACATAACCTACCCAAAGCGAAGACATGATGTGTCGAGCGGGTAGGGAATCTTAGATTTGTGAAAATAGCCTTAGAGACATTTCCCATTGAGTTGAAACATGATCCAACTTGCTCCTAAAAGGAAGACGATCAGAAAAATCCGCACAACCACCACGTGGTGCATTGCGTGCTTTTTGGAGCAACCTTTATTTTAAGCACAGTTTCATCCCAAGGCTGAAAATTATAAGTCAAAAACCAAAAAAAGATAAAGGGAAAAAATTCTTTATAGTTATAGTGACTCACAGGGGTCCTTCACTTGTGGAGGCATGAACCTAGAGCTCTGTAAATTCCTGCAGTTTGAGGAAGGAGTAATGTTGCTCCTCCTATTCTAAATCAGTGTTCTAGATAAGAGTGAGAATAATCTCATATGCTTAATCCAACTCAAATATTTCCTTAAAAGAAACACTTGCCCACCTTGATGAGACAACTCTAATGTGGTAATAGAGCCGAGAAACCTAAAAGATTGCTTTCTCAATTTTATCCATTGTGGGTGTCAAGTTTAAACCATGGAGTATTGTAGAGGCCTATTCTTTCTATTTGATTGCATTTGTGATTTGTTCTATTGACAACACTCTTTTGTTTGGTGAGAAGAGGGTCGGTAACCAAAAATTGAGAAACACATAGAACTTCCTTTTTAATCTCGTTCACCTTCATGTTCAACACTACTTGGCATTCCTTTATTTTTGATGCGATCTTATGGTAGTTGATGAATTCACCTACCCTGATTGAGGCAACCCTTTAATCGAGAATCCCTACATCTCTCAAAACCTCTTTAGTGGCCTTGCACAATGTAGAAATTAGATTCTCAGATTTTGAAGCTCAGGGAGCATATATCTATAGTATTAGGTCAGCCACTAGACCAAAGTTTTCATTTAGTTCTTGAGCATCCCTCAGAAACTACAAGACTATTCTTAGAGCATCGAATGTGACCATGATCCTCTCCTAATGTGAGGATATCAACCTTTCAGTGTTGCGAGGGTCCTAGATCCTTTCACCACTGTTAATTCTCGATGGAATCAAGATTCCATTTCTTTCATATTCTCCTCTATCTAGCCTTTCTCTTAGAGGGCGTTTTCAGAGTTCAACCTTCTGACCTCTTGGTCGCGAGCCTGTAGAGCAGACTCAGTCTCCTATTTCTCTTCTTTTCCCCTCTATGTTTATGCTTAGGCCTTTTGTAGATTGTTGAAAGCTTGAGATGGACTTTGTCTAGCTCCTTTTGCATGTTTTATTGGATATGTCGGTACTCTATGTTTTTCTGACGTTCAATAGAAACCTCAACTCTTAATCTTTCAATCTCAGTATATAGCTGAATTTGTTCATTCTAGAATTCTTCAAGAAACTTAGTTGCTTCCCCTTACTAATCTTGTACTTTCCTTATGTGATCCATTTTGACATTTCTAGCCTTGATTTCCATTTCTAGCCTATTCACCACATCCCTTACATTTATCAACCCTCTGTCACACTTCTTCAATTTCTTGTCTAGCCTCTCATAATTAGTATACACCACTTTTTGGGTAGCCTTAGCTAGAACCAAATTATAGTACAGGCTAGTTTCATTTAAATCTAGACACATGGCTCTGATTTCATAATATTTCATCTAAATCTCTCCCTTTGGCTTGCATATGAGCAGCTTCATGGTAGTGATTAGCAAATAATTTTTCTCCTCATTGAAGCAAGCTTTGATTTTCTTAGTAGCTGGATACACGATGGATTTTTCCTACAGTTTTTGTTTCCTAGCCTATCAGGCCTACTTTGTTGCATTGAAATGACCTTGGAGACTCTACGGGGTGTCATTGCTTTTTGTGTCAATGGAAGCACCTAGAGGGAGACCAAAAAGGATGATGGAAGGAGAAACCTTAGTTGTGTGGGATTGTAGAGAGGCAAAGGGGAGTGTTATTATAGAAAACGATTGGATACCATATGAAGATTGAACAGGGGGAAAACCTGTCAGAGTAAAAAGGGAAGAGGGAAAAAGGAGAGATGTTTTCCCAGAAGTGGATGGACCTAGAGAAATTGGTAACATAGATTTTTCAGCTCTTTCAATGGGGGCCCTTGACAAGGCGATTAAGGAATCAATAGCGATCGAAGCAGATGATGCTAGTTTGGTGTGCAGGGTTACCTCACAAGGTTCATTGTGAAAATGGTCGGGGGTTCATTGAGGACTAGAAGATTGGAGTCTGTGGATGGATGATCCTTGTCCACAGATGGGGGAAAAGGAGTAACTAGAGACACAAAGGTAGAAAGAAGAGAGGGAGTGAAACTTACCTGTGCCAATGTGGCCGAATTTTTTTTGTAGAGTAGACTCCACTTCTCCTTCTCCTCTAACAGATGCACTAGATCCACCTAGATCTTGGACTCATCTACTCTTTGTATGATAAAAAATAGTAGATTATGATCCATTGGTGACTGATCCTACCAAAACTTGGCCTTCGATAACCACATCAGACCTCCTTGGGGATCGTCAGGATATTTTTCCTTTGCTTCAGGCACTGATGCCAGACGTGACTTGTGAGTCCTTTTGTTTCAATACTTTTCTTCTGTATAATTCTTGAGGCTGGGAAGCATGGCATGGAAGCTCTTCCTCGTCGATCTCATGTTGGTCTCAAGGTTACTATTCTTGATAACAACCTCCTTGTCATGAATTTCATCAAACCTTTCATCATGTGGCCAAAGATCTCTGAACAAGGCATTGGGGCATGTCATTTCTTGTCAAAACCTCTACAAATATTCTTGCTTTCTCTTTGACCACCCCAAACATTTTAACTACATGCTAAGGGATTTTCCCATTAGGAGGTTCTTCTGATAATCCACAATTTGGACATAGAAGTTTAGCCATGGTGGCTGGTTAAATGATATGTGGGCCAAATCAACATATATTTAAGGCCTCTCTTGGGTCAAATTCCTCCTCGACTGAAAATACTCCCGACTCTCAGGTTTCAAAGTTGGGAGGTACTGTGTCAAGTTGTAGTCCCATTTGTCGCAGATAAGAACTAAGCCTAAGTGTGGCAATTTGTTATTGAGTACCTCCCATGCTTTTAGTTTTACCAGTGTTACTTGAATGTTGGAAATATCGAGGGTGATTGGAAAAATCATTGTCTTGTGCCTCCCAGAGCCATAAATGTTGTCAGCAATAGTTGCCTGCCAACATGCCTCCAAAGAAAAAATTCAATCTATTGCAAATTTAGGTAGCTTGAAAGACTCCAACATAAAACCATGGAATCTGATAAAAGTGAATTCCTCACCTAGGAAATAATCCATTGGTATCGGCGAGCCTTTCATCCATTGCATGTACTCAGTAGAAAAATGGCCTAGAGGTTGTGGGAACAAACCAAGAAGCACTGGCCTCATAAAATAATTCACAAACCAATAGTAATCCCATGTCTTTGAAAGAACATGATTCCATACCAAAATTTGTTAGTATAAACCCTTTACATCAAACCTAAATAATGACACACTTCTTTCCATAAATTCAAAATTTTGGTGCAAGATCAAGTGAACCAAGAAAGTGGAATACCTTAATTTACATTCAGTATTGTAAGTCCTCAATTGCTCGAACATGCCTTCAACTATTGCATCAGAAAAATCAAAATAATTTTAAATTTTCTCTTTCTTAAGCATGAAATCCAAGCCCATCTAGAAAGGATGGACCTCTTCATCATCATCAAGACTATAAATCTAAGCCAACATTGAGAAAATAGATTGTGTATCCTACTTGAATTTTCTACGCACCAGAGGAAAAGAAAACTAATCTTTTTCTGACGTTTCCTTTGTTTCATCCTTATAAATTTATGCTTTCCTAGTTCTAGTTTCCTAGAATCCTTCCATTTTTTCCTCATCAAAGCACTCGACACCCCAAGTTGTAGGAATACATAACATATTCCGGATGGCTGCTAAAGTAATTGTAACCTTTATCTTGTTGCTAACAATAACCCCTACCTCCTTGTCGAATATTTTAGAACATGCATCTACCAGCTGCAGGCATGGGTGTACAATAGACAACATGAACTGTGGAAAACCAAATTTCCAGAGCTATGATGCAAAACCTTTAGCCAACCCATGTTTAATCATTCTTTGTAATTCCCCTTCCCTAAGGCTTTTAGGGTTAGTCACCAAATTTGGGTCAAAAATGTTGTCTGTGAAATCTTACACTGCCTCTCTTCTGACATGATCATCTGGTTGTACTAATTTGGTATAATCAAAATGTCATTCTTCAGGCATTGGGGAATTAGAAAATGAATCCCTCCAAAAAATATTGACATAACACACCCTTTTGGATGAGGCTCCAAACTTTCTACCAAAATTTGATGCTTCTGCCATTGTTGTGCCGAGAAGTTACAAAGAGTTTCTTTTATGAAATGACCACTTGTTGTTTTGCTACTAAGCAAAATATTCTTTTGGGTGCAGTTAACTATTTTGCACATACATGCAGTTAAGGAACTGTTATTACCGCTAGTCCACTAAATGCTACCACCGAGGAGATACATGTGGATTTGGGATTCGTATCACTTGGGAATGCCAAATTTTCCATGAGAATGGAATTAGTACATTCTTCCTTCCACCTCTTTCACGAATAAGACAAATGCATTGGAAAGCATTATTTTAGCTATGTGAAGCTTCCTTAAGCAGTGCAAGGTACTTTGAAAATATGTGCTTATTTAATTTGTCAGAACTTGATGCGTTAATCAATGTCTTTCTATATAAATAAGAAGTTTGGTGTTGATGATGGGAAAGGAAACATGGCATTGATAACCCAACATGAGCATTTACTCCCAACATCCAAATTTATTTCTCAAAGCCTCTTGCTAGATTTCCCGTACGATCCACCTCTTTCCCTTTGGTTGCTTTGATATTTTCTCTGTTGTCATCTGACGAAAAATGGATTTTCTATTGGTTAGGTTCACCAACACACCTTTTCTATAAATAGATATGCCACCTTATTACAATATTCATTTGAAAATAGCCTTTTATTTTAGTAAAATTTTCCTACTATTTCCCATTCTACTAGCCTTAGCTTTTACTACCATCATGTTTTCTAGTCTAGGAACTCCCATTTGGCTCCTTCCACGAAGGCTGCAATACTCTTTTGGAGGTAAAATTACCAGAGATAGAATCAAGCGGCTGGCAAAGAATAATGATTGCCTCATTGTCGTTGCGTTCAAGTGGGTCCTCGATAAGGATTATGTGAAGGATGAAAACCAACCATGATGCAAATCCAATGTCATTTCTTGTTTTGTGGCCTCACTTATCGACTTGGATATATCCAAGCCTTGGATAATTGCAATGTGTCATGCCATGTTTGACTCTCTGTACTTGGATGGGCTCTGTGAAATTATTCAAGTGGGGCCATCCTTGGTGTTGGAATTCCGAACACCATGGACCTCCATAGGCATGATGATTATGGGGAGGACATGGTTTGGATACCCTTCCTCACTGAATTTTGAACCATGGACCTCGAGAGGCATCACTTGTTGTCTCGTCCTATGACCAATTTCCTTCTGAGAGATTTTGGTGTGAAGTACGTCAATGGGCTTGATTAGAAAAATAGTTTTGAATTCCTAGCGTATAGCCACAAGAATGAGGACTGAGGTCCCTGGTGTGTTGGGCATGCATGTGTTGTTTTAAACCTCTTTTCACCTTGTCAAAGAAGAAGAAGAAGAAAAAATAGAAGAAGAAGAAGAAACCGATGAAGAGCCGCTTTTAAATGCTTAGTGATGACTGAAGGCTTATGAATTTTACTATTTTTTTCTCATTACCTCTCTTTTTTGCTTTTTCATAGTATGACTCTTTTTGGATTTTTGAAAAGAAGCTTTAGCTTCTCTCGGAGCCTCGGGCTCGTACTATAATGTAAAATTTTCAATGAATATAATACAATACCTTTTCTATTTCTTCTAGCATTATTCTCATGGATTTATTCTCAAAATTAAATCATATTTTACAATTTTTCTACATATGGTACATAACTATGAATTTTTTTAAAGAACTTGCGAATTTATTTTTTAAGATAAATACTATTTACTGGTATATCCAAAATATTACTGTTGATGCCAGAAATTGACAAGGTAATATACTTTATGGGAAACTCAGTTAAAGGGGGGACCAATTGCCCTAAATTGAGTGACCTCCAAGTTTTTAAAGAAGATGACTTCTTCTATAATTTGGGGGTTGAAAAGGGGTAGAAGGAAACAAATATAAAGTAAATCTAATCTAAGGTGATGCACTAAGAAGTAGATATGGGAATGTTAAACCTATCTATTAAATATGATTTAAGGGTCGTTCAACAATCTGCTATGTACCAGAACAACAAAGATCAAAATGGAAATTTGAACAACCTATTAAATGAGATAAAATAACTTCCATACATCAAGTGAAAAGAAGATTCAAAGACATGGTCTCAATCAGCTAACTTATATTGAAACTATAGAATGTTTTGAACAAATTACTCAATACAATAAAGGCACAATATACAACTTTATCAAATAGTCAAGAAAGAAAAAGGCCAAACAATGGAAAAGTCTATGAATCTTATGCAATAATATAAAAAAATAAAAATTCCCAGTGTCTTTCCAAGTATTTCTTTATAAATTTCAAACCCCTTCTTCAAAAGAAGAAGCAATATTTATAACTAAAATCCTACCACCTGGTGAGCCAATAATAGAAAAGATCCTTTGATTATGAGAAATGACACATATAGCAATGATTATCCTGACCGTTGGAACCGAAAAAGATTTGAGCCATGAACATGGTCGCCCCAATGCTAGATGCATCCACTTGCAAATGATGGTATTGGTCCTAGTAGAACAAAGAGATGACATGTGTTGCTCACTCACGACATAAGTTAGAACACATGGAAGCTATGGTGAGGCTTTTGCTTGCTCCTTAATTTTGCATGATGAAGCCTTTAGAAGATCCACGTGGCATAAGGTCAGGGCTCGAGGCTCATTTCTCTCTCCCTACAATGAAAGGTTGTGCAGTGAAGACACATGGAGGTCTCCTTTACAAATGGTGTTGCAGGTGGGCGTCACCAAGGAATGTATGCAGAATGATGCTACGTGGCATGTGGTCGGGGCTCGATAGGGAAGTGAAGGGAGGAAGCCTTGAAGAGTGAAAATTGCTGACACGTGGAAGCATTCGAGAGCCATTGAAAAAGCAAAGGAAGGAATCCTTGTGAAGAGCACTTGGTGGACATATGGCAACATTCAGATGAAGCCTTTTGCGTAAAGAGCCTAATGATTTTCAACAAACGGGGTGTGGGCCAGTACTTAGCAAAATAAAAATAACCCGAAGGGAGCTTGGGGAAATTTATATTCATAGCTTTTGGCAACTACCAAGGGTGTTTCACCTACAAAACGAGGAACCTTGATTTCTTGTTCATAGACCAGAGTCCTTTTCATGGATGACATGATTAGAGCTTTAAGAGAGTGGTCTGCAAAGGCACCCATTCAGCCTCAGATGGAGTCATTATTTCATGTAGATTCTCTTGCACTCCATGTAGATAGATCATTTCTTTGTAAGGTAGTGTTAATGATATACTAGCCCAAGACTCAAGTTGGAAAAGCAACTGCGCTATTGGAAGGGTGATGCCTTCAATATGCTCCACTATAAGGGGCTGACTAAAGCTCTGAAAAGTGGATGCATCCTGCTGCCACTCTTCAATATTTTCCACAATATGCTCCACCGTGGCCACTGATTCATCTTCAAGAAACAAGGATGGTAAGCCCATCAGGGTTAGGTGGGAGAACCTTTCCCACATGCTATTCATGGTTTGGTATATTGTAGTGGAACACTCACTAGCATTAAGGATGACTATGTGGCAATAGATAAACTTGTTAGCTATTTTGGTAGCGGCCTTTCAGTCTTCAATCCCCACATTTGCTAAGACTTCATCTTGGACCATATATAGCATATCCAACAACCTCTTTTCCTCAGGAACTCTCTCCACGATGGACTGAGGAAAATGCTTGATCATTTCATGAACCTCCCTACCTAAACTCATCACTTCTGCTATGAATTGGAGCATCGACTAGAGGGTTTGGCAGATGACCTTAACCTTTTCCCAATACAAAACATATAGCCGATGGGCTACTTGAAGGAGATTTGATTAGGTAGAAAGAGATTGGGAAGAGCTATTTACAAGGCTAATTGTTGCATCCCTCAATTCCATATTATGCATTATCTCTACAACCTTTTGGTTCAGTGTTGTGAGTTTTCCCTATAGGAATTTTGATTCTATGATTCAGCTTGCTTCTACTCTCTTTTTGTTTGTTGCTTCAATCTCAAGGGGAAATTTCATTTCCTGGACCTGACTTTCTAGTTGATTATGACGGGCATTGAAGTCTATGTCATTCTGCTGCATCTATTGCTCTAGTTGAGCATCTTGGTGGTGAAACTCTTTGTTTTTTCATTGCATTTCCTGCTCCAATCGAGCCAACTAGTCTTGATATCCTTTGTTTTTCCATTGCAGCTCAACGTTTAGGTTGGGATTGAAATATTGGAACTTTGCAAATTCTTCCTAGAGCTTAGCTTGCTCTATCTCTACTTGTTGAGACAAGCGCTTAAATTCAACATCCCTTGCCTTCTCCTTTGCCAGCTAGACCTCGACCCTATCCTTGACATTTTTTAGCTCTTCTTCCCTCTTCTTTAGTTGGCGATTGGACTTGAGAAAGTCAATGGTCACCACCTGCTGGGTCTCCTCCATGAGTTCAAATTTGTCTTGTGGTCAGGATATTCTTAGAATGAGCCCCATGGAATACATATTTTAATCATTCAGATACATCTCTCCTTGTGGTTTGATGATGAATGGGTACATAGTCACAAAATGTAGCGATTGTTGAGCTTCATTGAAGATAGTTTGTAGTTTCAGCTCAGTTGGCCTTTTTAGCATCTTTGGCTCTTTTTTTTCGACTCTGATTGATTGGGAGGAAGGGAAAAAGGGTAGCAATCCCGGGTGATTTCTTCCTCAGACTACTAACTATTTGAGGAGAAAAAGGATGGATATTTTAATATCTAGCTTGTGAACCAGTAGGAGGACTTGAAGGAATTGATGTGATGGTGGAATCCATCTACTGGGCATACTAGATTGGGGCCAACATAGTAGCAGTAAGAGAGGTATTAATGGAGGTAGCAAAGGTGAAATATGAGGCGCTGGTGGACGTGAAATGGGCTGAGGCGAAAGGTGTAAAGGTTTGTGGAGAGGTAAAGGAAAATGGTGTCGTATGAGAGAACTATTCCAAACCTCCTATGAACATTGAAGTAGAGGTAGAAAATGAAGGGGCATCACTTGAAGTGAGAGGTTCCATTGATGCAGGAGCATCCTTGGTTCTTTGAAATCTTGCATCAACCAAAAATATTCTCATTTTAGTTTTGTTCTTGTTCAGTTCAAGTTGGCAGATTCAACATTTCATCATATTTTCTCACCAAACCCTACAGATCTATGTGTCATTGTGAACATGTTCATTTTCCATTATTCCAAGATTTTAGAATGATTGGATAATTTTTGGGCAAGTTATCACTTCCGGATTAAGTGATCGTTTCTAGAATAGAGCATTGATGTAGTTTCAAGCCTAACGACTAGTTTGTCTCTTGTGGATCCTTCATGTAACTTGCGGATCCTTGCAAGGTGTTTTGAATTATTTCATGGAGTGTCTCTAACCTTAATTTTTAGTCTACACTTTATCCTATGCACCTACCGAGGAGAAATTAAAATTTAAGGCTGACCTATTTCACACAAACATTATGTTTCCTTCATCGAAGATTGTAATGATCTTTGGCCCACGTGAAGAATTCTAAATCTCTGAATGTGATAAATCATTGTAACAAATCATTAGGAAAGGAAGTAGAATGAATATTGGATTCAATATGTAAGATCTTAGCTCATATTAAGGAGCATATAGGAATATTGTATTTTGAGCATGTTATATCAGGCTTGTGAGCCCGATCTGTGAACCCAGATGTGCTCAGCTAATTGTAACCAAAATTTATGGTAATAAGAATATTTGAATCTGCATTTTCCTTCATATTTCATGTGGCTTCTATTGTGTAACTCTTGTTGCATGGTCTTGACTGTTCTCTTTGAGGACCCTCCTACTCTGACTGCACCAAATCAGTATCAGAGTGAGATTATTTTCATGAGAGATCGTGAGAGTTTGTGGAGTCTTGTTGAAGATTTGTTGTGGGGTGGCATACTAAGGATCTGGCCTGTAGCTACAGAGGACTTGTGTAAAGATTGTGAGAAGAAGAAATGGTAGATTAAATAGAGTGCACAAAAATGTAGACCCTATAATAGAGATGTTGAGATGATTTTTTGGTGGATTAGAAGCAGTCAAAAATTCCCAGAGGAGAGGTCTACCAATTTTAGATGTGAGTGATGAAGATGTAGAAGAATAGGAAGAAGGGGAAAGAGAAAATAAACCTATCTTTGATCAGTGAGAAGAGAGGTTCATAAGAGTCCTAACTAGGGTAAATACTAAACCGCATTTCAATCCACTGGATTATAGTGGTAAGTTGGATTCAGATGAATTTCTTGATTGTACAACAGAGATGGAGAAGTATATTGATTTTGAAGGTATTTCCGAAGACAAGAAGGTTAAATTTTCTTGTACAAAGTTGAAAGGACATTCATCCCTTTGGTGGCAACATTTGCAGATAGATAGGCACAAAAGAGGAAAGGATAAGATAAAATCATGGGATCAGATGGTGAATAAGTTAAAGATGAAGTTTATGCCTATACACTATTAGATCAGTTTGTTCCTAAAGTTACAAAAATTGAAGCATAAGGATTCAAGTGTGACAAAGTATACCGAGGAGTTCTACAAGTTGAATATCTGATCTGGACATTCAGAGGATGAGACCGAGAAAGTAGATATATATGTAAATGGTTTGAGGGCATCTATACAAGATGAGATAATTTTACTTAAGTTGTTGAGTGTGGAGGAGGCATACCAATGTGCCCTAAAAGTAGAATAGAAGTTGAATAAAAGATATGAGCTGAGACAGAGAGGAAATTGTTTACTAGAGGAGGGAGAGGACCTTTTCCAGATCATAATAAAGATAAGGAAGTTAGTAAGAATGGAAATTTGTACCATAGAAATGATGGGAATATTACCAAAGAGGAGGATATGGTGGTTACCAGAATGAGGGTTATAGAAGAGGTGATAGAGGATAGGAGAAAAGAGTATTCAAAGGAAGTTGTTATAAGTATGGTGGAGAAGGACATAGTGCATTTGAATGTAATCAAGAAGGGACAAGAAGAAACACAAAGAATAGTAGAAGAACAACCTTTTCTGAGGAGGATCATGCTGGTTCATTTAATAAACCAAAAGAAGTGTTGGTGAACATAAGAGTATTGTGTCAAAGTGAGATGGAGTAGGAACTGTTGCAGAGAAAGAATTTGTTCTGAACCAGATGAAAGGTAGCTAGTAAATGTTTCAAAGTGGTTATTGATAGTGGAATCTTTGAGAACATAGTTTCTAAAGAAATGGTGACCAAATTGAAGCTAGAAAAATTGAAACACCTGAAGCCCTATTAGATAGCATGGATTCAAGATGAGCATAAGATACTAGTAAGCGAACAATGTTTAGTGAAATTGAAGATAGGAAATTATCATGATGAAGTTTTGTGTGATATCATGCCTATGGATGTATGCCATGTTTTATTGGGAAGGCCTTGGCAATATGATAAATAGGGTATTCATGATGGAAAGAAGAAAACATATACATTGTTTCTAATGGGATGAAGAATACTTTGTTTCCATTGGAGGATGTTCCTAAAGTTGAGGTTTGCACAAATGATAGAATTTGTCTAGTTGATGGAAGGGTATTTCTGGATGGACTGAGAAATGAGAACATGTGCTATGCCTTGGTTCCTAAGAAGGATGAAGTTTTGAAGAATGTAGAAGAACAATCAAAGGAGATAAAGGAGTTAGTATAATATGAAGCTATCATTTCAGATAATGTACCTGATGGTTTGCCACCTATGAGGAGTATTAGTCATTGCATGGATCTTATTCCTGGAGCTAGTTTGCCTAATAAAGTAGCACACCGAATGACATCAGAAGAGAATGAATAGTTGAATAGACAAGTGCAAGATATGTTGAGGAATGGTTTGATAAGAGAAATCTTAAGTCCTTGTGCAGTACCTACCGCGCTAGCACCTAAGAAGGATGAAGAATGGAGGATGTGTATAGACTCTAGGGCCATAAACAAAATCACAATGAAGTATAGATTTCCTTTGCCCCAGATGGAGGAAATTATGGATTGTTTGAGTGGAGATAAATACTTTACAAAGATAGATTTGAAGAGTGGATATCATCAAATATGAATCAGAGAAGGGGATGAGTGGAAGACATCATTCAAGAAAAATGAAGGATTGTATGAGTGGTTGGTGATGCATATTGGACTAACAAATGCACCGAGTACTTTCATGAGGCTAATGAATAAGGTATTGAATAAATTCTTGGGTAATTTTGTAATTGTCTATTTTGATGACATCTTGATTTTTAGTAAGACTAGAGAAGAACATTTGTTGCATATAAGACAATTTTTGTAGAGGTTGAGAGAAGAACAATTGTTGATAAACATTAAGAATTGTAGTTTCATGAAGGAAGAATTGGTATATCTGGGATTTGTGATATATGCATATTGATTGGAGATGGATCTTGAGAAAATAAGAGAAAATTTTGAATGACCTACACTGGAAGGCATTGTAGAGGTAAGATCATTCCATGGATTGGCTAGTTTCTACCAGAAGTTCATTAGGAATTTCAGTTCTATTTGCAGTCCTATGACATAAACAATGAGATGGGATAAGAAAGAATTTAGGTGGACATCTTGAGAAGACCAAAGTTTTGAGTTGTTGAAACAGAAGATGACTGAGCACCCTATATTACATTTATCAAAATTTTATAAGGTATTTTAGGTACACTATAATGCAAGTGGAAATGCAATTGGAGCAGTATTAAGTCAAGAAGGAAGACTAGTAGCTTATTTCAGTGAGAAATAGAATGATGCTAGGAGGAGATATTTAGTGTATGACCAATATTTTTATGCCATAGTTCAATCCATGAAGAAGTGGAGACATTACTTGTTGCCTAAGGAGTTCATGTTGTATACAGATCATCAGGCATTGCATTATTTGAACAGTCAAGGTAAGTTGAATTAGATACACATGAGATGGGTGGAATTCTTCCAGAGTTATACTTTTGTTTTGAAACATAGGAGTGGAAAGTCAAATAGAGTCATTGATGATTTAAGTAGGATAAGGAATTTATTGGTAGAGATGAGAGTGGAGGTATTCGGATTTGATGAATTGAAGAACTTGTATTAGGAAGACCCAAATTTTGTAGAATATTGGAGAGCTTGTAAAGAACTAGTCTTGGAGGATATGAGTCAGTGGATGGATTATTTCATTCAAGAGGATATTTTTTTCAAAGGGAATCGGTTGTGTATAACTCAGATTTCAATGAGGGATAGATTGGTGAAATAAAAAAATAGTGGAGGATTGGTAGGACACTTTGGAATTTATACGACAATAGCATTGATAAGTGACAATTAATTTTGGTCACAGATTCATAAGGATGTTAGAAAACTTGTGCAGAGTTGCAGAGATTATCAAGTTGCAAAAGGGAGTAGTCAAAATGTTGGATTGTATAAGCCTTTGATAGTTCTAGAGAGACCTTGGGAGGATATCGACATGAATTTCTGTATAAGTGTGAATTTTCACCCCTAACACAAATTCCCTTTTACCCCCTTGTACTTTATAAATACTAAGGTGGAGGCTTAATTCCACTTAAGCCCAATGTCCACATCACACTTGGTTCCTATTTTGTGTGTGTCGGTGGGAGCGTTTATGTCAGGGATGCCCGCGCAGTGCACAAACATTCATATGACACACTTACGTCCTTGAAAGATTCCTGCAGTTGCAGACTATAGAGGCATTACACTTTCGATTGGAAGTTTCAGAGTAACACCTCCCTTCGGTTGGTTGGCTTGAATATGGTCATTTTTCATCCTTTCCTTCATATTCTTCATACATTCATCCATTGGTCTCTTCAACAGAAGTTTGGAAGATGTTTTGCAAGATCCTTTGAGCACTCTCTCCATTCCATTCATCCATTCAAGCCTTGTAGCAACACTTCATACTCCATTGCAGAAATCTACCACTCCATCACTCTGATAGTGAAAGTGTAGGACAAAAACCATTGCAATAGAGGCTTGAGTTCCTCTCATTTTCTCCTCCATAAGTCTTAAGTGCTTTTTATGGAGGTGGTAAGCTCCTCTCATCTTCTGTATCATCTTGGTTGAGTAGGAACATACTATTTTGTACTTCTTTTATTTTATGTAGCTTGTATTCCTTTCTTTGTCTTTATTCCTATCATTGCAAACTTGGTTGTTCGTGGAGGTGGAAACACCAAAATGAAGGTTTGACTGAGACAGGCCCCTAAAGAACCCCAACATTTCCCCCTTTTTCTATGTGTTGGTGGAGAGATCTTAGAGCAAGATGGTGAAAATATTTTTGTACAAAATTATCTTCATCACCCTTGCGGTAATACATTTATTTTATCACATTCATATTTATGTCTCATTCTTCTTAATCTCATTTTGTTGTTCAATAAACTTCTAAACTAGGTTCTTAGTCTACCTTTTAGAGTTTAACCTCGTCTCTCTAGTTTTCTGGCTATATGAATGCTAGTGCACCTTTGAGACGCCAATGTACCGCATTGTCATCCCAAAACCATGCTTCCCTCCTCTGACATAGAACTACTTGAGACATACAGTTGACCTTAAAAAGTGGCTCACCTAGTCTCTCTTCAGTTCTCGAGATTGCAGAGTGACCGAAGGACTTCATAATTCTCATCATTCTCATCCCATCCTTCCTAACCTTCATTTAAACTAAGGTAATTTAGGGAAGCCTTTCCAATCTTGGCCTTTCATGACTTGGGGCCTTGTAGTGGTTGGTCCCCCTCTCTTACATTTTTGGTGAACCTAATGTGAACCAATGTCTATCCATTTGTTGGTATTCTAATTTTTTTCTCTTATACCTCTTGGTCATTGCACCCTTGTGTGTTGTGAAATTTTATGAGCTTTACAACCTAGTCTATGACCTCTGGTAATATTTTCAAAAGAAGTCTATGACACCTTTTGATGGAAAAGATGAAGGTCTCCTCTAGATTCACTATCGACCTTTTCTCTGGTTCTGCGGTTGGCCTATCTACACAGGAGCATGTTGCATGAGGCAAACATAGATTTCTTGATGAAACTGATTGCATCCCTACCCCTCTTGCATCATCAACCTCCTCATATTTAGATGAGAATGGGGCCATCTATATCCCTTTTGAATATTTTTTTAGCCTTGTTAAAGGGTTAGGTGTATTAGAAAGTCACCTAGATGGAAATCAGAAGATGGCTAGGGCTGCTAAAGTGATTAGTTAAATAAGATACATGGTGGAAAAAGACCGGACATGTGTAGAGCTCTTAGCTAGCCTCGCTGGCCTTGTCGAAGCATGCATTCCCTCAAGCCATAGTCACATGACATGAGGTGGCCTCTTTGAGGAATGAGAGAGGAAGCTAGAGATGTCGAAGCCTCCTACATCCGTATATATGGATGATGTGGTCCCTTCGGTTAGTGTACCCACTACTTCCAAAAGTTTTGAAACTCTCAAAGTAAACATGAACCCTTTGGGTTTCCACTTCACCCCTTCTATCACCTCCAATAGCGGAGGATTTGGTGGGATGATAGGTGGGGGCTTTGGTGGTAGAAACTTTGGAAGTGGGGGTGGCATTGTCATAGGTGGTTCCGGCGGAGGTCATGTTAGTGGCCTCAGAAGTAGCGATGGCTTTGATAGAAGTCGCACTAGTGGCAGTGGCATCAGTGGTGGCTCTGGCAGTGGTCATGATGGTGGTCTAGGTGGTGGCTCTAGTAGTGGTTTCGATGGCCCTATGCCTTCTAATGACCCTATTCTGAATACCCTTCTTCAGAATATGGGGAAGATGCACAACCAGCTAGCGAACCTTTCCCAAGCCTCAAACAAGCCTATTTCCCAGCCCTTCTTCCAACAACCCATTCTCGGTTACAATTTTAAACACTCCTTTCCTGCAAGGGATGGAGATTCCCAAATTTAAAAATTATGGTGGTAAAGGGGACCCACAGGCAAACATGACCTCCTTCAATGCCTTGTGCACAAACTTCTTCCATCATGATGTGTTGATGGTGAAAATATTTACCCGATCCCTAAAAGATATTGCACTGAATTGGTACTATTATTTACCCGATAATTTCATCTTCATGTTTGATCAGCTTGTGATCTAGTTCTTGTGATAGTTCGAAGCCAATATTGGACCAAAAATGACCTTCTTTGACATTGCTCGATGCAAACAAGGGGACAATGAGAAGGTTACAAACTTTATAGCACAATACCAAGCACTCTTCTCATAGATCTCGTATCTACTACCCAATGCTGATGTATAGAACGTCTTCATACATAATTTACAAAGACATTGCCAAGAGAAGTTTTCCCTCATGAAGTATCCTTATTTCGCACATCTGTGTGTGGATTTACGATAATACCAACAAACAGTGGTCAAGTTTGGGGGTCCACCCTGGCGCTCCCATTATGAAGGGAGATCTATCATATCGATCTCTAGAAGAGGTAAAGCTATTGTAAATGTAATAGCCACTATGGATAACAATGGCCCGAGACATGATCAAAATTTTACAAAGTTATCAAAATATTATTCTTCCATCTTGCAGAAGTTGGTGAAGGATAAGATCCTTACCCTACCACCTCCTAAACCAATTAGAGAAGTGTACCCTAACTGGTATGAAGAAAACACATATTGTTAATACCATCGAGTTAACAAAAATGTTACCGAATACTGCATGCACCTGCATCATGAGATACTGGATCACATCAAAGATGGTACTATCCATCTTGATGGAAGTAAGAAAAACACAAAAAAATCAGTGGTGAAAGCTAATAGTGATTTGTAGATATACATGGACCCGTTTCTGGCACATTCTACTAACATGATTATCGATCCTGTTGATTATGTTTCTTGTCCTGAAGCATATGTTAACATGGTTTTCATTACTCCCTCTCCTCATCTTGTGAACGGTCTGCTGGATGTAACCTTCATTTCGCAAGATGAGCCAACAAATGATAAGCCTTCCCTACTTTATATTCCCACTCACCTCAATGGTAACATTGTGATAGGGGTCTTAGTCAACTGCATGAGTAGAGTGAATGTCATCACGAAGGAGACAATACTTTTAAATTACCTACAAAGGGAGGAGTATAAAAAAACCAAATCTATCATCTATACAAATGATGGGCTTTCTCTTAAACCTTATGGATCAATAACGTTGTTCGTCCTAGTCGGACCAAGGAATGTAGATGCAGTCTTTGATGTGATCCTTGAGTCAGACCTATTTAGGGTGAAGCTAGGCATACCTTGGCTAGCTTCCATTAATGGGATCCCCTACATGATTCATAAGTGCCTTAATTTTTCCCATGAGGGTATCATGCATGTGGTGCATGATACTAGATATCAGCCTACGGTATCTCTTTGGGGATACTCATTGGATCACTTTTGGCCCACTCCCATCGGTTTGCTCCCATAAAGAACAAACCTACTTTACAAGAACTATGTCAAGTATAAGACTAGAGGAAAGGGACAACCAGAGTTGGCCCTTCCTGTAGAGCAGCCAAATTCCTCCTCCGCTCGAAAGGGAAGGAGACTCTCACTCTCACACAAGCTGACTCGTCTACTCCCCTCTCTTGGTAAGAGTATTGGATGAACAAGCCCGGGTTCTACCCACTGAGTTCAATGATTCCTCCTTGGGGAAGACCAAATATCAGGGTATCAGATCTTCCTAATGGGTCCCCAAGACCTTGGTATTATTTGTATGGTAGAAAGAAAGGCTCACGGAGAGAATTTTCCCCTTGACCTGTTCCTATTACCCTGAACAGAAAAGGATCCACCTCTAAGGTGGTAGATTCGATTCCTCCCATCATTTCTAAACCTGGTCCTTCTGCTCCCATTTAGGAGTCTATCCTTCCATTGGAAACAGCTATGGAAGACACTCCCATGGCTGAACAAAATTATATCATCCCTTCACAGATCCTGGCTTCTAGTTCGAAGAGTCGTACGAACTGCCTTGTGCATGAGTGTAAGCGTCAACTAAAGGCTCTCCTAGCTGAAAAAGCCTCGTCATAGGAGGAGGAAGAGAAGATGACACCTCCTACTATGGCATCCTCTTTCCCCTCTTCTACATCTAATATAACGATTTTTGAATCTCTTTTGGCTCCCATTGTGAGCACACATGCACTCGAAAGGGTGCAAGTGTTTATCGCTCCTTCCGTAGAACCACCTCTGTTGACTTCTGCTCCAGATATCTCACCTTTCCCAAAACCCATGGATATGGTTAGTACTTTAGTTGTATCCACTACCGTTCTATCCTCTTCCATCCACCTTGCTTCATCTATGGGGCGTTCACATCCTCTGATGAAGAAGAAAGTAGAGTATGGTCCCTCCAACAATGGAGGACATAAGAAAAGCCCACCTTCTTCAAAGGTGTCCCTATGCTGACTCATTTTGTCCTAGTGATGAGACCAGCTCCTGCCTACCCCTAGTTTGTCACCGCTCTTGAGTCTCTTAGTGAACTTGAGGTACAAATTCCTTTGATTGCCGAGATGAAAGATGGCACTCCTGTCAAGTGTATGTTTAACTTAGTGGATGAAGTCCTGACCTTGTTGGTGATCTTCGCAAATTCATTAACCTTAGACCCACAAGAGTTGAGTGATGTGGATCTCATTGGTCCATCTGCATTAGCCCTTATTGTAGGAGGATAAGAAGCTCCTCCACTTAAAATTACACCGTTGCAAGCCCATCACCCTTCCCTCTACAATGATCTAGAGTGGGAAGCTGATGACGTCTTGGTTGAGCAGTGTTAGGGGGAGACCTTCTTCTTGATCTTTAGATTAGATGTGTGTGTATGTTGTGACTTGTTCCCCCATGATTGTGCTATATGTGCTTGGATGACCCTCATCATCCCTATTGGTGCTTGGATACAGGCGGTGGTGTATGTGTTGTAAACCTTCCTCTATGTGTATCTCTATTCTTCCATGTTTGTGATTGACTTTCGGTAAATTGGGGATGATGAAAAGCATTGGGAGCATTTAGGCCTCCTTGCATGTTGACCCAATTTTTCATTTTACTTTGTTTTTCATGCATTCCTCCCAATCTAGCTGGGTATTGATGATCTTTTGCCTCTTACCATGGTTACCTCATATACATATAAATAAAGGTAGATCTAACCCTGAAAAACCAAATCCCCCTGTGCCATTTGTGTGTGATCTCTTTTCATTTACCTTTCCTTTTATCTTTCTCTCTTCTTTGTTTGAGTTGTCCCTTTTATGAGTGACAAAATTACTTCTACATTACTTGGTCTTTAGAAAATTTATTCATTTCCAAACAAATCTTTTCTCAAAGATCCTTCACACACTTCTTCATTAGAATTACATTCTTAACTTGAAAGTCTAACATAACATGTTTCATTCATCGTGGGTTCGTAAAGAAAGGACTTGGAAACCATCCTCCAAAGAGGGAGTTTTATTAGTCTTCCCCTTGCATGGGTACATCTCCTTCCTTTCAAATTCATTGATGAAGTGAATATGTTTTGAAACAATTCCTTAATGACGAATCAATTCAAGAAAGAAGATAATAGCTTTTGGATAGCGTGTACCTTGGGTGGACCCCTCCCTCTCTCATTGGGTTCCCAAAAGACCCCTTAAAAATATTTCAACAAATAATATAGTGTCAATTCTAGGGGCATCTCCCCACCCGGTAACTCCATCCAATATTTCTTCTATTTTCTTGCTTACTACAACTGAGCGGGTGATCGATCATGTTATCAATTATCCCAGTCCCCATTTGACCTCTTGGTCATTCAGAGAAAGCTCATTCAGAGAAAGCAATAAGATGAGGAATGGGGGAATAGGAGCGGCTTAGGCAGGGGGACCTCGAGCAATGAAACAAAGAAGTATCCAATGGTGAACCCTCGAGAAGCTTGAGCTTGAGGGAAGCTCGGCTAGATTGGTTTAACATCCTTGCATCTAACTCGTGGGTAGCCCGACTAGGCTAGTTTCACATCTTCCGATCTAGTCTGAGAGCAACCCGACTAGACCTACATCATATCCTTATGTCTAGCTTGGGGACAACCCAACTAGACTTCACTTTTCAAATAGTGCATCCCTTGAGTGGTCCCTCATTCATTTTGAAGGTTTCTTGAGGGAAGCCTTCGAAAGACTCACAACTTAGCAATGGTCTACGTGACTGTCCATTCAATGGCCTGTGTGACCACTTCCTGATGTGTTCTATATGGAGGTAAACATGTCGCCCTCTTTGAATCTATAGAGTACCCTTTGCTCCCTTTCCATCATGTGAGAGTTCTTGGGGGATACCTTCCTTGTAGGTTTGTGGGTCTATAAGGTTCTTTACTCAGTCTCCCTCGATGTGAGAGTTCTTAGGGGATACCTTCCCTACAGATTTGTGGGTCAATAAGGTGATTTTCTTGGTTTCCCTCCATGTGAGAGTTCTTGGGGGGATACCTTCCTTGTAGGTCTATGGGTCTATAAGGTTCTTTTCTTGGTTTCCTTCATGTGAGAGTTCTTGAAGGATACCTCCCTTGTAGGACCGTGAGCTTGTGAGGTGGCTTCATACTTAAACTTTTTAGTTTTGTGGAGCTACAAAGTCCTTTCCTACATTTCTGAGTTTTCCAGACCATGCTCTACTTCCTCATTGGTTCAGGTATAATTCTCTTACTTTTTTTCTCCCTTACTACTCTACTTTACCAAAGCACTCATTAGTATTCATGCTCACTAAAGTGGGGAAAAATCTATAAGCGTGAATTTTCACCCCTAATGCAAATTCCCCTTTACCACCTTAAACTTTAGAAAACCTAAGGTAGAGGCTTAATTCCACTTAAGCTTGTTGTCCACATCACACTTGGCACCTATTTTGTGTGTGTCAGTGGGAGCATTTCTATCGAGGATGCCTATGCAACATGCAAACATCTGCAGGGTGTGCTTACATCCCTAGCAGATTCCTATGGCTGGAGGTTGCAAAGGCGTTACACTTTCGATTGGAAGTCAAAGAGTAATGCCTCCCTTTGGCTGGCCGACTTGAATCTGGCCATTTTTCATCCTTTCCTTCATATTCTTCATCCATTCATCCATTTGTCTCTTCAGTAGAAGTTTGGAAGAAGTTTTGCAAGATCATTTGAGAACTCTCTCCATTCCATTCATCTATTCAAGCTTTGTAGTAGCATTTGACACTCCATTGCATCAATCTACCTCTCCATCACTTTGATAGTGAAAGCATAGGACAAAAAAAATTGCAACAAAAGGCTTGAGTTCCTCTCATTTTCTCATCCACAAGCCTTGAACACTTTGGACGAAGGTGGTAAGCTCATCTCATCTTCTTTATCATCTTGGTTGAGTAAGCACATACTATTTTGCAGTGTCTTTTTTTTATGTAGCTTGTATTCCTTTCTTTATCTTTATTCCTATCATTGCAAACTTGGTTTTCCATGGAGGTGGAAACACCAAAACGAGGGTTTGATTGAGGTAGGTCCCTATACAGCTGAAATATTTCCCCCTTTTTCTATGTGTAGGTGAAGAGATCTCAGAGCAAGCTAGTGATAAGATTGTTGTATGAAATTATCTTTGTCACCCTTGCAGTAATACATTTCTTTTCACATTCATATTTATGTCTCATTCTTCTTAATCTCATTCTCATGTTCAAGAAAATTCTAAACTAGATAGTTAGTCTACCTATTAGAGTTTAACCCTGTCTTTGGTTTTCTAGCCATACAGATGCTAGTGCACCTATTAGATGGTAGTGCACCACACTGTCATCCTAGAACCATGCTTCCATCCTATGATAGAGAACTACTTGAGACATAGAGTTGACCTTAAAAAGTGGCTCACCTACTCTCTCTTCAGTTCTTGGGATTGTAGAGTGATCGAAGGAATTCATAATCCTCATCATTCTCATCCCATCCATCCTAACCTTCCTTTAATCTAAGGTAAGTTCTTAGCCTTTCATGACCTGGGGCCTTGCAGTGGTTGTTTCCCCTCTCTTACAATTTCATACTTGGTTTTCTGAAGAAATAAAGAGGTAATGATTCTATATTTGTGGTGGTGGATAAATTTTCTAAAATGGCACATTTCATACCTTGTAAGAAGACAATAGATGCAGTACATGTAGCAGACTTTTTTTTCAATGGAGTGGTTAGATTGCATGGATTACCTAGGAGTATTGTTTTAGATAGAGATACAAAGTTTGTTGGTTACTTTTGGAGGACACTTTGGAAGAAGTTAAAGAAAAAATTGAAGTTGAGTTCTACTTTTTAACCATAGACTGATGGACAGACAAAGGTAGTAAACCAGAGTTTGGGGAATTTTTTGAGATGTTTGGTTGGGGATAATATCGGAAGTTGGGATTTAGTCCTTGCACAAGAAAAGTTTTCTTACAATAATTTAGTGAACAAGAGTACTAGAAAGACACTTTTTGAGATTGTTATTGGAGTTCATCCTAGAGGTATATCAAAGTTGTGAGACATTAGTAAGGAAGATAAAAGGAGTGTAGAAGCAAAGGAATTTGTAGAACATATGAAGAAAGTGCATACTCAAGTAAAGTAGAAATTGGATGATATGAACCAAAAGTATAGGGAGCGAGTAAATGAAAAGAGGAGACATAAAGAGTTCAAAGTTGGAGATGAAGTGATGGTGTATTTGAGGAATGAAATATTTCCAGTTGGCACATACAATAAGCTCAAAATGAGGAAGTTTGGATGTTATAAGATTTTGAAGAAATTTGATTTAAGAAATGCATATGAAATAGAGTTACCAGATGGCATGTGTATATAACCTACATTCAACATTGTAGATCTACATCAGTACCATGAAGCAAAATTCAGTGAAAACAATAAAGAAAATTTCAAAAGTAGTTTCCTAAACAACAATCAGACAAGATAGAAGATATTCTGGATATTAAAAATGGGAGGAAAACGCATGGAAGGCATTATAAAGAATATATTGTAAAGTGGAAAGGCATACCAATGGAGGATTCATCTTCGATTTCTCAAGCTGAGGTAGACCATATTGGTTTTCCTTTAGCCCCAAAAAATTGAGGGACTCACTTTTCCAGTAACCCTGGATGTTTGATGCAGGAGCATCCTTGGTTCTTTGTAATCCTGCATCAACCAAAAATATTTCCATTTCAGTTTTGTTCTTGTTTAGTTCTTGTTCAGTTCAAGTTGGTAGATTCAAAATTTCATCACATTTTCTCATCAAACCCTGTGGATCTATGTTTCATTGTGGACATGTTCATTTTACCTTATTCCAAGATTTCAGAACAATTGGATCTTTTTTTGAAAATTTATCACTCTCGGATTAAGTGACAGTTTCTAGAACAAAGCACCAAAGCAATTTTGAGCCTAACGGCTAGTTTGTCTCTTATGGATCCTTCTGATAACTTGGGGATCCTTGTGAGCTGTTCTGAATTATTCCATGGAGTGTCCCCACCCTTAATTTTTGGTCCACACTTCATCCTATGTACCTTTCGAGGATAAATTCAAATTTAAGGCTAACCTATTTCACGCACACGTTACGTTTCCTTCATCAAAGATTGTAATGATCTTTGGCCGACGCAGAGAATTATAGATCTTCGAATGTGATATAAATCATTGTAACAGATCATTAGGAAATGAAGTAGAACTAATATTGGATTCAATATGAAAGATTTTGGCTTGTATTGAGGAGCATATAGGAATTCTATATTTTGAGCATGTTATATCAGGCCCGTGAGCCCGATCTGTGAACCTAGATGTTGTCGGCTGATTGTAACTAAAATTTCTAGTAATAATATTGTTTGAATATTCATTTTCCTCCATATTTCATGTGGATTATATTGTGTAACTCTTGCTGCATGGTTTAGACTATTCTCTTTGAGGACCCTCCTACCATTACTACACCATCTCTGGACACAGTAGGAGTTATCAAGGACTGTGAAGCAAGAGAAGAGGGAGTGAAAGATACCTATGGTGTGGATGATTGTGATCCTTGGCTCATTGTGGGCTCTTCTCTCACCCTTAATTCCTACAAACACTCTCTAGAAGATGCTTCGATGCATTGCCGCTTAATGAGTTGCGAGTCTTCCAGCACTACGGTCTCTGATTGTTGCAGCTGGGTTGTTCTAGTCCTCTTTGCAATGTAGGTACGAGTCAGTGAGGCCCTCACACATCATATATTTACTTGAAAATTTGAAGAAACCTTGATAGGTTGGTTTATTGCCTTCCCTTTCTATTCTACCAGAGCCATTTGAACTTCCATTTTTGGTTCTGCTCCTCCCTCGGTACATGCTTCGACCTCCTCTAGGTCGATTTGTTCATCATCACTATCATCAAAATTCGGTTGCTCATCATTCCACAATTTTTCGAACCTGTCATCCATTTGTATGCTATCATAAGGGGCCTTAGTGTGTTGGGTCTTCTTTCGGTATATCCATAAATCTTTAATCTTCTCTTGGTTGGACAATTGTAATTCTTTGCCAAATTTTTGTGAAGAGTAACCCCAATCTATTTTGTCTTATCATACTTCCCTGTCCAGTAGTAGAACCTGGGCCATGGAGGCCAACCACCTTTAACTGGAATATAAAAAAGGTCCACCATTAGGTCATCCACATACTCCATTGGATTCCAATGCTTCTCTTAGTAAGGATAGGGGAAGTGTGTTACCTTCACATACTCATTTAGTAAGTCATCGCGGGCATTGTAATTCCATTTATTGCAGATCCATACCAACCCAAGGTGAGCCAACTTCACCTCTAGAAAGTCATGAGTCTACTTCTTGGCCATGATCACCATCTTAAAGCTCATCGGGTAGCAGAAAAATCCTTTCTTCTTAGATTTTATACTGCAAAAGGTGAATTCAATAATCAATACTTGGTAGAATACTTCAAGTGCCAGTATCCGATCTATAAGACATGCCAGAAGTCAAAGGGTTCCCTAATGAAGCTGCACAAATGGATGAATGTTAAGTCTTCACCCAAAAACTAGTCACACTTCAGAGTGAAATTTTGCATGAACTCTATCTGGTATGATTTGAGCCACAAGATACCACTGTCCTCCCTCAAATCTTGTAGAATAAAAATCATGAAATAATCTGAAAATGCATAATAATCATATTTTTTGTAGAGGAGAGGAGTCGATGTATAAACTAGCATTTTCTATCAATTTTCATCAAATATGGACAAACCTATATGCCTTTGGAAGAAGTCAGGGTTCTGATGCAAAAACATGTCGGCGAGGAAGGAAGGAAACCTGAACTTCTATTATGTGTTGTACTCCACTATTTGGCTTAGCATTTCTTCCACAAGGAATTCTTTGAATTCATACCAGAAAAAAGAATGTTACCTACGCAACTAAAAACCCAAGCCTATTTGAAATTCCTGAACAGATCTTTCGGTGTCCAAGTCGTAGACAAATTCCATTATTAAGAAGAAATCCTTCATGTCATCTTTAAAAAATTTATGCACTGTCAAGATCTATGCAGGCTTTTTATGAGCTTCCTTGGGCCTTTGGGCTTTTGTGTTATTAAATTTTAGAGCAAAATCTCTAGTGTTCATTATGCCCTCTCCCTTTACTGGAGTGAATGAGTCCATCTTGTCCACCACAGAGCTTCATTCTTGGATGCATAGCATGTCCTAGATAGCCTCTTTGTAGATGTTCATCCTCAACTCTTGGCCTTCGATGGTATTCGTAGTCAAGTTGAAATGCTTGATGGTTTTGTTGACCAGTTCTAGGCAGCAATGTATGAAAAAGACCATATATTATGGAAGCCCACTAAACCAACACTTATGCACCAAGGAATCCTAGTCGTTATTTTTCTTCATGCTCTAACAAGCTATGTCCCCTAGAGTTTTAGGGTTCTTCATGAGGATGGGATCATGAATATTATCCCATTCTTCTTTAATTCAGTTTTTGTCTCTATGGGTACTTTTCTTTTCTGCAACCCTTGTATTCACCCACACTAGTTTCACTGGTATACTAGGTGAAGTGTAAGAGACATTCTCAAAGATATAGGAGATTGACACTGCACATGTGGCATCATATAAACTTTGTGTGCCCTCTCCTCACATTCCTACTTGGGAACTCTAGGCTGCCTCCATTTTTATAAGCTTACTGTCAGAAAGTACACTGGTGCAATATGAGTGGAACCTAAAGCACAATGCGAGGATTTGAATGCAAATCTTGGATGAGTTCTTGACTTTGTTTTGGGATTCAATTCACACCAAAGCAATGAATCTCCTACAACCTTTGTTTTACACTTAGCTTCTTCATTGGTATCTACAACACACTTGGTTTTCTCAGCAAATCTTTACTTAAAATCCTTTTGCATACTCAAGAAGTTTTTTCTCTATTTAGCTCATGTATACAATACTTAGCTTTTTCTTTTCTTTTTTGTTTTCAAATGGTAGAAAATGGTTGCCTATTTGTATTTAATTTGGTATGTACCACTAGCTCTCCCACTTATGCGAAATGAATTACTTGCCTTTTTGAAAAGACAAGAATTCATAATTACACTAGTGATCATGTTCTTCGGCATGATTTCCTTTGGAAATTGAGCCATTGATTGAAAGATTGCTATCCTTTCGTACGCTTTGGCAATTAATATCTTAAAAAGAATAATTAAGACAAAGATGTAATGAGTACTTATTAAATATTTGTGTTCATCTTGGAGCTTAAAACTGCCTACAATATGACAACTCAGTATCTGTCTATATGTGATATCACTTGGGACTACCAACAACTCACACTAATTGATTATCGCTCCTTAAAAATGCACACAACAATTCGTACCTGGAGATGCAAGTGGGTGGGAATATTGAGCTAGACTTTGGTTCTATTTTTGAGCTAACACTTGATTAGCATCATGCTTATGTTATGCAGGCTACCTCAAATATTTCTATAAATAGGCCTTATCAAAATAGAAAAATCACACTTAGCAATTTAGCAAAATTGGCATTGGGTGATTAGCTAGGATTATCATTTAGGCAGTTGAGTAGGATTTGAGTTTGCATACAACTTAGACTTAGTTAGTTGAGCAGAGCTAGGTACCATAAACACACGAATTAAGCTAGTGTGTAGCAAGTCTCAAACAACTTTTCTAGGAGAGATTTCCAATCGGCGCCATAAGCGCATGACCAAAAAAGGTATTATCTGGCTATTATAGCCATGAAATGGGTTATGGGTAGAGATTGTATTGAATATGAAGACAAGCATCGGGTGAATAATGGCATCTGCTCCCATTTCTTTGCTTCATTGCTCGACATTCAGGTCCCCAAGGCCATGATTGTGCGTCTAAATCTCCAAATATTCCTGAAGAAATACCTTGGTGGCCTTGGTGAGACGATGAGTAATGTGTTGGGTCTCAAAAATGTAGGTTTTGACCAAATAGAGTTTTCCAAGCTCTTACTACACTTTTGGCTAATATACAAGGAAAATTGATGCAATTGTACCTTCTCCTCTTCAGGTTCTGCTAGACCAAGGCAGGTGTACCTAAATGAACAATGCAGATTGAAATATGTTTCCTGGTTGATCAATCTATCCACAATGGCAAAGTTTAGTGGACAGATAAAATTACTACACCTGCTCCTATTGCACAAATGAAAGGATTTGAATAATTTATTTGTTTATGAATTTTATCTTTGGGTTGTGAAAGACCAGTGCCTTCTATCCACATGGCAATGGAGTCAAAATTAAGAAGAATTATGTGTTTCCTTCTCTGGTTTATTTCTAGTTCTTAGGCACTTTCTAAAATGAAATCTTAATGGCTGGCATATAACTTCATTTATTTATGTCTCGCATAAATAGTGCTGGACTATTTCTCTATCAGGTTCTACTTTAACCATCCAAAATAAATCCGAAAATTATAGTGACTTAATTGAAGGGATTTAATTCTGACTTATAGACACCAACAAATAAATATCACACAAAATGGGAATTCATTCTGATAAACTAGAGATTATACTTGATATGTTGATTTAAAAAAATTAAAGGATCTCAAGTTGGAGAGAACCAGATAAAAGAATGTAAATTATTGCAACACAAAAACTGAAACATGAAGGTTTTCACTAGTTAAAAACATTAATCTCCATTGCTTTGTTCCAAGAAAGATCTGTCCATTTTTACATTCCCCAGTGAGAAAAAATCTGCCTCCTATTCTCTAACTGTCCCCTCTTGCAATTGATTTTTTCAAGTAATTATACATTACAGATCATGGGTCACGACCCTTCATTCTACCGATTACAACTGTTTGAATTCTTTGACAGAGATTAAAATATTTAATTATATTGCCTTTTGGAAAATTAAATATTTTTTACAATAGTTCTGCCTTTTATTTTTCACTTTATATCTTTTATATTTCCCTCACCTCTATTTACTTTATTCTGCATGGCTTTCTTTATCCTACCGCTTTACCACGGTCTTTATTCTTTGTTCCCGCTATATTACGGTGACAAGCATTCACTATTAACTTTGTTGTTATCTCCCATCTACCGCAAACACCACGGTCTATCCTGGCCGCTACCTCTAACGTTATTGTACTACCATGGTAGCCGGCTTCTCTACTGCCTCACCACCATCTGCTAATTTTTATCACGTTACTGCGGTCTCTCCTTTCACCTTGAGCGGTACAACGTTGACTTCTTTGCTAACCGCTGATTGTTCACCTCGCTATCTCTACAAACTGCTTCCTCCCATCCATTGTTTACCGACCGCCACGTTGCCACTGCCAACCTGCTAGCCCTTTATTGCAGTACCATGGTCACTGGCCTAACTGCTAGTGGTACTGTAGTAGCCATCTCTTAGCTGCTTGGTTGCTACCATAGTCACCACGGTGCTTGGCTTGACTGCCAGTGGCACCATGGTGACCCCTCTGCCAATAGCTCCACTAACAGCTTGACTGTTACCACTATACCATGGACCCCCATGTGGGAGGCCATGGTAAAGTGGTATGATATAAAATGAATGTTATAAGGGCAGTAGGGAGTATAAGGTGCATGAAATGTGATTGATAGGTTTTTATAAAAAGTGGTGAATGATATTTTTCATGGAAAGATAGAGAAAATATAATGGAATTAAATGGGGGAAAAATGTAAGGATTAAATAGGTCAAAAATTAAGGTGATGTAGCAAGGAAGAAACCATTTTAGCATTGTAGAAGGCAGTGAATAATGAAAATATTAGATTCAAGCCAGAAAAGACCCTTAGTATTTTAATGGAGATTTTGGGTTCTAATAGTGGCTCCTATTGGGGATGAGTCATTTGCAAATCACTGCAAGAATCGAGAATTCTATGGTAGAGTAGACCGAGCAAAGGATATGAAAAATGAAGGCAATGGTAGCTTGAGTGAATGAACAAAGATGGAAAATCCTAAAATATTGTGCATGGAAGAAAATGATTAAAGAGGTTTGTTAGGAATTGTCCAAGCACTGGCAATCCCTAATCCTCTATGTCTACTATGGTTCAAATTTAAACCACAAAGGATGGCCCTAGGCCACCCAAAAGGAAAAACCTGCACTTTCCTCTATCATAGACCTAATTCTAGTGTGAGCTCATTAGGTTTCTCTTGAAACTATCCATTCCACCCACCTTGCAACATGTACTACCATTGAAAACATTTAGGAAATTATTGCATTCAACCTGATTCATATTCATTTTACCATTCTACATATCATCATTCTCATTTTCATATAAAACATATTTACCATCTTCAGCATACAAAGTGTATCCACATTCAACAAAACACTCACAGGCATGCTCACTATCATATGTTGTTAAATGTGCTTGCAACTGCACTAGGACCTGGAAATTTGAATGCTTGTCTTGGACATCAAAAAATTTTGTCTCATCAGTATTTTCTGAAACAATCAAATTACTTTCCACTTCTTTCCTATCACCAGTTGGTACTGACACACACTTTTGATTCATACAGTCTTGTTTATACATACTTGGATCAACAAATTTTAGATACTCATCCTCAATTACATGCAAACCAATATCTTCCTTTTGCAGGGAAAAATTATTCGAGTCACATACCTCTTCTTGGAAAAACATGGATCTTTGATTAGCTTCAAAGAATTCCTCATCACTATGATGGATGCACATGGGGTCACATGAATTATTACTTTCACTATAAAAAAAAATGTAGGTTGGAACCAAAACTTTGGACTCATCTTTTAGTGCACATCTCTAGTATTCAAGTGTTAACAAATCCAAAACTTGCTCATTACTGAGTGAACAGGTCTCCACATCCATATCTTCAACCATGTCTCCAACCTCTTCTTGATCTTCATAGTAATTACAACAATCATCCTATTGAAGATCAACATCCATCATTTCATCTTCACAATCTATCATGCAAGAGAAACTCTCCATATGTTCATTGCTAGATGGCACAATATCTTCTTCTAATTCAGCTTTTGAAGCATTGTTGATGTACTCCCCAAATGATGTGTCCCTATCATCTTCCAAATCTGAAAAGTGGTCATTATAAATCTTGGTAGCACATGCTTCCTTTGTTTGTTGCATTGTTTGATCATTCATGATATCAATATTAGATTCGTTGTTAATAGTGTCCATATACCCTATCTCAAGCATGGAATCAATAAATTCATTCACTACTCTAAGGGCTTGCTGTTTTACTGACCCTGACCAATAAATTGATTCAGGCTCAGCTTGTTTTGACAGTTATGTAACAAATGTGGGTCTTGTAGGCCTATGATGAGGAGGTAATTGCATACAAATGTCTACCATCCTATTGTATAAAGAAGTCACAGATACTCCCTTATATCTCCTTATGTTAAAAAAGGCACCCACAAGATTCTTATCTCTCTCTTGAATTTGAAAATACTCATCAAAAGTATTTTGATAGAGTACATTACCTTTATTACCAAAGTTCTCAGTTGCATCATGTGGTATTTGTGGTGTCCAAGATCTCCTAGCATTTGTGTCTTCATTCTCATTGTATGATGGCCTATTTGGTGATGTATTTTGAGCACCATTGACTCCCAATTGCCACAATTGTTGGTTCACTTGTAGGACTCACTGTTCAACTTTTAGCCTTCGTTGTCTCAATTCCTTCAACTCTCTTATTGACTATTGTCTTCTTTCTTCTTCTATCATCTTGACAAAAGATTACTGCTTCACAACATCCATGCATTATTTATCAAATTAAAACAGAGTGGCCACCTACTTTTCCAAAAGTAGGAAAATGAAAAAGATTGTTTTGGTTTGCCCTAGCAGAATCTCCAAAAATGTAAAACTTTGCTAACTCAATAGATGGAAAGGCTGAAAACTTTCTGGAATGTGTCCCCAACAGAGTCGCCAAACTGTTATGTGTGTGACTCAGATGGGGAGTTGCAAATTACACAATTGTGATTCTCTAATTGAAGATCAATTTTGAAACCTGTATGACTCTGTAAATGGAAAGGCTGGAACCAAATTTTCTGATGTTTGTCCCCAATAAAGTTGCGAAACTGTTGGGTCTCAAAAATGGAGTTTTTAACTAGAAGAGTTTTACAATCTCTTACTACACTTTTGGCCAACGTACAAGGCCAATTGATGCAATTGTACCTTCTACTCTTCGGCATCTGCTAGACCAAGGTGGGTGTACCTAAATGAACAATGCAGATTGAAATATGTTTCCTGGTTGATCAATCTATCCATAATGGCAAAGGGTAGTGGACAAATAAAATAACTACACCTACTATTGCACAAATGAAAGGATTTGAATAATTTGTTTGTTTATGAATTTTATCTCTGGGTTGTGAAAGACCAGTGCCTTCTATACACATGGGCAATGATGTCAAAATTAAGAAGAATTGTGTGTTTCCTTCTCTGGTTTATTTCCAGTTGTTAGGCACTTTATAAAATGAAATCTTAATGGCTGGCATATAACTTCATTTATTTATGTCTGGCATAAATAGTGTTGGATTGTTTCTCTATCAAGTGCTGGACTGCTTCGGTGCACTAGCACTTAACGAGTGGCGAGTCTTCCAACACTACGATCTCTGATTGTTGCAACTGGGTTGTTCTGGTCCTCTTTACAGTCTAGGTGTGAGTCACCGAGGCCCTCACACATCATATGTTTACTCGCACATTTGAAGAAACCTTGATAGGTTGCTTTATTGCCTTCTATTTCTATTGTACCAGAGCCATTTGAACTTCCATTTTTGGTTCCACTCCTCCCGTTGTTACCTGCTTCGACCTCCTCTAGGTCGGTGTCTTCATCATCACTATCATCAGAATTCGGTTCCTCATCATTCCATAATTTTTTGAACTTGTCATCCATCTCTATGCTATTATAAGGGGCCTTAGTGTGTTGGGTCTCCTTTCGGTATATCCATAAATCTTTAATCTTCTCTTGGTTGGACAGTTATAATTCTTTGCCAAATTGTTGTGTAGAGTAACCCAAATCTATTTTGTCTTATCATACTTCCATGTCTAGTAGTAGAACGTGGGCCACGGAGGCCAACCACCTTTGAATGGAATATGAGAAAGGTCCACCATTAGATCATCCACATACTCCATTGGATTCCAATGCTTCTCTTAGTAAGGCTAGGGGAAGTGTGTTGTTTTCACATACTCATTCAGTAAGTCATCATGGGCGTTGTAATTCCATTTATTGCAAATCCATACCAACCCAAGGTGAGCCAACTTCACCTCTAGAAATTCATGAGTCTGCTTCTTGACCATGAACACTGTCTTAAAGCTCATCGGGTAGCGGAAAAATCCTTTCTATTTAGATTTTATACTACAAAAGATGAAGTTGATAATCAATACTTGGCAGAATACTTCAAGCTTCAGTATCCGATCTATAAGACATGCCGAAAGTCAAAAGGGTTTCCCAGTGAATCTGCAAAAATGGATGAATGTTAAGTCTTCACCCAAAAACTAGTCACACTTCAGAGTGAAATTCTGCATGAACTCTGTCTGGTATGATTTGAGCCACAAGATACCACTATCCTCCCTCAAATCTTGCAGAATAAAACTCATGAAATAATCTGAAAATGCGTAATAATCATATGTTTTGGAGAGGAGAGGAGTCCATGCGGAAACTAGCTTTTTCTATCAATTTTCATCAAATATGGACAACCCTATATGCCTTTGGAAGAAGTGGGGGTTCTGATGCAAAAACATGTCGGTGAGGAAGGAAGGAAACCTGAACTTCTATTATGTGTTGTACTCCGCTATCTAGCTTAGCATTTCTTCAACAAGGAATTCTTCAAATTCATACCAGAAAAAAGAATGTTTCCTACGCAATTGGAAACCCAAGCCTAGTTGAAATTCCTGAACAGATCTTTCAGTGTCCAAGCTGTAGACAAATTCCATTATTAAGAAGGCGTCCTTCATGTCATCTTTAAAAAAATTATGCGTTGTTGGGATCTGTGGTGGATTTTTATCTACTTTCTTGGGCCTTTGGGCTTTCGTGTTATAAAATTTCAGATCAAAATCTCTAGTTTTCATTATGCCCTCTCCCTTTGATGGAGTGAATGAATCCATCTTTTCCACCATGGAGCTTCATTCTTGGATGCATAGCATGTCCTAGATAGCCTCTTTGAAGATGTTCATCCTCAGCTCTCGGCCCTCGATGGTATTGGTAGTCAGGTTGAAATGCTTGATGGTTTTGTTGACCAATATTAGGCAGTAGTGTACGAACAAGACTATATATTATGGAAGCCCACTGAACCAACACTTATGTGCCAAGGAATCCTAGTCATTATTTTTCTTCATCCTCTCACAGTCTGCCTCCCTTAGAGTTTTAGGGTTCTTCATGAGGATGGGATCATGAATATTACCCCATTCTTCTTTAATTCAACTTTGGTCTCTATACGTACTTTGCTTTTCTGCAACCCTTGTATTCACCTACACTAGTTTCACTGGTATACTAGTTGAAGTGTAAGAGACATTAACAAACATATAGGAGATTGACACTGCACATGTGGCATCATATAGACTTTGTGTTCCCTCTCCTCACATTCCTACTCGGGAACTCTAGGTTGCCTCCATTTTTATAAGCTTACTGTTAGAAAGCACACTGGTGCAGTATGAATGGAACCTAAAGCACAATGCAAGGGTCTGAATATAAAACCTAGATGAATTCTCGCCTTTGTTTTTGGATTCAATTCACACTGAAGCAGTGAATCTCCTGCAACCTTTGTTCTACAATTAGCTTCTTCGTTGCTATCTACAACACACTTGGTTTTCTCAGCAAATATTTACTCAAAATGCTTTTGCATACTCAAGAATTGTTTGCTCTATTTAGCTCATGTATACAATACTTAGATTTTTCTTTGATTTTTTGCTTTCAAATGGTAGAAAATGGCTGCCTATTTGTATTTAATTTGGCATATACTACTAGCTCTCTCGCTCATGCAAAATGAATTACTTGCCTTTTTGAAAAGACAAGAATTCATAATTACAATAGTGATCATGTTCTTTAGCATGATTTTCTTTTGAAATTGAGCCGTTGATTGAAAGATTGCTATCCTTTCGCACGCTTTGGCAATTAATATCTTAAAAAGAATAATTAAGCCAAAGATGTAATGAGTACTTAGAAAAGATTTGTGTTAAGCCTTGGAGCTCGAAACTACCTACAATATGACACCTTAGTATCTGTCTATATGTGATATCACTTGGGACTACCAACAACTCACTCTAATTGATTATCGCTCGTTAATCTTGCACAGAACAATTCTTACCTGGAGATGCAAGTGGGTGCGAATATTGGGCTAGACTTTGGTGGTATTTTTGAGCTAACACTTGATTAGCATCATGCTTATGGTATGTAGGCTACCTCAAATATTTATATAAATAGGCCTTATGAAAGTATAAAAATCACACTTAGCAATTTCTCAAAATTGGCATTGGGTGGTTAGCTAGGATTATTGTTTTGGCAGTTGAGTAGAATTTGAAATTGCGTAGAGCTTAGACTTAGTTAGTTGAGCAAAGCTAGGTGCCATGAACACATGAATTAGGCTAGTGTGTAGCAAGTCTCAAAAAAATTTTCTAGGAGAGATTTCCAATAGGCACCTTAAGCGCATGACCAAAAAAGGTATTCTTTGGCTATTATAGCCATGAAATGGGTTCTAGGTAGAGATTGTATTGAATATGAAGACAAGCATCAGGTGAATACTAGCATCTGCTCCCATTTCTTTGCTTCATTACTTGAAATTTAGGTTCCCAAGGCCATTATTGTGCATCTGAATCTCCAAATATTCTTGAAGAAATACCTTGGTGGCCTTGGTGAGGCGGTTAGTGATGCAATCTATGGCCTGGGCCTTCCTATTGCGAGTGACCTATGAAGGAACATTAAAGAAGATGCAGTGCTACCATGGGTGCTATTCTTGAGTAGGTTTTGACTTCCCTCACCAGTTGAGCATCTTGAGAGAGCCACCCGTGTGTTCCACTTTCTTTTACACTACTACAATGTAGTGTTGTTTTACGATGTGGATTAGTACACTAATTTTAGGAACCTAGTGTTCCCTCTACCACTTGTTCTTCATGCTGGCGCTACTTCTCTTGGTCCTATTGCTGCTAGTGACAACCTTCCTACTGCTGAAAACAATGCTCCTGCTGCTGAAGATAAAGCTCTTGCTCTGGATAATAGAAATTTAAAACACTTTTTTTATTTTTTGTATATAAATGCCTAAAAAAGGCTTGAGTACATATACATACATAAGCTGTATAGTATATAGACATAATTTTGAATATATGGCCTCAAAGCCATTTTGAAATGCATTTATCAAAGCATACAAATATATAATGAATATATCATTTATAATAAAATTCTTGTCTCTTTTTCATGTGTTTTTTGTTGGAGTCAAGGGAACACTGAGAGGGGGGAGTGAATTAGTGTTCAACAAATATTAACTTAATTAATCTAAAACTCAACCATTCTGTCATTACATTAAAAGAAAGATGCAAGCATTCAAAGAAAACATTCATAAAACCATGGCACAAAGGATTTTGTTCGGAAATCCTGTTAGGGGAAAAACCACGGTGGAGGTTAATCCATAATTTGAGTACTCAAATAAAGTTTTACAAAAGAGAATACACTTGCATTCAGGCATACTACCTAGAGCTCACTACCTTAAAAAAGTTTAGATTAAAACCATCTGAAGGATGAACTGAGATAGTAGCATCTATTCATGCCAAGTTACAATTCCAGTGAAGCTCATAGATTAGATTCTAGATTTGCTTTCTAACTCTACACTTCGCTTTGCTTTGCTCTACTCTTTTCTGCTCTTCGCATCACACATAGAAAAATTTGCACTATTACTCTGCTAAATTTCACACCATATTCACATTCGCTATCTTCACATACTTTTCCACCACACGATGCATACAAAATGATAAAAATGATCTCATATATATATCTGCTATCATGGATTTGATCATTATTATGTCAGCTTCATAAAACATTTAGTTCTTCTCAAATATCGGCCAGATCCACCATTAATATTTTGTGTGCATCCTCCAAAGTCGGCTAAGATAAAGAGAGGACCTAAAAAGACATAATAGAGCATGAAAACATTTGATTAATTACTCCTTATACATCCATGATTACTATATTTTCTAGGTCAGCCTTCTAGCATAGATAATCAACAGATTAGTGCACCAGATCTCGTAGATTGCACACTAGTGAATGTGTATTAGTATACTTCACGAATAAGCATAAAAAAACATCAAAAAACCTTCCTCAGAGATCCACAACCCAAAATAGTAGTCCAGTGAAGTATTGAGATCAACTTTTATGCCTATAACTAGATTTCTTGTTCTTCACCCTATTCTGCTAGTGTAAACCAAAACTGTACTATAGATTGGATGCCTGACTTAGGTTTCCATCAATGAAAATACAAGCCATATTCCAACAATATCCCCCTTTGGCATTGATGGAAACACTTAGTGAAAAATTACTAAGTGTCAGAATCATTATAAGTATGTTGCCAAGGTTGGCTGCACTCTCTCCTCCTAAGATTTATAAAGCATTTTTCACTGCATTCTCTCCCCCTTTGACATCAATGACAAATCATAGAAGCCATATGCCAAAAATATAAAAGATGTGTTCAAAATCTTCAAAAATCTTGATTATATATGCCAAAAATTCTCCCCCTTAGACCAAAAATTCAAAATTTTGAAAACAATTGACTGCTACTCTAGAAAATTACCTTATGATTTTTCTCCATTTCTAGAAGAAACTTCTTCCAAGCATCTATTCTTATCCTAATGATAATGATCAAACTGTTGTTCTTGTTCATTAATTAATTATTTAATTACACTTTATTAATTTTACTTAGGTAATAATTAGTTTACTTAATTAAAAAGTAAGATTTATTTAGTTGAGTTGTTTTTAGGTCAACATTAGGGTTGCATACATTTCTTTTATAAAGCAATTCATCTCATGTAATTTCTTAATTCTAAATAATATCAATATGCACATCTTCATGCAAAGCTCTGCTTTTCTCTTCTATAAAAGGCCTTTTGGTTTGCATGTCTGATTTTGCTTTTAACATGGTATCAGAGCCTTGACATGCAAACCCTTCTCATTATTTTGAGAAAATTATTGTAGAGTTTGTTCAGGGTTCCTCGAGGATTTGATGCCTTGAGCCTATCTATGCAACATTTTGGATCAGATTGGGCTTCACCATTGGATTCATAGCGATGGAAAATGTTAGGATTGGGTTTTATTTTTCTGATTTTGGTCATTGTTGAAGAAAAATCTGTTAGGGTTTCAAGCTCAATGATTTTTTGAAAGCTCTGGAGGTAGCTGATTTTTCAAAGCACTTTGAGCATGAATGGAGGTCACCATTGTGTTTGCAAAAGCCAAAAACCCTAAGGACACCTGTCGTTTGGTCAATTTCTGAGCACTTGATCTGGAAGGCAAAAAAAATTTGCCAGGGAGGCTGCACGGCCTCCCTAGCACACACTTTGAGGCACGATTTAAAAAAAAATGCAAAAAAAATCAAATTGTGCATTAGTTTTTACACCGCTAGTTCTAATGGAATACGCCATCGGGCAGCCACCAGGTGGTCACTAGTTGGCCACTTAGAGCAGAGGCACCACCAACCAGCCGCCGATCAGACCAGCCCCCGCGAGCCCCTCTGCACCTATCGCGGTCATATGGGGGATCGGGCGCTATGCACCCAGCCCTCGACTGACCTTCCAAACAACCGTTGGTCATATGGATGACCAAGGGCTCCACCCCAGCCCCCTGTTGGCGAGCCCCTGGTCATGCACAAGACTTGGGGCCAAAATGTTTTTAGCCCCCTGGGCTGCTTGCAAGCCTTATTGGCCATTCTGGAGCACTTTTACAAAATTGGGCGTAACTTTTACGTACGGTGTCCATTTTTCGCAAACAAGATACCATTGGAAAGATGATTCTAACATTGATCTAGTGGTGTAGGTAGTTGTTTTTTATTTTCTCTAGTTTTATTTTTTAGGTCCTTAAACTCAAATGTTGTTTTCACTCTGGAGGGCATATATTTTGACTTGATGATCCTTTTTTCGCCATTCTTGCGGTATTGGAAAGCTAGTTCAGTCCTCTACACAACTCTGAGGTCTAATTTTTTTATTTTTTTAATGCATGTTTAGGAATTTTCTGCTTTTGCAATCATTGGGTATTGTAATAAATGAATTGATATCAAGTTCCACTAGGGGGGTTTCTTGCATAATAATCTGATTAGAGTGTGCATGCAATTTGATTTTCATCTTATTTTTTGGTGAAAACTTGCATAGGTTGTATTTGGTTTCTTAGTTTCTTTTGGCCTCATTTTTGTATTAGCATGACACATATCAGATTCATATCAGTTCACACTTCATATTGAGAGCCTATGGTTAATGATCCACATCGGATCCATCTCAGTTTGAGGGCCACTAAATTTGTGGTTAATGTTACAAAGTCTTTATGGTACTTGTTTCCATGGAAGAGTTTTTGTTTTAGTTTGGCATCAACATCAAGATACATGGCTTCTAGATTTTGTCATCATTTTATCTACTATTTCTTCATAGATTCCAAGGTTGTTCTCGTTTGTAGTTTTCAAGTGTTCTATGGCATCAGGTCTGCTATTGCATTATTATGATTCCGATATGGTTTCTTGTAAACAAAAGTATCTTTCCTTGCTTGTCATATTTAGGTTCCAGTATTACTCCACAGTGTTCTTCCAGTGCTTCTTTGCAACAGGTCATCTCATTGAGGGGGGGTTTGTCCCATTGGGTTTTGTCCTTTTTCTCTTACTCTTTCATTGGATTTGTACATGGGTACCTAATCAAGCCTTGTTGCTGGGACCCATTCATTATTTCTTGCATTCATCTTAGTTTTAGGTGCATTCTTTTTTAGTCTCCCTAAGTTGCACTTAAGGGAGGGTGTTGGTGTAATTAATTATTTAATTACACTTTATTAAGTGTACTTAGGTTTTTCTTAGGTAATAATTAGTTTACTTAATTAATAAGTAAGCTTTATTTAGTTGAGTTGTTTTTAGGTCAACATTAGGGTTGCATACATTTCTTTTATAAAGAAATTCATCTCATGTAATTTCTTAATTATGAATAATATCAATTTTCACATCTTCATGCAAAGCTCTTCTTTTTAATTGTTTTTCTCTTTTGTCGAAGGCCTTTTGGTTTGCATGTCTGATCTTGGTTTCTAATAGTTAAAGATTCCAGAATTGTAATTTCTTTTTCCAATTTGTCACATTTCCTTAGTATCTTCACCATCTGCTCCAATCTACATTCGGTTTGATCCTTCACCTTCCAAAAAGTATAAACAAGTGTATTCTTGGTAAGTTGAATTCTAGTGTGTTCAAACTGTAACTCTTGAATCATTCTCCTGATAGTGCCATCTTGATCCTGCAACATGTCAAAGGTTTTCCCAATACCATTAAGCTTTGTTTCAATCTATTCCAATTTTTCTTTGTAATTACTAACTGCATGGGGCCAATGGATGCAATAGCCGTAGATGTTATTAGATGAATTTATGAACTATCTCAATTCTTTCATTTTCTTCTTCAATTTGGTAATTGATACTCTAAAATTCTCCTTCAGGTGAGAGATGACTTCACCTTCTTCATTTTCTTTGTCCCCAGAGTTCATTGATTCTTTATTGCATTCAATCATCTCCTTAGGTAGAATGTTTTGCAAACTTTCCAATTTGATCTTGCAATGCTCAACATGAGCATTTAATACACTCATGATCATGTCTTGATCATTTGATGGTCTAACATAACAAACCATAACCTAGCGATCTTCTGCATTCCACCTTCTTCCTGAATAAGCTGTTGTAGTTTTTCTTTTGTGAGATCGTCTTCTTCCTCACTAGATTTTTTTGGTTCTGATCCATTTTTCTATGGATCCTCAGTTTCTTCATCAGATTCTTAGTCTGGAATATCCATAATCTCTTTTTCTTTACCTTTTCCCTCAATTATGGGAACTTTGCATTCCAGAAGGTTGTATTCAACAACTTCTTTCTCTGTTTTCTGTCTTTTATTCATGCCACCAGAAGAGGAACCAACTTTAGTTGTTCTTACTAGAGGGGAAATATTGACTGAACGACACTTTCCAAGCACATTCTTAAATAAATTTTCAAATTATATATCCCAAGCAACCAAGCTCCTAGAATATGAGTATATTTGTCTACAAACTAGTTCATTTGCATTCCACACCACATTATCGATCTTTAGAAAAAAATTCAAGAAATACATTACTAAGCATATGATCAAAGTACCAAACCTGAAAGGGTAGCCTATTTATTTTGTCTTGGTTGCACATTCTCCATTAGCTTATCCTTTATCAACCCACATAGGCCAAATTCTTGACCTTCGATTATCATTTTGTGAGAAATATAGACTGAGCTGGCCAAGATCACTCCTTCTCGGTTTCTGAAAAAGACTTTATATGAAATTCCATGCACAATGTATTTAGTAATAGGATTCATGATTGTCACAATTATCAGTACCCTCTGATCTCTAATTATTTTGGTTAGGGTTTTGACTTCCTTGTTCTAGGTTTCTTTCTTTCTTGGTATATCTCCGATTTTTCATAATCTAGTTGAATTCTCAATTACCTCCTTTGAAATGATGTAAGGTATTTCCAAAGTTAAAATATCATCATGTAATCTACTCAAGATGAATTTGACAAATTTTGCATCCTCAAGATACGGAAACTCATTCCAAATATCCAAATTTTTGTGTTTGGTTTCATTCAATTGCTTCAATTCATTGGGTAATAGAAAATTCCTCATGGACCTAATCTTTCCACTGTTGTATTCATCCAAAATTATTGTCCTCTTGATTTGTTCCATTTTCCTTTCACACTTAGGTTTAACAACTGCACACCAAAATATATGAAAATTATGAAGATAGTTGAAATACCTGATAGATTTTGAGTTTTGACAGCGAATAAATTTCTTTGCTTCAAAATTATTTGAGCGAGTGCTCTCCTTCTTCTCTTATTCGATGAAAGGTGACAAATGACAATTCCAACTTGAATTTTATAGTTCGCACATGTGCAATAAATGCATTTTCTCTAATTTTTCTGGGTGCTCTATTTTCTCAGAAAACAAGAGTAAAATTCTCTTGTAGACCTATGAATTCTCTAAATTTCTTTGTGAAAGTTCCCCAAAACCTTTGCACACCATAAATACACCTTTGTGACTATTATTTGCATTCTGGTACCATCCAAAGATAGGGGCGGAAATATTTTCTTGAAAAGCGCCTCCTAGGCAAGTGGCTTGATATCAATTACCGAAAGTTACTAGAAGCAGGCTACGGTGTAGAACCATTTCCAGAATTAGAATAATTCTCCCTTACCCATGTCTTCTTAATCTAATCTCTTATCTCATTTGTAGTCACTTTTCCTTTTCCCTTTTCATTTCCTTGTATATTTTTGCATCTGTATACCAGACCTATTCTATTCACAATTTTGTTTATGTAGAATCTTGCAATGTGACCATATTTATTGCAATTGTAACACAAAGTATTTCATTGTCCAAACCAATCATTCCATTGATTTATTTTTGATCTGCATTGATTAGCAATATGTCCAAATCTCCCACATGTGTAACATTCAACGTTCTTTCTATTAAAAGAGTAGTTTGACATATTTCTGCATTCATTTGATTTAAGACCAAACTTCTTGCATCTGAAACATTGACCAGAAAATGATGAATCTCTTGATTTCATATTTTTTCTACACTGAGTAGCCATATGGCCAAATTTATTGCAAGAAAAATAGTATCCATTAAATCTTTGAGCATTAGGTTGTCTTACCAGATACCTTCCAACTTTGTTCATCAGGTTTCCTTGTCTAAAATTCTTCTGTCCAAGTTCGAAACTTTCTCTTTTTTTTATATGCAAGACCTCTCTCATCAGTTCCACTCTTTTTCCTTGAGACAGCTCATCAAGTTTCACTAAAATGATCTTAAAATTTTCTTTGTACTCATTTGTAATAGAAAGTTCATTCATGAGGATAACAATCTGCTTACCAAGTTCTTCTTCATTGTTTCTCAATTGTTGTAATTCACTTTCCAGCTAGCGAATTCTTCATTTATTCTTTTGTGTTCATCAGATTTCTCCTTTAAGGATTGAGCTAGATTATTTTCATTCTTCTTCCTTTCTTCAATCTCTTTAGTTAGCTTCATCGCCATAGATTCCATCTCATGCTTTAGGGTAGTGTTTTCTCTCGCAAGATTTTCACATTTTTCAGAACTTTATTTCCTTCAAGGTCTAATTCAGATGAGCATCATCCATGTTTTCACTCTCTTGTTTCTTGATTTGATCACAAAGATCCTTCCTTTTCTCCTTGAATTTGAAAATTTTATCCTTTAAAGACTGAATGAATTTCTTAGCATCTCTAAGATTTTCTTTCAATTCATGTACTTCTTCTTTAGACTGATCAAGGTCATCAAGTACCACAAAAAGCTACTACTGAAGACTACCAGAGTCCATCACATTCCAAGATCCACGTCAAGCTTCTAAACTTCTTCCAAGGAACTAGATTCTCTGATACCAATTGTTGGACTCAAGGGAACACTAAGAGGGGGGTTGAATATGTGTTCAAAAAATATTAACTTAATTAATCTGAAACTACCATTATGTCATTACATTAAAAGAAAGATGAAAGCATTCAAATAAAAAATTCATAACACCATGACACAAAGATTTTTGTTTGGAAACCCTGTTAGGGGAAAAACCATGGTGGAGGTTAATCCATAATTTGAGTACTCAAATAAAGTTTTATAAAAGGGAATGCACCTGCATTCAAGCACACTACTTAGATCACACTGCTCAAAAGGGAAGGCTCACTTCCTTAAAAAAATTTAGATTAAAACCATCTGAAGGATGAACTAAGATAGTAGAATCTATTCGTGCTAGGTTAGAGTTCCGATGAAGCTCATAGATTAGATTCTGGATCTGCTTTCTGACTCTATACTTCGCTCTGCTCTTTTTTTCTCTTCACATCACACATAGATAAATTCACACTATTACTCTACTGAATTTCGCACCATATTCACATTGGCTATCTTCACATACTTATGCTCCACACGATGCATACAAAATGATAAAACTGATCTCATATATATATCCGCTATCAAGGATTTGATCATTATTATGTCGGCTTCATAAAACATTTAGTTCTTCTCAAATATCGGCCAGATCCACTGCTAATTCTTTATGTGCATCCTCCAAAGTCGGTTAAGGCAAAGAGAGGACCTAAACAAACATAATAGAGCATAATTTTTTTTGATTAACTACTCCTTATACATCCACAATTACTATATTTTCTAGGTCAGCCTTGTAGCACAGATAATCAACAGATTAGTGCACCAGATCTCCTAGATCGCACACTAGTGAATGCATATCAGTATATTTCAGGAATAAGCATTAAAAAACATCAAGAATCCTTCCTCAGAGATCGACAACCCAAAATAGTAGTTTGATGTAGTATTTAGATCAACTTTTATGCCTATAATCGGATGTCCTATTCTTCACCCTATTCTTCCAGTGTAAACCAAAACTGTATTGTAGATTGGATGCCTGGCTTAGGTTTTCATCAATGACAACACTTACAAGCCATATGGCAACAGTTCTATAATATGGGTTAATTTTAATTCTTCACACATGAGTTCATTTTCTGCAACATGGGTTGAATATTTTTTCTCTTCCTTTGCAATAATGGGCTCCCTAAATTTCTCTCTTTCTGCATTGGTGAAATTTACTAGAAAGAACGACCGACAAAAAACATGAAGGAAAATAATTAGACTATTCACATATTTACAATTGCACAGAATAACTGAAGGTTAATTGAAGAATTTTAAGTGAATCCCATTAATCAAAATACCCAATGCTTCATCTTCCATGTTCTCCAATTCAAATGTATTATGTTGTTTTCACTGACTTATTTTAAAAGGGCCCTCCTAGAGACTATCATGTTTTCCATCTGGCCAGGCTTTGTGGCATTTTCATTGAATTTTAGAACCAATTACCCACACTTTAAGCCTTGGTACAAATCTCTCTTGTCGAACAATCTGTTAACCACCTATTGGTAGTTGAACATAGCTATTAGGGAGTTTTCCCTTTTTCCCTGTACTTCCACCAACTCAGCCAACCGAACCTCCATAGCTCTATTTTTTTCAATACCCAAGGATTTGAGCAGTTGTAGCACAATAATATCAAACGAGATAGGAAATAGCACTTCCTTTCCATACACTAGCTTGTATGGAAAAGTTTTCAGGGCTTTCTTGGGGGATATGTGGTCTACCCAGAGCACTGTTTAGAGGTTCTTGTGCAACTCTTTCTCATGATCTGACCTGATCCTTTTAATGAGTCAGAATAAATTTTTGTTAGTCAACTCAACCAGGTTCCTTTGCGAGTAGTAATTCGATGATGTTTTCAAGAATATGCCATTCATAAATGTGAAGTGACATAACTTAGAGCCTAGGAAATCCTTGGTGTTTTCCAAAATGATAGTCTTCAATGGGCTGAATCTCGTTACTAGACCCTTGAGAAAGTCCATAATCTCTGCCTCTGTGCATTTTTCAGGGGTATGGCTTCATTCCACCTCATGAAGTAGTCTGTGGCTGTGAGAATCCACTTGTGGTTGGAACTAGAGGTGAGATTGATCATTTTGATGAAATCTAGCCTCAATTGCATGATTAGCTCATCTGCTACTATCAGATTGATAGGCATTACATAATTTTTTCTTCTTTTTGTGAAGAATTGACATTCTTTGTAGGTCTTTATATTGTTGTAGGAGTCATTGAACAATGTAGGCTAGAAGTACCCTATGCACAAGATTTTGATGGTGGTGGTCTTCATAGAGAAGTGTTTTCCTTCAAGACTGTTGTGGAAGGTGTTGATAATTCTCTTCAATTTTTCTGTGGTGACACATCGCAATAAAACACCATTGAAATTACTTTTGAAGATGATCCCTTCAATAAGTGAGTATCCACTACTTTGCAGTTAGTAGAATCTTCTTTTCTGAGAAGGGAGTCCTGGCAGATACTTTTCGATGTGCATAAATCTTACTCTATCTACCAGCCAACAACCTTCAGGCTCAAACTCATTTGTTAGGAATAGCTCAGATTTCTATTCTTCAACTGCCACTTCCTCATCATGTGCCAAATATTCACATAGTCTTCATCCTCAAATGGTCTTTGTGGGCCTAACCTCAATGTCATATTCAAGGATATTAGTGATCCAATTGGCCCTTTTTTTGATGATTTCTCCTTCCATGATGTATTCGTGCACACTAGAGTGTGCGACATAAAAAATTACCTTATTACAAGATATACGATGTCAAAACTTCTTGAGTCCATTCATAGTTGAGAATGCTTTCCTCTTGAAAAACTTTTAGTTCATCCCATATTATTTTAAGGTTTGGGAGTGAAAATCTATCAGATGTTCTCCCTTTCCTTCATTGTCCTTTTGAGTTAAAATAGTAGCGATTCTTCTCTTTCTACTGAATACATACATTATGAAGTCTTTCAACAGGTTAGGATTTACCAGTACAGGAGTTGAAGAAATAGCATCCTTAACCTTGTTGAAGGCTTTTCTCGCTTCTTTTTTCCATTTGAATAATTAATCCTTTTCAACATTAGGGTGATTGGTTTAATTATTCCTACAAAATTAGAAATAAATTTACTTACAAAGTTAAGCTTCCCCAGAAAAAAACTAGACTCCCTTTTTGTTGACCGGTAGGGGAAGTTACCTGATTGCTTTTACCCTTTTAGGATCAATTGTGGTTCCTTCTTTGGACACTACATGTCCCTATAATTTTCCTTTCCGGTACTCCAAAGACACATTTTTTTAGGTTCAGGGATACCCCAATCTCTTAGAATTTATTGAAAAATATCTCCAGATGATCAAAATGATCATCTTTATAATTTCAGAATGCACTCAAATCATTTAAATAAAAGAGGATAATTTCGTTGATTAGTTCACTGAAAGCGATATCGATTGCCCGCTGAAAAGTGGCTCCAAAATTTGGGAGGCTGAAAGGAATTTTAGCATATGCGAATGTTCCCCACTTGGTAGTGAATTTTGTCTTGTGTTGATCCTCTTCTTTGAATTAGATTTGATTGTAACCCGAAAATCCATCTAACAGAGAAAACATCTCTGAACCTGCCATAGTCTGCAAGATTGATTCCATGGGGAGCAGTGGGTAATGATCCTTTAGTGATTCTTTGTTGAGGTTATGGAAGTTGAAAATAGAGATGAATGTATCTCTTCTTCTTTCAAACTGAAACAAGGTTAGATACCCATGTACGGTGCTTGATTGCAAACAAAATATTGGACTTTATTAGCTTTTTAAGCTCTTGCACCATCAGGGCTTCAATATTTGGATTTATGGGCCATTGCTTCTAGCGAATGGGTTTAGCACCTTCTATTAGTTCAATAGTGTGCTAGATGATGCTGATATTTTATCCCCTAAGGTCATCTTAAGACTAGGCCATGACTCCTTCATATTTTTTGCAAAAGTGCATGAGTCTATCCCTATCTTGTTGTACAACTTATTTTCTAACTTTTAGTTTTCTTCCACCTCCGACCTCAATATTGGCATAGTCTACTTGGTTTGAGAAAAAAATTCTCCTATCATTCCTCACATCATCATAGTCAAATCAATTCTCGAGAGTGACCAACCCTTTTGGAAGTTTATTGGATCTCAACTGAATAATTTTCCCTTCATATGCTTCTTTGATCTTTGGCTGAAGCTGATCTGCAAATTCTCCTAATTGTTGGATGAAGGAGGCGATGTGTTCATAACTTTCAAACTCTTTCCATCTTTGATCCTTATCTACAATGGAGGGTCAAATGATCATTCACACAAAGTGTACATTCTTAATCAAGTTGGAGATAGCATCAAATTGACACCATATCATTGCCATGTGATCCACAATTGAATTTTGCTCCCTAGGAATCACCTGGTTGATAAATGCTTTGAAAAATTCAATGAGGTCCCAAAACCTTTGTCTATAAGACCACATATGGATATTATTTTCATCTGATATGTTGCAGACCTAATTAATTATATGTTCATAGTCTCTGAACACCATTATTTTCTTAACACCCATCCGCTCAGCGAGGCTTAGACCTTGCACAAGACCTTCATAATCGGATTTATTGTTCGAGCAAGTGAATTGGAAGAAGAAATAACTAAGAATGTTTTCATCGATTGGAGATGTTAAGCATATCCTGGCACCAATTCCAACCTTGCATTTTGCACCATCAAAGTGCAATGTCCACAACTCTACAATTTGTTCGATCGCAGGGTCCTTTACTACATTCAAGATTTCTTGATCTTCACCATAGATTATGTAGGTGTCCAACCCAGTAGCATGATAGTTTCTGAAAGGATCAGCATCTATGTATTCACTCAAGAGGACCTCTTCTTGATCATTCTCATCCTTGAGTAGCTCAATATCGTAAGTTTCTTCTTTGGTTAAAGAAGTATGAGCAACTTCAAAGTTGACCATAGCTTCATCGACTACATATTCCAAATGCAGAGGTTCTGATATTATATTTAGTTTAGCTATGTGGTTGGTCCAGAGGATCAGGTGCAACCAGTCCAAAGAAAGGTATCTTCCTATCTTTGAAGTGAATTCTCAGGATAGGCAGAGGCCGAACATGAGGGTAACATATAGGATTATAGTATCTTGTGGAAATATGATGCCAGGGAAGGAGAATAAAGTTAAGGGGAGGTATTTGATTACACCAATGGTCTCTACTTTGTTCCCATCTAGCTACATAAACCCCCTCTTTAAGGGTTCATAGCGAAGTCCTAAGGCTCCATCTATCTGCTTGGACATGACTATGGTGTTGGAACCAGAGTCAATCACAAAATTATGCAACAATTTCTTTCCTACAATGAGAGTTAAGAAAAAGGGATTGGGTCTCAGCTTCTCTTCTTTGACCTTAGTAGAGGTATCTTATGTAGTATTTGTGAGAGCTTTGGCCAAAGGCGATGATTTAGTAGCCTTTTCTTTGAGAAATTTCTTTGTCGGTTGAACAACCACATCTTCTTAGAGGGCCTTTTGTAGTAATGAATTTTGCTTCGAAATGGCTAAGATATCCCAAAGGGATACATTAGTAGAAGATTTCATCAATTGTTCCACCATGTTGAATGGTGGTGGATTCGATGGATTCAGTTTTTTGGCCATGGTTATAACAATCTCTTTGAGCAACTACAGTTGCAAAGCAATTGTGGAAGGACTAGGGGATTTGTCGGGGATGCTTCTAGGCTACAGAGTGATCGGTTCACCTATGAATCTTCTTTTTGGTTGAGTGTTTTAGTTGGACACCACTTGCGGGGTCTCTGATGTGGATGCTTCATACATGAACACCACTTCTTCTCCTTCCATCCATGAGAAATGTCATGGTTAGGAGCTATGTTGTTTTCCTACTCCGAGGACATTCCTCGCATTTGTGGAGAGGCATATGTATAGCCTCCTAAATTTTGTGCAAAACCTTGGCTACTTTATTCTGCAATCTTCTGTTGTAAATTTCCACACAGAAAATTTGTTGGCACATGAGCATCACCACAAGGGAAGCACCGGGGATTGATCTCTTCAGTGAGTTTGTTTTTCCCTACAGCCAATTCTTTTCTTATACTTGGATGATCAACTCCCAACAGAGTAGGTACTAGTGCTATTTGGTTAGTTGTCTGAGCTTGTAGATTTGTGTGCATGCCTCCTTGATATTAGTTTTGTTGGTATGAAGGCCTTCCACCTTGATAGTTTTGTTAGGCTGGTCTTGGGGGGGTGGGTTACGCTTGATAGTAGTTACTTAATTTTCTAGGTTTTGCAACAATTATTTTATGTCGCTCATCTCATCCTTTGAAGAGACAGATCTAGAAGAAACATTTTGTGGCATGCTCAAATATGTGTGCATAGACTAAGGAGGCATGAGCACATTGGTAGATGGAATCTCCTAGGTGGGAATTGATACTTTACGAAATATAGGCATGATGGGTTGAGGTGGCAACTTCCTGGCATCGATCAAATTGTTCTCCGCCTTGACTCCTACATTGTATGCATCTAGTAGAGTGGTTCTGTTGAGAGACTGGATCATCATCGAGATATCGGCATTGATGGATTTCAACTAGAACATGAATGCCAACTCAATCAATGGTCATATAATAGTTTGTATCCTCTGCCAAGTTATATGGAACCAAGCATTGAAGTCAGTCGTGGCCTCACATGGGGCCCACTTTATGCTTGCTAGCTAATGGTATAGCAAAGACCTGTCTCCACCATTCAAAAATCTCTCATAGAAAGGGTCTTTGAGATGATCCTAGGTACCGATGGTATTAGCCAGTAGCATGCGGTACCAATCTAATGCTTTACCTCTAAAAGAAGCTACAAGCAACCTTAGCACTATTTTTTGATCTATAACTCTGTGCACTAAACACACATCTGCCACATCTTGCAAATGTTCAGATGGTGTTCTTGAGTCATCTTCAGTGAATTTAGGATTAGATTGTAGAGAAGAAACCAAAATAGGGGCATAAACAACAGTGCAACTGGTGCTACAAGGGGACTTCTAACATCCCAAGCCACATAATTTCTATTTATGATTTGCAACATGGCTAGTGGAGGGATCAAATCACTCACTAGGCGAGTTTGGGTTTGTGTTGTTACTAGTCAAGGCACTAACAAGCCAGGGTTATTTGTTGTTTGAGACCTAGTAAAAGGTTGATGGCTCATACACCATTTATTGATTTTGGTAAATTTAAGCAGTCCCACTTGGTGTGCTATTAAAAAGAAGCTGTTGATACAAAAAATTAACAAGGTAACAACCTTTATGGGAAACTCAGTTAAAGGGGGAACCTATTGCGCTAAACTGAGTGACCTCCGGGTTTTTTAAGAAGCTGAATTCTTTTGTAATTTGGGGGTAAAAAAGGGGTAGAAGGAAATGAATATAAAATAAATCTAATCTAAGGTGATGTGCCAAGAAGTAGATATGGGAATGATTAAACTATCTATTAGATATGATTTAAGGGCCATTCAACAATCTACTATGTCCTAGAACAACACATATGAAAATAGAAATCTAAACAACGTATTCAATGACATAAAATAACTTCCATACATCTATTAAAAAAAAGATTCGAAGACATGGTCTCAATCAACTAGCTTATATTGAAACTATAGAAGTCTACGAAAAAATTACTCAATATAATAAAGACCCAGTATACAACTTTATCAAATAGTCAAAAAATAGAAAGGCTGAACAATGGCACAATTTCCAAATCTTATGCAATAATCTAAAACAATACAAAGCCCTAGTGTCTTTCCAAAATTTCTCTATAAATTTTGAACCCTTGCTTCAAAAGAAGAAGCAGTATTTATAACTAAAATCCCATTGCCTGGCGGGCCAGAAACAAAAAAGATCTTCTGATTATGAGAAATTATGTATATAGCAATGATTCTCCTAGCTGTTGCAACTAAAAAAGATTCGAGCCATGAATATGGTCGCTCCAGTGCAAGATGCATCCCCTATGAATGATGGTAGTGGTACCAATAGAATAAAAAGTTGACATGTGTTACTCACTCATGACGATAGTTAGAACACATGGCAGCTATGGTGAGGTTGTTGCTTGCTCCTTAATTTTGCACGATGAAGCCTTTAGAAGATCCATGTGGCAATAGGTCAAGGCCTGAGGCTCATTTCTCTCTCCCTGTGATGAAAGCTTGCATAGTGAAGAGACATGGAGGTCTCCCTTACAAATGGTGTTGTAGTTGGGGGCTTCCAAGGAATGTATGTAGACCGATGCTATGTGGCATGCAGTTTGGGCCTCAGAAGGAGGAAAAGGAGGTAGCCTTGAAGAGTGTGAATTTCTAACACGTGGAAGAATTCAAGAGTCATTGGAAAAGCAAAGGAAGGAATCCTTATGAAGAGCACTTGACAGATGTGTGACAACATTTAGACGAAGCCTTTTTCACAAAGAGCCTAATGGTTTTCAACAAATAGGGTGCAGGCCAATACTTAGCAAAATAAAAATAACCCATAGGGAGATTGGGGAAATTTATAGTCACAGTTACCTTCCATATCTTCTAGCTCATACACATTATTTTCCTTGCACGTGCTGATACGGAAGGGTCCCTTCCATAGTGATTCAATTTTTTTATGTTGTCTTGGTTTCACAACGTGCTCATCGTAGTTTAGAACCAGGCTTCCTTCCCTGAAATTTGGGTTGGAGGTCTTTTTTTTGAACCATAATTTTATTTTCTATTGCTGACTGATCATGGCTTCATAAGATTTTTCTCTATCTTCCTCAAGGTTTAGGAGTTTCTTCAACCTTTCTTGCATTCAACTTCTTTCTTCAACCTCTAGGGCTTTTAATAGTTGCAACGTAGAGCTCTCTATGGAAATAGTTAAAACTACCTCTTTCCCATATACTAATTCATAAGGGGAGGCCTTCAAGATCTGTTTGGATGTAATCTGGTCAACCCACAAAGCAGCTTATAGGTGCTTGTTCTAGTCCCTTTGTCATTCTGACCTGATGTGCTTGATTAACCTAATTAGGTTTTTGTTGTTCGACTCTGCTAACCCATTTCCTTGTGGGTAGTAATTTGATGAATTTTTAAGGTAAACCCCATGTTTGAGAGAGAAATATGACATCCCTGAACCCACAAAAGCTCAAGCATTGTTAGATATGACGGTTTTTGGTGAACCAAATCTTGCTACTAGCTCTTCAAGGAAGTTGAGGATCTTGCCTTCTGTATTTTCAGGGTGACGACCTCCATCCACCTCGTGAAGTAGTCAGTTGTCATAAGGATCCATTTATGGCCAACACTAGAAATAGGATTTATCATCTTGACAAAATCCAAACCCCACTGAGCAAAGGGATCCTTAGTTACAATCGAGCTCAGGCGTAGGGTATAATTCTTTCTTTTTCCAATAAAATATTGGCACATAGTACAATTTTGCACCAAATGGTGCATTTTGAAAAACATGGAGGGCCAATAATATCTTGCTCACATCCTCTTCAAAGAGATAGTCTTGGTAGAGATATTCCCACCCTCAGGACTACTATGAAATTCATTAAAAACTCTTTCTACTTTTTTCTTATTCAAGCATCAGAGCAAGAAAATGTTATAATTTATTTTGAATAAGGTACCTTCAATTAGTACATACCTCGTACCTTACAATCAGTATTATCACCTTTTGTGAGGAAGAAGGTTAGTCGGGTGCTACCCCTTTTTCATATACTACATTCGATCTGTCACCTACGACTCATCGGACTCGAATTGGTTTGTGTAGGCCTGATCGGTCTCCTTCTTAGCTAAGGAACTTGATTCTTGTGCAAGATATTCACACAGACTTCTTCCATGAACCAGATTGGTTGGTTTAATATCCACAGCATATTCTAGGGTCTTAGTGATCCAATTGGCCCTCTTTTCAATTATTTCACCCTCAATGATATACACCCACACACTAGGATGTGTGATGAGAATGGTGATTCTGTTGGGTAATACCAAGTGTCGGAACATATTTAGGATTTTAACAATAGAAAAAGTCTATTTTTCAACAAAGTTATAATTGGCTTCATATCCTTTAAGAGTCCTACAGTGAAATGCAATGGGATGCTCTCTATTATTTCCTTCACCTTTTTGAGTGAGTACCAAAGCTATGCTATGTTGGTTTTTGTATACATAAAGTAAAAAATCCTTGGAAAATTCTTGGTTAGCCAACGTCAGGCAGTGGAGATGGCTACCTTTATTCACTCAAAAGTTTCTTTTCCTTCGGGGGTCCATTTGAACATTAGGTTCTTTTTGAGCATCAGCGTGATAGGTCTTGTGAGGCCTACAATGTTTGAAATGAACCAAGTGACAAAATTGATCTTTCCTAGAAAAGACTGCAACCCTTTCTAATTTATTGGTAGAGGAAACTCCATTATAGATTTCACCCTTGCAGGGTCTATTGCTATTCCCTCCTTTGATACCACAAAACTAAGTAGCTTGCCTTGGGGCACTCCGAAAACACATTTTTTGGGATTCAAGGAAATCTCAAACCTTGAAATTTCTAGAAAACCTTTTCTAGATGATCAAAGTGATCATCCTATGGTTTTTAAAAGACAATTATGTCGTCCAGATATATTAGAATAATCTGATTAATTAATCCTTTGAAAGTGATATCCATTGCTCGCTGAAAAGTTACACCAACATTTGAAAGTCCAAAGGGCATCTTTGGGTATGTGAACATTCCCTACTTAGTAGTGAATGTTGTTTTATGTTGGTCACCTTCTTTTACATATACCTTGTTATAACTCAAGAAACCATCAAGTAATTAAAACATCTCTGATCAGGCCATACTCTGCAGGATCATGGAAAAGGGTAGTGGTCTTTTAGAGAGGCTTTATTCAAATATTTGAAATCCATATAGAGCCTAATATTTCCATTCTTTTTTCGAATCGGTACTAGATTAGACACCTAGGTGGAATGCTTAATCAACTATATGATCCTTGATTTGATTAATTTGGTGAGCTCTTGTACCATCAATGCTTCGACCTTTAGATTGGCTGGCTTTATTTTTGTCAAACGAGCCTTGAACCTTCAGACAAGTCAATAGTATGTTGATTTATACGCATATCATATCCTCTAAGATCATAATAGGTCAAGGAAATGACCGTGTCATATCTAGAACATAGACCCTTTAGTCTTTCCTTATCCTTTTGTAGAATGTCCCTTTCAACCTTTAACTTTATGTCGCTTCTGAAATTGAGCTCTTCATAATCCCTCTTATCTATAGTGAACCTTTTTTTGCTATTTCTTGCATCCTCATAGAAAAAAATATTTTCAAGAGAGATTAAACCTCAAGGAAGTTTATTACCTTTTAACTAGATCACTTTCCCTCTAAGAGACTTTGTTTTAGGCTGTGAATGGTCAGAAGCTTTTCTTGATTTATGTAAGAAGGTGGAAATCTATACATCATCCTCAAATACTTGCTAGTTTTGATCATTTTCAATAATATCTAGTTGGCCAATGATCTATAGTGCATTTTTCTTCGTTGTTGAATCATAAACTAGTTTAGACTATGAAGCAATCAAATCCATTCAATCAACAACCTTGTTCTAGGAGTGTGAGATAACTCAAATGTTAAAAGCCTCATAGCTCTCTATTAGATCCCATATCTGATGTTTGTACAAATTCATTCTTATATTCTTTGTATCCACTTGCCCATGGACCTGGCTCACAATCAACTCTGAGTCTCTAAATTCTTGCATTCTCTTTATGCCCATATGTTCTACAAGGATAAAACCATGAACCAAGGCTGCATATTCTGCATCATTATTTGAGAATGGGAACTGAAAATGAAAAGCCTCGAGGGTCTTTGACCCTATTGGGGACACTAGTCAGACACCTCCTCTAGAACTAGCTTTGCATTTGGAACCATCTAAATATAATTTCCATAGACGGTTGTCACTCGAATCATTATGTTCCTCCCAATCCTTTATCGATTTTAGAAAGACTTGATCATCGTTGAAGATCACATAGGTGCCTAGTCATGTCGCATGAAAGTTTCAAAATGGGCCAGAGTAAATAAATTGGTTGAGGAGGACCTCCTCTTTGGGGGTCTAATCAATAATTTATTCTTCGTCTTCCAACATCTCAACATGATACTTCTCCCTTTGTGATAAGGAGGTATGTGCTACTTTAAAGTATAGGACTACATTTTCTACTGTGTTCTGGATGCAAAGATTCAGATACGATTTTCATCTTCACCCCATACTTGGTCCTTAATATTAGGTGAGACCAATCTAGCAGTAAATATCCACCAAGCTTTGCTATGAAGTCTCTTGAAAGGAACATTCCAAATATCAAGGGAATGTATCACAACTATTTATTTTGTGATCATTTGGCTTGGACATGAGAAGAGGGTTAAAGAAAAATCTTTGATGCAGCCGATGGTTAGAACCTTCTTGTCATCCAATTGCATGATTCCCTTCTCAAGGGGCTTATACTTAAGTTTCATGGCATCAACCACTTATTTAGGCATGACTATTGTACTAGCTCTTTAGTCAATCATTTTATTATGCAAAATATTATCTCCCACAATAAGTGTTTAAAAGAAAGGTGTGGGCTTTGGATTGCTTACCTCTTTCTCTTTCAAATTTCCCACATCATTCATATAATTTGTGGCTTGTGAACGTTGGGGTTTTGATGTGAGCCCTTTTTCTTTACTTTCATCGCACGATGAAGTTGCATCTATCTACGGTATTTTTTCTTCCTTCTTTAATGCTTCCTAGAGCAACATCTTTTGTTCAAGAATGGATATGACATCCCAAAAATATATGTTAGTAGGCGCCTTCTTCAAATTTTCCACCACATTGAGTATTCTGACTGGCGAGGCCTTGGGTTTAAATGGTGGTGTCTCTCTTGTCTTCAGGGGAAAATGATCTATAATGAATGGGCTCAGTACCTTATCCATCTCCTTATTTGGCAACAAAAGTGTTCATGAATGAAAAGTAGATCAGCCAATGGCTTGCAAAGCTTTCTTTTCTTGTGGCTATAGTTGATGTAGCTATGGATGCATCAGATCTTCTTGTATGTATACTTTCATGAGCCTTCCTTTAGATCTCGTATCATAATCTAACTGTACTTATGAGGCACTAGTTGTCAAAGCATGATTTGAAAATACTACATCTTCTTCCTCCATCCATGAAAATAGCACTCAGTCTGATGCAATATCCAACTCTTTTTCTAAAGACGTTCCTTGCATTTGTGCTCTAAAGCGGTCATTTTCCATTTCAAGAGATTGATATTCCCCTGTATTTGGGAGTACACCCTTGTTTCTTTGTTCTGCTATCTTCTGCTGTAGATTTCCCCTCAGAAAATTTTGGGGCATGTGAATATCATTGCATGGGAAACACCATGCATTTTCTTCTTCTGCTAATTTTTTCTAGCCTAATACTAGATCCTTTCTCAGACTGCTCTTGACAGCCTGAAGCGGCATAGTAGATGGAACTATTTGGTTGGCGTACACTATTTTCTAACCTCCTCATTTTGAGGGTCCTTGTTATATGTTATGTTGATAGGATGGCCTTTTCCTTTGATAGGTTTGAGTGACCTACTTCAGAGATGCTACTTGCTTCCAGTTGATGAGGACTAACTCGTTAGAAAAATACGGCATGAGAATCTTCATATCGTTGATGTCTATTGCTAGTGAGGAGGATCCTGGTGTGCTTGGTTGCACAATGGGATACACATAAATGGATTGTGGCATAGATGATGTCATTACTTGTGGAGTGGAGGTGTTTTGAGTAACTTCTTCCTATGGATCACCGAAGATTTCTATAAATTTAGGCATTGGTGTGTGGTCACAATTTCCCAGCGTCGATCAAACTATTTTCTACTCTCAAAACCAAGTCGTATGGTTCAGGTAAGATATCTCCTCCCATAGAGGTTCTCATGACCATGATATCCATTTTTAATTTTTTTTAGATAAAACATGAATGCCATCGTGGCCAAACGCCTAGTGGTCACATGAATTCTTTCCCACATTTTATGGAACCTGGTGTTGAAATCGCTCATGGCCTCTTGATGGTGATTAATTGATGTAGCAATGAGGAGCGATCTCTATTTTTCTGAGAAATGTTCACGTAGTCTCTCCCCAAGATGATCACAAGAGCGGATAGAACCAGAAGCCAGAGATTGATGCCAATCATGAGCCTTTCCTTTGAAAGATGTAGCCAATAACCTAAGAGAAATATTTTCCTCCATTATGCTATGTACTCTTCATACCTTTGCTATATCTTGGAGGTGTTTAGAGGGGGTTTTGAAGTCTTCTCTAGAAAATTTTGGAACAACTTTGAGGGCATTAACAGGTATAGTAGGCCATACATCTGGGGGTGTAGGTGGTTTTAGCAGAATACCACTATCTCATGTCAACATTTCTAGGAGTAGGGGCAACTATATGAGCCATGGATAATAGATTCTTATGAATTGGGTATACTGGTATTCTAATTTGATAAGTTCACCCCCCTGGTTGAGTACATAAGGCTCTACATCTTGGACTTTCACTTCTTGCCCTATTACTTTTTATAGGTGAAACAAATATGTAAGTCTTCGTCTCCTTGATATTGAGGCAGGTAACTAGAAGTACTGGAAATTTACTCTTATGGATAGTCTTGTTTGGATTCGGGGCATGAATTTTCCAGCCTATTTTCCTAGTTTCATTCAACAAATATTTCTTACTCCAAATCAGATGTTCAAAAAAATTTAGGTCCCTCCAGTTGTGTCAAAAAAAAAATTGTTGATCATCAAATCTTGTACCTCTTCGACAACCTTATGGGAAATTTAGCGAGTGGGGTGTTAGCTCTCAAAAACGCAAGTTTGAACCATGAAAGGTGGCCAAGCTTCCATGACATTTTAGGGTAACAGAAAAAGGTTTTGGAATAATTAAACCTTCTACTCTTTAGATGCTGCTAGACCTAGGCGGGTATACCTATTTAAATTAAGTAGATTTGAATTTTGAACTTCTCCTATTGCCCTAATTTATCCAAGATGGCAATTTGAAATGGATAAAATAAAACAATTTTGGTACAACTAGCACAATAATATTTAAATTAAAACCTAAAATGCTCAAAAAAGACAAATAAAAGATTGTGAGTGAAACTAAAGGATGAAAATGAAAAGACCAGTGGCTTATAGGGTTTACGGAGTCAAGAAAATCTAAAACAAATTTACTTGTTCTGGCAAACATTCAAGTTGTTTAGCATTTTATTTGGTTTATAACCTGTATATACATGCAATATTGTGATTACTGAGTTCTTCTTAATAATCCAATTGATATTTCCTAATTACTATGATCAATTTAGAGAATTTAATCTTTACTGGAAAGAGACAATTAATTGATCATACAAGTACATCAAATGTGCATCGATGAACTATGTAAAAACTTGTTTACACTAATTCAAATAACCAGGAAACACCATTATGGAGACAACTTCAATAATACCCTTCGATAAATATCATAAACAACTGATACCAGAAACACCGCACCATCATATTAAATTTTCATTGATATCTCCATGATTTACATATGCTACCAGTCTCATCCTTTTTCAAAATTGTATTCTGTTGTGTCTTCTCTATTCTCTATCTAATTCTACTTCGCTCTCTTTACATTGTTTTCAAAACGGTCAGTTATACATTGAGAAAATGAAAGGACACGTCCCTTCGGAAATAGAAGAAATCAAGAATATAAAACAAAGATAGAGAATAGTAAGCTCTACTTAACCATAAGTGAGTCATAGCAAGGTAATCCAAATAGTTTTGGCAGTTGAAAGTATTCACATCTTCAACGGCATTCTAGATCGTGGTTTCCATCTTGATCATTTCCTCAATCTATTCACTCACTTCCTCTAATGTTGTACCCTTTGCAGAAGTTGTCTTTATGATTTCCTTCAGCACTGTATCACATTCATTCTTCCACCTAGTGGCATCTTTCAATTCCCATTTATTATCAGAGAATGCAATCACAGTTGTCTTGGCAGCTTCAACCAATCCCTGTTTATCCCCGAGCAACTCATCATAGAATTCTTCATGATGAGTGATAATATGATCTGCAGCTTCAATTACAGTACAGCCAGCCTCATCACATGTGGTCAATTCATGAAATTTATCCATAACCCGCTCATTCATCCTTTCATTCTCCTTCACTGCATCCAGAGTAGAAGAATACTTCCCCCATAATTGATTTAACTAGGATGTTAAATTGACCTATCTTTTCTTAACAATGGCTATAGTGGCATCATACTTCCCCTGATTATAAGCACTTGACCTAGCCCAATGATCTTTTATTTGAGAGCTTTCTCCCTAAGTGAGCATTTTGGTTGAAACTACTGGAACACCAACCAAGTCTTTCAATCTATCATTTTCTCTTAACAGTCTCTCATTATTTGCCTTATACATTTCTCTTTCCCTTATCAACGCCTGGATCTGTATTTTATTCAATTTTGCAATATCTATACCAATCTCTGTAGTTACCATAGGATCAGCTTCTCGAACCTTTAAGGTCATAACATGACCAAATTCCTTTTCTGTATCAATCACTACTGACTTCCTGTGGGGTGGGGACAAAGCCCATATCATCAATGATCCCTCATCAGTGTTAAACTTAGAGCCTGCATACACCTTTGTCACCAATTCCTTATCCAATTTGTGTGCAGTATTACTATCCTTTAAGAAGCTATCAAATACCAATGTAGAATACAAATCAAGTCTAGGAAAGATCATTACACTAGCATTCTCCAACATTTTTCTCCCCTTTTCAGGAGTCATATTTATCATTTCATCATCCACACATCTTCTTAATTGATCCAATAGTTGCTCTTCATTCCCAGAAGTGATGGCACCAACACCTTCTCTTATTTCTTTCCCCTTCTATTTGTACAACAATGATTTGAATTCTAAAGAGTTTATAAATTCATCGTCTGAGACAAATGATCTGTATTCCATATGCCTTGCATCAACATCACCACTTTCAAGACTTTGTTCTCTAATCGGGCAAATTTTCTCACTCCCAGAAGAAAAATTTCCTGTATCTTGCAATCCTTGGTACCTTCCAAATTTAATCCTTTCTTTGGCTGAATTGATGTATCCTTCAGGGTCAAAGTTTTTCCTGGGTGGTCCACTTTTCATATTATAATGCAATAACCTATCATGGAGTGAATTATATCCCTCCTTGGCCAACATAGTGAAATCACCAAAGCATAATGTACCAGGCATAAAAGCCTGCTTCCCATAAGAACTGAAAATCATGACACTGCTGTAATCCATTTGTCTAACAATTTCCAAATATGCAATTTTGTTTGGAATTGTCCTTGGTAAAATAAAAGGGGTACCTTCAAATCCATACACCTTGATCATTGTAGCTCCTTCCAAATAGTACCAATCACCCTAGTTATGATCGATTGGCCCATTAAAATCTTTGGGATGAAGAAACCTTTTAATCTCATCAGTTAATGAATAATTATAGGGATACTTATATAGTTTATACAAGGGTTTTCACAAAATACTCTTCAAAATGTATGAAACTAGAATTAGCAAACCTGCTATCCCAAATAGTAGTCCACAACTGAATAGGAAATGCTTCACCTTCCTTACCAACTTGAGAAATTCTCACCTCTGGAGGCCATACTCCCAACACCTGACCAAAGTACAACACCAAATGCATCAACAACGAATAAAGTCTGAGATGAACAATAGAAGCTCCATTCTTTATGGCCACCAATCTTGAATCAAGCTCCGTAGCAATATATGAAGCATAATCAAATGGCTTGGAGTTATGATATTGAATATACGTTGTGATAATCATTGGCACAATTGACATGAGTTCCGAGGCATCCATCCCTAAGACTTGACACACTGAGAAATATGTGTACTTGATGTAAGGTTCAAACATATCTACATGATAAGGAGGCCCTTCACTATTTTGCAAAGGTTCTAACTTGTTACCCTACTTAATTCTATGGATAGGCAACCTCCAACCCTTATAGATTGTGTCCATTCTTGAAAATTCCTTTTGCAACTCTTCACAACTGATCTCCTCATTGCAAAACCCTTCCAATTTGAAAACCTCACCTATTGCTTCTTTAGACACATATATTTGTGGTTTTCCAGATGGGTCACATATAGCCCTCTGCTTTGGATCATAATTATCTACAAGCAATTTTACTAACTCTGCATTTACAAAAACATTAGGGCACACCAATTTCCCTACATACAATTTCCATGGGTTACAGACTGGTTCAAAATGGTTTCCTCTGTGGTAGTGGAAATGGAATAGCTCATAACATCTTATGGCAGTCTAGACATCACCTATGAATTTACACTTCTCATCTAATTTATCAACTTCTGCCCTAAGCTATGCAAACCTTCTCGCCTTAGGGCCCGAGCCAGGTAACTGATCAATAAGGTCCTAATTTAACCTCCTTTCAGTGCCCTCTTGCTCTATATCAACCTTTTGTTTCTTTCCCTTTGACAAATTACTCACAGCAAGCTTTCTACCCTTACCCTTTCCAGAACTAGAGGACTCCATTCTCAAGCTTTATAGAATCAAAATGCAAAAGCCAAGGAACAGTCACTTAGAGTTTTCTGCTCGAGCTCTTTAGATTGAAAATCATCCTTGTTCTTTGTTCAACATGCCAATTCACCTGCAATCAACTCGGAACTGAAGAATTGATTCAATCTTTACTGTGATATCCCATCGCACCATTAATGAGGCACGAATGAACACCAATTTGAAACTGGCACTGTCGCATCAACTGTCCTTTTGATAAGAGATTTTTAAATCTGGGGCGAAATCCCTTTTCAACATCTATTACACATTTCACCAGGATAGAATGCAGTCTTATCGACACCTGGGATCCAAAAAATGATGACTGTTGCTCATGTTTTCTATGCCATTGTAACATTCTAAGTTAGGGAGATGTCACACAGACCTTATTGTGTCACATCGATATGCATTTCTTTCAAGTTACAGTCGCTGAGACAAAATTACCCTTTCACCGATGAATTATCACTTTGGCATGTCCATTAAGTTGCCTCGCCGAAAAATCTACAAATGAAGTCACACTTTCAGAAAGATAGTAAATCTTCGGGAAGACTCATACCGATACCAAATGTTTTACCAAAAACATCTCTACAGATTACTCCCGTTCGGTGAGACTCACCCTGAACTACTTGTCGGTATAACACTCAAACTTTGGTGAGGCTTATGCCGAAAGATTCATCTCCTGGTGATATATATCTCTTTCGGCATATCTTCCGAATCGGGAAGACCCCAGGACTTTCTCCAATAGTCTTTTGAATCCCCTTGCATTAAGTTCAGCAAGAAAAAAGTAACCTCACCAAGACCTTCCCAGAAGACATAAGTCTTACCGAAACACTTTTCTTACAAGTCAATTGGCAAGACACAATGATGTCACTATGACTTCATGCCGATACCCATTAGTTTGGCCGAAATGACCCCTCCACATTACTAGTCGGCAAGACCAACTAAATTCGCTATGAAATGATGAGGACACCCCAGCATATGCCGATATGAATCTTCTTAATCGTCAAAACAAAAGGAAAAGTCCTGTCGACTATCTACAACCAATACATGTTAGTGAAAATATATCTCGGGGAGACTTTTACCATGTCTTGCCGATATGGTTTTTTAATGGAATAAGAAAAGGTAAATGGATCTAAAATGGATCATATGACATAGAATATGCAAGACAATACAAAGAGGGGACTTTATGCTTAAGGTAAGGACTTAATGCTGGAAAATCATGAATGTAATGGACTGTAAAAATTCAAAATTTTCAGTTCTAACAGTGGCTCTATCTTGGGATGAATGATAGCAAGATCATTACAAGGATTTAGATTTTTGGATAAGCAGACCAAACTCAAGATGATGGAACATGCGAGCATGATGGAACAGATGGTAATGCAAAAGGATGAGACCCTACACTACTGTACATGGAAAAGAATTTGAAAAAGAAAACATCAGGATTGTCCATGTACTTGCAAATCCTATTTCCTTTATATCCTAGAATACTGTGCATGGAAAAGAATTTTGAAAAGGATCATTTAGAGTTGTCCATGCACTGGCAACCCCCAATCCTTTGTGTTGCCTTAAGAGAAAAATTGTTTCAGAAATGTTCCATGTATAGGCAATTCTTGCTGCTCACCCACCATATTTTGCAAGTAGTATGAGTCTTCACCTTTCTTTTCAACCACCACAAATGGCCCTAGCCACAAGCTTCAAACTTCCCATGTTTTCCCTTCTCCTGGCACCTTGCATTCCACATTAGTACCAAATCACTTTCTCCAAATTTCCTAGCCTTTTCGTTTTTGTCAAATAAATACTTCATCTATGTCTGCAACTTTACATTCTAATTTTGAGCCACCCTCCTTATTTCATCCAGTTCAGCTAACTATTCCATTCTTTCCTCCATAGGTTCAGGAATATCCAAATCTTCCTGAAGAACAAACTTGTAAACTGGTAACAAGTTTTGCAAAGGCATCCTGGCCTATGCTCCATACACTAGCTCGAATGGGGACTTCCCAATTGCCTTCTTTACTGTAATTCTATCAGCCCATATAGCTAGTCTTAATTTCAAATCCCAACCCTTCTTATTCTGACCTAGCATCCTTTTTATAACCTTTAGGAGACTCTTATTGCTAGATTCTGCTTGTCCATTAGCCTGTGGATGATAAGGAGCTACATAAGAGATAACAATACCATATGTGCTACAGAAACCTCTAAACTCATCTGATCTAAAACACATTCCATTGTTAGTGATCAACCTTATTGGTGTACCGAATCTAGTAATGATATTATCCATCAGGAACTATGTCACCACCTTACTTGTAGCTTGTTTGGATGGAATGGCCTCTACCCACTTGGTAAAATAATCAATGGCCACTAATATCCAGCTATGCCCACCACTTAAATTTTCTTGTATTTCCCCAATGAAATGAATTCCCCATTGATGAAAAGGGGCATCAGCCTGCATGGGTCGAAGTGGCAAAGCTCCTTGATACTTCAGTTTTCCAGAGAATTTCTGGCAAGCTTCACACTTCCTTACATGTGTGAAAGAGTCATTAAAGACTTTTGGCCAATAATATCCTGCCCTGAGAATCTTTTGAGCAGTTTTTTTTGCTGAGTAATGTCCTCCACAAACTCCTTCATGCATTTCACTCAAAACATGTTTAGATTGAAATTCATCTAGACATAACAACAATATACCATCCTTGTTTTTCCAAAATAAATCTCCATCCATAAAAACATATTTAGACGCCTGTAACTTCAATTTTCTTCTTTGGGTGTCATTCATTTGCTCTGGACATTTCATGTATTTAAGATAATGCATAATATCTATATACCAATGAGTATGTTCAATGCTTGCAATTACATTCTCCTCTTCTATATTGCAAATCTGATTTGCTTCAATATTTTCTTTTGCCATTAGTTTAGCCAAACCCTGACCTCTGACTAGTTTAGTAATTTGTACCTCTATGTCAAACTCTTGGATTTTGTTGATCCATTTGCATCTTTTACCTATTACTTCATATTGTGTCAGAATATCTTTGATTGCTGCATGAGGAACATAAGCAACTACTTTGGCTCCAACAAGATATGGTCTGAAAACTTTTACAACTTTCACTAATGCAAATGCTTGCTTCTCCATTAAACCATACTTCAATTCAAATCCCTATAATGACTTATTGAAGAAAGATACAGGCTATTCATGACCATCTTCATTTTTATATAGCATAACAGCTGTAACAGTGTGCATTGAGGCAAACCAAAAAATCTGAAAAGGTTTTGAAAAGTTAGGAGACTTAAGAACAGGAGCCTCCTTGATGGCTCGTTTAATAGCTACAAAAGCATCCAAAGCCTCTGCAGTCCATTCTATCTTCTATCCTTTTCTCAACATTCCGGCAATGGGTTTCACGATCTCAACAAAGTTAGAGACAAATCTCCTAATGAAATTTATTTTTCCAAAGAATGATTGTATTGCCTTAACATTTTTAGGGATAGGTATTTTATCAATGGCCTCAACCCTCTCAAGGTCTATCCTAATCCCTTCCTTTGAAACAATATGTCCTAAAAGTTTACCCTCTGTGACTGCAAAATTACACTTCTTGGGGTTTAAGCTGATTCCATATTCAATAGCTTTTATAAATACCTTTTCCAAATGATGAACATGATCTTCAACCTTCTTGGAATAAGTAGTGAGGTCATCTTGATACACCACCATGAGAATACTAATCAAATCAGCAAATGCCACATCCATGGCTCTTTGAAAAGTCGCCCCTGCATTAGTAAGACCAAATGGCATTCTCAAATAGACATATGTTCCCCAAGGAGTCATGAATGTTGTTTTGTATTGTTCTGATTCTTTAACCTTAACCTGATTATACCCTGAAAATCCATCCATCATAGATAACAATTCAGAACCTGTCACTTTATGCAGTACAACCTCCATATTTGGTAGAGGATAATTATCCTTAAGGGATGCTATGTTTAGATTCCTAGAATCTACACATAATTTGATATATCCATTCTTCTTTCTAACAGGGACCAAATTTGAGACCCACATTGAATGTCTGATAGGCTTAATAATTCCACCATCTCTGAGCTTTACTAATTCCTCCTGCATTTTAGGCTCTAAAATTGGATTTATAGGTCTCTGCTTTTGTCTGAATGGTTTAGCATCTATTTTCAATGGTATTTCATGCTGGAACAAGTCTTCTCTATATGATTTTAGATCCTCATAAGACCAAGCAAATACATGTTTATACTTTCTCAAAAAATGAATCAGCATTTTCCTAATTGTAGGACTTATCTTTTTACCTATGTATACCTTTTTTGGTGCCATCTCAGTCCCCAAATTAATTTCCTCGATATCATTTTTTCCAATTGGTGTTTGCTTCACAAAAGAACGATCATTTCCATCATATACCCTCTCAAGTGCCACCAACCCTTTAGGAAGTTTATTGGTTTTAAGCTGCAAAATCTCTTTACCAAATACTGTTTCTTTTCCATGAACTTCCTCTACAAAGGCATTGAAGTTGATTTCTTGGGCTTCATACTGGTCTATACAATGAAGGAATTTTAAAAGATCAGTGTCATCATTAAACACTTGCCAACTATATACATTATTAGGCACATCAGGCCTGGTCTTGAGTTCAATTTGTGACACTCCAACCAATGTAATATCATCTTTCTTCAACGCTACATTAGCTAGAAAATCTGCCATTATATTCTACGACTTGTCTAACCACTCAATTGAGAAAGCACCAAACAATTCAATTGCATCCCATACAACATTTCTATATTGCTTTAGTCTTTTGTTTTTTGCTGTATATTTTGACCTAACTTGTGAGACAACTAACTTTGAATCTCCTAGAACAACTAGCAACTTGATTTTATGTTTCACCGCTATATTCAGCCCAGTTAATAGAGCTTCATATTCCACCACATTATTTGTACATTCAAAAGTTAACAGGAATGAATACTTAAATGTAATACCTTCAGGCAAAACAAATACTATCCCAGCTCCATTACCTTCTTGGTTGCAGGCTCCATCAAAATACATTTTCCATACACCATTGTAGTTCTGTGCAGCATGCTTCTCGATAGTATCACTATTAGTCAATTCTGGTTGTGTTGTCTCTATATTGAAACTCCCAAGATCCACATCACAAAAATAGTTGATTTGATCTTGTGGCACGTAATCAATAAGCTGACTCATCCTTGGTTCCCTATACAACTTCACCTCTTGGCCATTTACTAGAATTGTTGCATAAGACAGATAAAATTGGACATTTCCACCAATAGTTGTTGTCCATTGTCTTGATAGAAGCATACCAAATTGAGGAGGGGTGTCAATCACTGTTATATCAATATTGTAAGCTTCTTGAGGATAAGCAACTAGCTTGACTTCTACATTTTTCATTATACCCACCACTGGAATAGGTCGGTTATCCATCGCATAACATTTCCCTTCATATGTATCCACCCACATGCCTAGCTATTTCATCACTCCTACTGGCATAATATTCATGGCAGTACCAGAATCTATCATGCAATTCCTCACTAATTTGTTATTTATGAGTAATGTAGTAAAGAAAGGATCAACTTGTGGTGGACTTGTCAACACATTACTCAAACATATTTATGGAATGTTCACTTTATCCTACTTATTTTTAGCAGTCACTTTATTTTCAGAAGCTACATGTTTTTCACTTTCATTTATTATCAATTGTACTACACTGTCCCTGTATTCTTTAATTTTCATCATTTCAAGAAGTGGGACACACATCTTTACCTGAGATAAAGCTTGAGTGAACTCAAAAGAAGAACCTTCTGCTTTAATCACTTTCTTTTGTTCTGCTGTTTCTCCTTCATTCTCTTCCTTTTCTCTCCTACCTGACAGATCTATCTTTTGAATTTCTTTGTGTAATTCTTTTACTGCCTCCTTTTGGATAGGATTTTGTTTGCTTTCTTCATGTTGTTTGTTTTCAGTCTTTTTTGACACCCCTTGTACAACTTTCTGATCTTTCATAAAGATACCCCTAGGGACACCTTCCTTCTCATTTACTGTCCTATTTCTCAACTAGTATTTACTCTTTGCTTCCTCAACTGCAACAATAGTTAATCTCTCTATTTCCTCATTAGTAAGTCTCCTCACACTACTGTGAGAGGTAACCTCAATGGGTGGTGGTTCTACATAATCATCCTCAGAATCAGAAAAGACCTGCTGCTCAGCCATATGGATTTTGTACCTTTGCTCTGCAACATCATATTCATAACATTCTTCCTCCGAGGATGAATATCTCTCCTCAATATGGTGAAAAGCACTTGAAGTTAAGCAGACCTTGTGATTTTCTTCGCCATCTCCCATCAACACTCCCTCCTCTTGCATCTTCTGGGTTACAACACAATATTCAGGGGAATGTGGCTTATCACAAACTTCACAAAAATAATTATTATTCACCATATACGTTCCCTTTTTTCTCAATGGATCAGGAGTATCCTTGTCTCTAGGCCTATCTGTCATAGGTTTTCCATCTTTCCAATTTGTGTTATAATGCATACCATGTAACCTAGGCCTATCCTTCCTATACGTGTTCTCCTATTTATATTGATAATTATTGTTCTGTTGAATAGCCCTAGGGTTGTCTCTCTTATTCATTATCCTAGCAACCTTTCTATTGTTCTCAATTGTTAATGCTATCTTTTGTGCTTCAGCTAAGTCCCTTGGGAACCTGTTTCTCAACTCATACCCTGTCTTAGGGTCAAATGCATTTAGGTAAACACTTAATGCTATGGAATCCGGTAACTTTGATCCAGGGGGTATTCTATTCTGTAGTTTATTGAATCTTTTGTTAAAATCAAAGATTGAGTCATTCTGACCCTTCTAAATTTGCATTAGTTCATGGAGAGGAGTGTTTGGTGCACTCAGATTCCCAAATTGTTCAAGAAACTGACATTGAAATATCTGGAAAGAATATATAGAAGCTATTGCTAGACTATTGAACCAATCCCTAGCTTCCTCAATAAGGGACATCATGAATAACCTCATATGCAAATCTTCATAAGGTACATCCAAATCCTGAATAAAAGCATTGAAACTCCTCAAATGATCCTCGACAATGATTGCATTACTTGCTATGAATTTAGGCACCAAACGTCTCCAAGAACCATCCATAGGATAAGGGCACAACTGAAAACCTGTCGAATCAAACTGTCTGATCATAGTAGTATATTGATACTGGTACATAGGGTTATTATATTGTAAATTTTTTTGTGGCACATGATGTTGACTAGGAGGTGGATAATTATTTATATGTTGTGTGGGAATATGCGGTGGAAGATTTGGCTGTCTATGTTGATTTCCAATTTGATGGTGAGGGATCATTGGTGGTTGAAAATTCCTAGCACCATGATTATTATGTTTATGGGGTGGTATATACTTTGGGGGAGAGCTAGATCCCTGAGGAATATTATGAGCTTTCTGCAACTTGAACTCTTTTATTGCTTGAATCATTTGGGCCTTTTCTTGCTCTTCCCTCTCCCTTTTCTGAGACTCAAACTATGCTTTAATTTCATCATAAGTTAAAGATTCATAACCTTCTTGATGAACTTCCTGATTAGTAAGTTCATTCTTATTACCCTATATCTTTTGGTCATATTCATATTGAACTCTGAGTCATTCAACTTTGAGTCCAGCTTCAAATTCAACTTGTTTTTGAGCGTTGTAAAAAGGATTCCTTAGATCCTCTGGGCTACAAGGCTCTTCAGGTGAACTATCTTTCCATTTGTCAAAACAATTCTCACCAAAAGGTATTGATGATTTGTCTTTATTCATTAAGAACATGTCCTCACTTTTCCCTTTACCCTTGTCAACCTTATTATCTTTATACATCCATTTGTTATCACCAGGAGGAGCTCCGGAATGACCCCCCCTAAATTGAGATCTTCTTCCATTCATATTGCAATATTCAAATCAGAGTCCCCACCCACTTTTGAAAGTGAGAAAAATATTGTTACTTACTGTTCCCAGTGGAGTCTATATATAGGACTTTTGACTCTATGATTAAGGCGCAGATTCTTTGTTGTTCCCTAGCAGAGTCACCAATTTGTTAGCTCTCAAAAACAAAGGTTTGAACCATGAAAGGTTGCCAAGCTTCCATGACATTTTAGGGTAACAGAACAAGGTTTAGGAATAATTAAACCTTCTACTCTTTAGATGCTGCTAGACCTAGGTGGGTATACCTATTTGAATTAAGCAGATTTGACTTTTGAATTTCTCCTATTGCCCTAATTTATCCAAGATGGCAATTTGAAATGGATAAAATAAAACAATTTTGGTACAACTAGCACAATAATATTTAAACTAAAACCTAAAATGCTCAAAAATGACAGATAAAAGATTGTGAGTGAAACTAAAGGATGAAAACGAAAAGACAAGTACCTTATAGGGTTTACGGAGTCAAGAAAATCTAAAGCAAATTTACTTGTTCTGGTAGACATTCAGGTTGCTTAGCATTTTATTTGGTTTATAACTTGTATATACATGCAATATCGTGATTACTGAGTTCTTCTTAATAATCCAATTGATATTTCCTAATTACTATGATCAATTTAGAGAATTTAATCTTTACTGGAAAGAGACAATTAATTGATCATACAAGTACATCAAATGTGCATCGATGAACTATGTAAAAACTTGTTTACACTAATTCAAATAACCAGGAAACACCATTATAGAGACAACTTCAATAATACCCTTCGATAAATATCATAAACAACTGATACCAGAAACACCGCACCATCATATTAAATTTTCATTGATATCTCCATGATATACATAGCTACCAGTCTCATCCTTTTTTCAAAATTGTATTTTGCTGTGTCTTCTCTATTCTCTATCTAATTCTACTTCGCTCTCTTTACATTGTTTTCAAAACGGTCATTTATACATTGAGAAAATGAAAGGACGCGTCCCTTCAAAAATAGAAGAAAACAAGAATATAAAACAAAGATAGAGAATATTAAGCTCTAGTTAACCATAAGTGAGTCATAGCAAGGTAATCCAAATAGTTTTTGTAGTTAAAAGTATCCACATCTTCAACGGCATTCCGGATCGTGGTTTCCATCTTGATCATTTCCTCAATTTGTTCGCTCACTTCCTCTAATGCTGTATCCTTTGCAAAAGTTGTCTTCATGATTTCCTTCAGCACTGTATCACATTCATTCTTCCACCTAGTGGCATCTTTCAATTCCCTTTTATTATCAGAGAATGCAATCACAGTTGTCTTGGCAACTTCAACCAATCCCTGTTTATCCCCTAGCAACTCATTATAGAATTTTTGATGACGAGTGATAATATGATCTACAGCTTCAATTGCAGTACTGCCAGCCTCATCACATGTGGTCAATTCATGAAATTTATCCATAACCCGCTCATTCATCCTTTCATGCTCCTTCACCACATCCAGAGTAGAAGAATACTTCCCCCATAATTGATTTAACCAGGATGTTAAATTGACCTATCTTTTCTTAACAATGGCTACAATGGCATCATACTTCCCCTGATTATAAGCACTTGACCCAGCCCAATGATCTTTTGTTTGAGAGCTTTCTCCCTGAGTGAGCATTTTGGTTGAAACTACTGGAACACCAACCAAGTCTTTCGATCTATCATTTTCTCTTAACAGACTCTCATTATTTGCCTTATACATTTCTCTTTCCCTTAAGAATGCATGGATCTGTGCTTTATTCATTTTTGCAATATATATACCAATCTCTGCAATTAGCACAGGATCAGCTTCTCGAACCTTTAAGGTCATAACATGACCAAATTCCTTTTCTATATCAATCACTACTGACTTCCTATGGGGTGGGTACAAATCCCATATCATCAATGATCCCTCATCAGTGTTAAACTTAGAGCCTGCATACACCTCTGTCACCTTATCCTTATCCAATTTGTGTGCAATATTACTATCATTTAAGAAGCTATCAAATACCAATGTAGAATTCAAATCAAGTCTAGGAAAGATCATTACACCAGCATTCTCCAACATTTTTCTCCCCTTTTCAGGAGTCATATTTATCATTTCATCATCCACACATCTTCTTAATTGATCCAATAGTTGCTCTTCATTCCTAGAAGTGATGGCACCAACACCTCTTATTTCTTTCCCCTTATGTTTGTACAAGAATGCTTTGAATTCTGGAGAGTTTATAAATTCATCATCTGAGACAAATGATCTGTATTCCATATGCCTTGCATCAACATCACCACTTTCAAGACTTTGTTCTCTAATCGGGAAAACATACCTCTGAGTCCTCAACCTAGATACTTTCTCTATTCTGCTCTGTGGTACTTTATTCATTGGAGTTTCCTCACTCCCAGAAGACAAATTTCCTATATCTTGCAATCCCTGGTTATAGTTTTCAACCACTGCCTCTGCTTCCTCTTCATCCAAATTTTTGATCATATCATCAAAAGGATAAGGTACATGCTGGTACCTTCCAAAGTTAATCCTTTCTTTGGCTGAATTGATATATCCTTTAGGGTGAAAGTTTTTCCTGGGTGGTCCACTTTTCATATTATAATGCAATAACCTATCATGGAGTGAATTATATCCCTCCTTGGCCAACACAGTGAAACCACCAAAGCATAATGTACTAGGCATAAAAGCCTACTTCCCATAAGAACTGAAAATCATGACACTGTTGTAATCCATTTGTCTAACAATTTCCAAATATGCAATTATGTTTGGAACTGTCCTTGGTAAAATAAAAGGGGTACCTTCAAATCCATACACCCTGATCATTGTAGCTCCTTCCAAATAGTACCAATCACCCCAGTTATGATCAATTGACCCATTAAAATCTTTTGGATGAAGAAACCTTTTAATCTCATCAGTTAATGAATAATTACAGGGATACTTATACAGTTTATACAAGGTTTTCACAAAATACTCTTCAAAATGTATAAAACTAGAATTAGCAAACCTACTATCCCAAATAGTAGTCCACAACTGAATAGAAATGCTTCACCTTCCTTACCAACTTGAGAAATTCTCACCTCTGGAGGCCATACTCCCAACTCCTGACCAAAGTACAACACCAAATGCATCAACAACGAATAGTGTCTAAGATGAACAATAGAAGCTCCATTCTTTATGGCCTCCAATCTTGAATCAAGCTCCCTAGAAATATATGAAGCATAATCAAATGGCCTGCAGTTATGATATTGAATATCCACTGTGATAATCATTGGCACAATTGACATGAGTTCTGGGGTATCCATCCTTAAGACTTGACACACTGAGAAATATGTGTACTTGATGTAAGGTTCAAACAAATCTACATGATAAGGAGACCCTTCACTATCTTGCAAAGGTTTTGACTTGTTACCCTACTTAATTCTATGGATAGGCAACCTCCAACCCTTATAGATTGTGTCCATTCTTGAAAATTTCTTTTCCAACTCTTCACAATTGATCTCCTCATTGCAAAACCCTTCCAATTTGAAAACCTCACCTATTGCTTCTTTAGACACATATATCTGTGGTTTTCCAGATGGGTCACATATAGCACTCTACTTTGGATCATAATTATCTGCAAGGAATTTTACTAACTCTGTATTTCAAAAAACATTAGAGCACACCGGTTTCTCTACATTTAATTTTTATGGGTTATAGACTGGTTCAAAACGGTTTCTTCTGTGGTAGTGGAAATTGAAAAGCTCATAACCTCTTATGGCAATCTAGACATCACCTATGAATTTACACTTGTCATCTAATTTATCAACTTCTACCCTAAGCTGTGTAGACCTTCTCACCTTAGGGCCCAAGCCAGGTAACTGATCAATAAGGTCCTGATTTAACCTCCTTTCAGTGCCCTCTTGCTCTATATCAACCTTTTGTTTCTTTCCCTTTGACAAACTACTCACAGCAAGCTTTCTACCCTTACCCTTTCCAGAACCAAAGGACTCCATTCTCAAGCTTTATAGAATCAAAATGCAAAAGCCAAGGAATAGTCACTTACAATTTTTTGCTCAAGCTCTTCAGACTAAAAATCATCCTGGTTCTCTATTCAGCATGCCAATTCATCTACAATCAACTCGAAACTAAAGAATTGATTCAATCTTTACTATGATATCCCGTCGCGCCTTTAAGGAAGCACGAATGAACACCAATTTGAAACTGGCACTGTCGCATTAAGTGTCCTTTCGATAAGAGATTTTTAAATCTGGGGTGAAATCCCTTTTCAACATCTATTACACATTTTTCCAGGACATAATGCAGTCTTATCGACACCTGGGATCCAAAAAATGATGACTGTTGCTCATGTTTTCTATGTCGCTGTAACATTCTGAGTTTGGGAGACGTCACATAGACCTTATTGTGTCACATCGATATGCATTTCTTTCAAGTTTTAGTCGTTGAGACAAAATTACCCTTGCACCAATGAATTATCACTTCAGCATGTCCATCAAGTTGTCTCACCGAAAAATCTACAAATGAAGTCACACTTTCGGCAAGATAGTAAATATTCTAGAAGACTCATATTGATACCAAATGTCTTACCAAAAACATCTCTATAGATTACTCCCATTTGGTGAGACTCACCTCGAACTACTTGTCGGTATAACACTCAAACTTTGGTGAGGCTTATGCTGAAAGATTCATCTCCTGGTAATATATATCTCTGTCGGCATATCTTCCGAATCGGCAAGTTCAAAGGACTTTCTCCAATAGTCTTTTGAATCCCCTTGCATTAAGTTTAGCAAGACAAAAGTAACCTCACCAAGACCTTCCTCGAAGACATAAGTCTTACTGAAACACTTTGCTTACAAGTCAATTGGCAAGACACAATGATGTCGCTATGACTTCATGCCGATACCCATTAGTTTGGCCGAAATGACCTCTCCACATTACTAGTCGGCAAGACCAGCTAAATTTGCTGTGACATGATGAGGACACCCTAGCATATGTCGATATGAATTTTCTTAATCGCCGAAACAAAAGGAAAAGTCCCGCCAACTATCTGCAACCAATACATGTTAGTGAAAATATATCTTAGGGAGACTTTTACCATGTCTTGCCGATATGGTTTTTTAATGGAATAAGAAAAGGTAAATGGATCCAAAATGGGTCATATGACATAGAATATGCAAGACAATACAAAGAGGGTTTTTTAGATTAAGGTAAGGACTTAATGCTAGAAACTCATGAATGCAATAGACTGTAAAAATTCAAAATTTTACAGTTCTACCATGGGGGACCAATTTGTGCCTCACTGAATACCTCTGAGATTTTTATAGAAAGTTGAAATTTCTTTGAGTTGGGAGAAAAGTTAGAAGGAAATGAAAATGGCAATGCGCCAAATCTTTTACAACATTTCCAACCTTAATTCAATTTTATGAATGATACAATAGACACAAAATGCCACAACCCTTCATTTTTGGAAAGAGAATGAACAACAAAGGCTAAATAAAAGCACAATGCAGTCTTTCAAATCTCCCCACGAGAAGCACTCATTAAGGTCTGATCAAGCATAAAAAGGCTCCAAAAGTTAACAGAAATATCCAGAAATTGTAGAAAATATTCCTCTTGATACAACATAATATGGAAAAACAACAACTAAAGAAAATGGAGAAGTTTAACCGACATAATCCAGTTTTTGAAAGCTATCGTTAAATCATAGAAGTCGACAACATGAAAATCAACTATGCGGACTATAAAAAAAGCTTAATATAGTGTTTTTATGATGAAAAAAAAACATAAAGAAGGAACTTGAAAAAGGCCATAATATGAAGAGTTTCAAAGATCTCTTCTAAATAGATCCTATTTAAATATCAAATGAACCTAAAACAAAGGTCGAATTCCAATCCAATGATAGTTCTAGTTAAAACAATATAACATGCTAGAGAATAGTAGTGTTCTATAAAACTTTCTATTTTAAAATATCTCTTCAACTGACGGGAGCAAAACTTCTAACTTCTAAAAAACTCTTAAAACATCCTAGCATATGTTTCTGACATCTATTTATAGCTGGAACAAAAAAAACTACTACCAACATTCCAAAAGAAAATATTGCCAAATGCTTGCACCTGATAGCTCATGATCTGATCATAGATCTTGATTAGATCATGACAATCCTTTCTCATTAATTCCCAATTACCTCATTAATGTCTTTTAGATATTTAGCAAAGACTGCAGTTGAACAAAAATCAAATCCTATAAAATTGCCTAGCAAAATTTGATTGATCAGCCATAATGAGCAAGCCTATGAATTTTTGGTTGAATGTGAATACACTTTGTATGTTGAAGGTGATAAAGATTTTTCTTATGATGATGAGAATGATGAAATACAGAGTGGTGAAATGGGTACAAGTCAAGTTGAACACAATGATTTCCTGAAGGTTTTCAATGATAGTGCATGTAATAGGGTAGGTGGAATGGACAGTTTCAAAAGAAACCTGATGAGCTCACATCAGAATAAAGTCTATGATAGAGAAAAGTGCAGGTGTTTTCTATTTTGGTGGCCTGGGGCCATCTTTTATGGTTTGAGTTTTGAACCATAGCAGATATTGAGGACTAAGGATTTCCAGTGCATGGAAAATTTCTAACAAGCATCTTTAAACATTATTTTCCATGCATAGTAGTTTAGGAAGGGTCTGGGTTTAACAGTACATGGACATTCCTAAAATTTCCCCTTTTGATAACTTTGTTTTCCTTCCATGTACAGTAGTGTAAGGTTCTCCGTTCTCCATTTGCTCCATTTTCTTATCATTCATCTGTCCATTCCCTCTATCTGCCATTGCCTTCATTTTTCATGTCTTTGCTTGGTCTGCTCTCCCAAAGATATTTTGGATTCTTGTAGTGATTTGCAAAATCACTCATCCCCAACAGCAACCAATATTAGAACCCAAAATTCCATTTAAAATCCTAAGGGTTTTTCTCATTTAAACCTCATACTTTCCATTAGAACCTAAGTGATTTTATTCATTTATGTCTATTTTCACTCTTTCTATATATTTTTTTTTCCCCCATCCAAAATGCTAAAACATTTGTGCTGCTACCTTAAACCCTTTGAAATTTCTATCTTTCCATTTCATACCACTTTACCACGGACAACTATCAAAAAATTTGTGGTTGTGCGGTGGAGGATAAGCCTAGTGGTCATCAAACAACCACTGCTACACCGCATTCAGTCAACATAGATACCACGATAGCACGGTAAGCAGTTAGCAGTGGTGAGGTAGCGAAGGGTGGCAGCCAAATAACAACCACCGCCACACCACACATAGTCAAAACATTGACCATGGTATCATGGTGGGCTGTGAGGTAGTGATGAGGCAGTGGTTAGAAGGAGGCTCACTGCAGTACCGTAGGGGGTTCAAGTAGAGACCATGGTGACTGCGGTAGCAGTGAAGGAAGTGGTAGAATGAAGGCACTATAGTACTATTGGCAGTCAAAGTGGAGACCGTGGTGGCGCGGTGGATAGCGAAGATAACTATTAGAGGTGGCTACCAAAGTACCATGAGGGGGTAACGAGTAGACCATGGTAACGTGGGTAACGATGAGAGATAGCAATAAATGCTAATACCGCCATATCGTCGGTGGCAAAAACAAAGCATGCGATTGAGTGGTAAGGATGTGGTAGATGGAGAAGGCCGTGGAAAAGTCAAACACTGCTGTACCATGGGGAGATGAAAGGTGAACCACAGTGAGGTGGTAAAAATAGTAAAGGAGCAGATAAAGTGAAATATTAAGGCCGGTAAAATATAAAGGGAAAAATCAAAAGAAAGATTATTATAAAAAATATTTAATTTTCCAAAAGGGAACTTAATTAAATATTTGTGTCTCTGTCATTCAATGTAAATGGTTTTACCAGAAACTGAAGGTTCATGACCCTTGGTATGAAATGTATAAATGTTTTGTAAAAACTAGTTAAGGGGAGTTAGAGAGTAGTAGTTAGATTTTTCTAGAAAATGGACCGGGGAATGTAAATATTGTATAGACCTTTTTTGAAGTAGAATTAATGGACAAATTATTTTGAATTGGTGAAACCCATTCTGTGTTCAGTTGTTGAGTTGTAATCATTTATATTTCTTATCTAGTTGTCTCCAACTTGAAGTCCTTTGATTATTTAAATGAATATATTAAGCATATGTTTGATTTATCAAGGTGCATTTTACCACTTTGTGTCATTTTTATTTGCTAGTGTTTGCATGCCGGAATTAAATCCCTTCAAGTAAGTCACAGTGATTTAGGATTTCTTTTGGATTATTAAAGTAGAATTTGATAAGGAAACATTCCAACAATATTTATTCAAGACATAAATAAATGAAATTAGATGCCAGTCATTAGAATTTCATTATTCAAAGTGCCTAACAACTTGAATTAAGACAGAAGGGGAAATACATATAATTCTTGATAATTTTGATTCCGTTTCCCATGTGGATAGAAGGCACTGATCTACCACAACCCAGAGAATCAATTCCATATCAAACAACTTATTCAAATATTTTCTTGTGTGTAGTAGAAGTAGGAGTAGTTGTAGTGATTTTATCTGTCCACTTCCCTTTGCCATTGTGGGTAGATTGTTTCACCAGGAAGTGCATTTCAATCTGCATCATTCACATAGGTTCATCCGCCTTGGTCTAGCAGAACCTAAAGAGAAGAAGGTTCAATTGCATCAATTGGCCTTGTACATTGGCCAAAAGCGTTGTGAGGGCTTGGCAACCTCTCATGGTTCAAAACTTGCATTTTTGAGACCCAACACACCACATGGTGCATTGTGCACTTTTTGGAGAGACCTTTATTTTAAGCACGTATTCATCCTAAGGCTGAAAAATATAAGAGCTGAAAACCAAAAAATTGATTAAGGGAAAAATTGCTTTACAAGTGCATTAGTGGACTCATTCCAATGAAAAGAATCCTTCTTCAATAGAGCAATGACAGGTGCTGCTATATGACCATAATTAATCACAAATATTCTATAGTACCCTATCAATCCCAAGAAACCTGTCAGTTTCTTAATGGCTATTGGAATAGGCCATTCCATGATAGCCTTAATTTTTTTAGGGTCCACCTTTACTTCTTCATGTGAAATTATGTGTCCCAAATACTCTACCTCCTTAAGACCAAAAGCACACATGGATGGATTAGTATAGATTTTATGATCATTGAGTATTTTTAATGCTTGATCTACATGTTTCAAGTATTATTCCCATGTCTTGCTATAAATCAATATATAATCAAAGAACTCTAACACAAACTTTCTCAAGTACTTCTTAAAAATGGAATTCATCAAACTTTGGAATATAGATGGTGAATTGGTAAGACCAAATGACATCACCAAAAATTCATAATGACTCTCATGAGTTTGAAATGTTGTCTTACAAATATCTTCCCCCTTTGAAATTTGGTGATAACCAGATCTAAGATCTAAGTTGGTAAAATACATAGCTCCATTCAATTCATCTAGAAAATAATCAATGACTAGAATAGGAAATTATCTTTAATGGTGTACATTTTGAGAACTCTATAATATTTACACATGCACTAAGTTTCATCCTTCTTACATACCATAACCACAGGTGAGGAGTAAGCACTTTGGCTATGCCTAATAATTCATGCCTCTAGCATCTCCTCAACAATTTTTTCTATCTCACCTTTTTGTATGTGTGGGTACTTGTAAGGCTTGATGTTCGGTGGTTGGATCCCTAGAATTATTTGTATGGCATGATCATGATACATGTTAGGAGGAATTCCTTTAGGTATATCTCCAAGAACCACTGAGTGACGATCAATTATTGCTTGTAAATCTGGATGAGTAGGAGCATTAGATTGAGAGATTTCTAATGAACATAGTTGAGCCACAAATCCATCTACTCCTTTCTTCAGAAACTTTTGCATATGATAAGAGCTTACCATCTATGGGGGTTTTTCCTTCAATCCACTTATTACTACCTTTCATTCTAATTGAAATCTCATGAATAGTTCTTGGAAGTTCATCTCAATTATTCCCAATACTAAGCCATTGTACTCCTAAAACAATATATGTTGCACCCCATGATATTGCATACATTGGGGTATCAAGTTGATAATCTCCCATGGATAATTTAATGCTATGAAACTTCCTAGAACAACTAAATATACCACCATCTATAATCAAAACCTAAAACTTTGGAGCTGGATATATAAAAAAAATTGGATGAGAAACCAACTTTTTGCTGATGAAATTATGAGTAATACCCAAGTCGATCAACATTGTTACTTTTTAATTTTTTGAGAAACCCACTACATTGAGAGTTTGTGGAGCACTGAAACCTAAGAGTGCATAACAAGAAATTATTTGTTGAGAATCATGTGATTCCTCATTTGACTCCCTTTCATCCTCTAATATGGGTTCCTCCTATTCTTCCTCAATTGGACCTTCGATGTAGAACAATTTAATTTCACTACATTTTTGTCCTCGATTGTATTTTCTATCACAATTGAAACACAACCCTTTTGATATTTTCTCCTCAATTTTTTTGTCGAGTGAAACTAGTAGGTTGAGGAAGAGAGAGTGTTAAATATCCTCTCTCCTGTCACTTTAGCCCCTTGCTTCTTAGAAATAAAATACTTCTCCTTTACCCTGTATGCTAAGATAAAAGACTCATTTATAGAGCTTGGATTAAAAATGCGTACCTCATGTTGAATGTGATCCTTGAGACCACCCAAGAATAAATAATTCAAGTTTTTTGATGGTTTTTTACACAACAACAACTCAAAAAAAACATGATATCCTATCTCTCTTGAAAGGTAGATCTCTATGAGTAAAGAGATAACCCCAAGGTCTCTAACGTCAAGTCTTGACAATGCAATAAAACAAATCAAACAATATGTGAAATTTATAGTAATCACAAAGGGCTTTACAAAACAAATAATGGATCTTCAAATCTATCAAATTTTGCAATGTGCTGATACTTAAATTTCCTAGATTTAACCCGAATCAAAGAAATAGAAAAAGATGAGAGTTTACAAAAATCCTAAGGTAAAATTGCTCGTAAGATCAACAATACTAATGACAATATACTTGAAACAAACCAATCCATTAAAACTAATTTTTGCTTGACCTAGATTTATCCTGAAATGAATAAATACTCACAATTGAACTAAGCACATAAATATAAGGTCCAAGATAACTGTACACAACAACCCACAATCAATAAGTTGTCAAAAGTATGGACGATGGATCACTACAAATAGTTCAATCATCTAACCCGAAATCTAACATTCATTAAATATTTTCAAAAGAAATTTGGATAGATAGAATAACAAGAACCATGCAAGATAAATCAATCCAAGAGAGGCCACTAAAGCATGATTTCTTCAATTGTATTTGGTTCATCCAATAGTAGAAACAATTCTAGCATTCGGTGTTACAACATTTGCTTCAGAAAAACTAACTCCTAATTCTAGCTTCTACTTTATCACCTTGCTTGCTTCAAAGTCTAATCCTCTAACTAACTCTTACAAATGAGGCCTAATGCCATACTTATAGAGAATTTCATCCCAATTAGGGTTACAAGGAAGTTCGGCCACAAAATAGGCCAACAAAGGAAAAAAGAGCTCCTAAAATAAAATATAATATTGTATTAAATGCCTAAGACTCTTTTCCAGGTCAGCCTAGAATCTCCAATATAGCTCGGTACAATGCATGTGAGGGATGAAGAAGAAATAATAGGAAGCAAAAATTTCAAGGCAGTCACTCATTGGCTGGCCCTTTGTCTTTTCCTTGACCCATTCTTACTATGATGTAAAACATTCAATTTTAAAATACCCCTGCGGTCTTCAATCCTACCACTCTGCTAAGGAGAGTGATTGCATCATAGTAGTTTGACTTGAAATTTTATCTGAATAGCTACTTAGGAAATTTGGAGATGTGTGGCTTGATCTTCTCCAACCAAGAATTAATCACATGTAGGTCCTTGTTTGTATCATCCGCATAATACTTCTTGGCTATGCCCATATCAAAACCCATTACATGAGGTCTATTTGGCATATCAAATGTTTGAGCCACTGAGACAAGAGATAAATTGCAAAGAACCCTGCCTCGTGGGCCAATTATCCTCTGAGTATTCGGATCATAATGCTTGGCACACTCTAAAACCAATTCATAACATTGAACTGTGGGAGGAAATCTAGCTACATGAGCCAATCTCGAGTCCACTAATCTGTTGGCCAACAATGGAGGACCCTGCACTGCCATTCTTTCCTTAAATTTTTCATATTCCCATTTACCCACATTGGTGTCAGTGATTTATGACCAAATGGAGGTCAGCTTTCTCTTTAAATATTTTTTTTTGATATCCAGTTTGATCCTTTTTGCCTCTGAGACAAAAGCTCCCTCATCACTAGGATCCATCACCTTTGTAAGGAAACTCAGGTGCGGAAACAGCTTCCTACACTAATCTCTTAAGGAAAGTATGGTGCAAATTCATTTTAAACCCTTACAATTTCAGATTCGTTAATCTACTTAACAAAGATATTACAGCAATATACCATACATACAGAAAATGAAGAATGACACAATGATTTACCCTGGGGAAAACCTTTCGGTAAAAAACCCCAGCACTCCAAAACCTGCACAATGTATTATCTTCAACACAACGGTTACAACACACTTGCAATGCAAGTTCTTTCAGGAGATTTCCAACACTTGAAGACAAAATGCGGCAGCATCAAAACGTTCCAACAATACACTCACATCACACATCTTCGCAACCCTAAAAAATGCTTATATCATGCGCTTCCCTTTTTAGGGCAACTTCCGAAGATAACTGTATTAGGGTTTTACCATTCGTGGAAGAGTGTACAGTACTCAACTTTATCAGTTGCCACATGTCTTCACCTGTCATTGAATCTTCCAGACATAGCTCTTACGTGTCATAGGAATCCGTCATAACCGTTTCAGCCATGATCTCCTTACACACAATTCAAGATGCCGACACATTAAGTGGAGTGACACATCAACATGCAAACTAGACATGTACACTCACACTTAATTACATTATTTGCAAGAAATACATTTTACAAAACAAATAATAAGAATAGGAATTATCCAAGGTTGAGACACCTTATTCCTAACAACCTTACCTTTAGGTCTACTAGAAATAGTCTTGCTTGATTCAACTTGCATTAAAAAAGGGACCATAATAAATACCCAATACATCATGAGAGTCTAGGTTAGTCCATCATAAATAACATGTTCATCATCAAAGAAGCCCAAAAAACAATCAGAATCTCCTTAAAAAATCATTAAGACACCCTTTCTTCAAAGTTCAAGATTTTCACCCCTTCGTGGAATTTAGGCCAGGGGGAATTTCAGGGAATTCTAAGCTGGGCAGAATTTAGCAATGAAAGTATGGAAAACATAAAAAATTCACTCAATCATCATGCAAAATCCAAGTCACAACATCATATATCCTTAATTCATTCAAATCAATCATGGGATTCAAGATCATTAACAATTAACCCATGCATTCCCTTAGTTTGTCACTTCTAATAGATCTTCGAGGAATTTTGTAGGGGATGGAAATCTGCGAAATTAATGAAGCTTTACATATTTCAGGAAAATGAAGGAGCAACAGACATTCGGTGATTTCCCAGGACAAAGGATTTTCATGAAGTCAATCTTATTTTCATGTTTCATGTAGGCTTTCGAGAAAATGACTAAGTGAAGGAAATCAAGGGAAATCCTAAGGTAAAGGAAATCCCTGAAATCACCAAAATCTTGAAATATTTGACTTCCACAGGATTTCACCTAAATTGATCGAACGATCACAAATTTAAGATTTTGAGCTTGGATTCTATTAACCTCAGGTTGTTCATTGATGGATCTAACTTTGTAACTCCTCCAAGGGTGATCTAATAACATTGGTGATAAATTTAAGATCAAACTCTAGGGTTTCATGATCAACACACGGTTACAGACTCAGCCCACTCACTTGCACCATTAAATCTTGGTGAATGTCTCATAATTTTTAGGGCAAAGAAAATATTGAATTCAAATGAAAAATAACCACTCAAATCCATGCATAATCAGAAATTTCATCAAACATAGGGGAATCTAAGATTGGATCTCTAGGAAAAATGAAATCACACACAAAACTAGGCTTGGGAGGAGGCAAAACTAGCAAAGGATGGCCACATCAATTTCAGAGGAGGCATCAAAAGAATGAAGGGAGTAACCCTAATCAACTTATAGACTTCGATTATGCTGAAATCCGAACTCAAGGCAATTCATGACACCATAGAGATATTGATATTCATTAATGAAAAGAAAAGGCACCATAAACATACCATGAATGCAGAGCAAGTCGAAATGGTAGCAACAAGAAACAATCCTTGAATCCTCAAGAAAATGCCGAAAAAATCCAAACAAATGCCACCAAGGAAAGTGATCCAAGACTCCAAAATTATTTAAACTTGCGCACAACACCCATAATCAATCTCTCTAAATTCAATCAAGACAAAATTAATCGATTCACAACATAAAACCCTCAAATTTCATTAAGCATAGTCCGCAGAGTCCATACATGAAGTATAAATGCAATGACATGACAACTCAAAATAAGTTTGGAAATCCGAGGGAATGGATGAATGTCGAAGGATTTTTGGGAAGGAAAAATTCCTCAAGGAGTTAAAATCTCTAAGAATAGTACAAAACCAGCCTCCATCGGGTTTTCCAGGCAACCGAGGATTTCCATCTAGAGAGAAAATTCCCAAAACCAGATAAAAACCTAAAATTTACCTCAAGAACCATAATTTTCAAAGTGTTACCTCAAAAGGGACATTTGCACAAGCAAGATAAGCTTTTGGGAATATTTCAAAGTAACCAAATTTCATAACCAAAGGACCATAGCACCAAAGACCAAAGATAACCCCAAAGAGGAAAACCAAAAGAGCAAGGAAAGAGGGTCCCTACTTTCAGTGGGGCATGTGTGAAAAATATTGTACAACAAATGGCGACTCTGCTGGGAAAATTCTCTAGAGCATTTCAATGAGAAACTAGAATCAAGAACCCATAATCTTTGGTTTCATAGACCAGGTCACCTATAGACAAGGTTTCATAATTCATAGGCAAGTATACATTTCCTGCACCAGGGTCAAAGGGTGTGCATATGTATTCATTTCCCCTTTCCTTGACTTCAACAAGGACCAAACTTGGTCTGACTAGGCTACATAAAGATTCCAACTCCAAAAGCATCCCGGATAGAGCCCCACTAAGAGTTAGGTATCCATAGACCCGATGAGGTTATCACTGTGGTTCTCCCAAGCATAGCTCTACTACTAGCTAGACATCCATAGCCATGGTAGAGGTACTAGGACACCCCTGATGAGGTGAATAATTCCTTTTGATCTATAGTTTTTCCTCTCTTTATTTTAAATATTCTTTTAAGATCCTTCAAACTTACCCTTTCACGTTGTAAGCAGTAAAGCTCACACTTAGGGCTAAGAACCATAGTGGTGCTGAAGTAGAATATAGGATTTTTCACCTAATCAAACTTCATAAGGAGCATATGCAGCCCTGGAACCTTTGAGATTTGTGCAAAATATGAGACCTAAATGCATTCCGTATTTGACTTAACCAAGTGACCTTCAAATTTCAAGCATATGTAACACCAGATAAAGGGATTCCACCAACTGACTCAGGAAGGATGACTGAAGTTTGTAAAAGAAACATGCCAGAACAAACCCAATAACATAATGATTGCCATGCAGGTGCAAAAAACCCCAAGAGAAAGTAGAAGACTAGAAGCAAGCACAAAACAAAAGCAAACCTACTCTAACCAAAACCAGAGAACAACCAAAGAAAAGAAAAAAAGAAACCCTAATCTAACCAAAGAAAAAATAGAATAACAGAAAGGAAACCTACTCTACCTATGTACAAGGAGGGAGCTATAAACAACTTTAGATTGGAAGTAATTCTTTAAATACTACCCATTGACAGACATTGGGATATCCTCTCTAGTGAGGGTTTTGAAGCGAACAACATTATGTCCCAGGATCTCCAAAATGTAATAAGGGATGGGCCAATTTTTTTCAAATTTTCCATGCTCCCCTTTTCGGTCATGTGCTTTGTCCTAATAGATAACCAAGTCAGAGATTCAGATGGATTTCACGATGGCTCTCCTATCAGACCATCTCTTCATTACACCCTGATGTTTTGAAAAGTTTTCTAAGGTTTCATCTCTTCTTTCTTCAAGGTGTAATAGTTCAGCCAAGCGGGCTTCACGCCTATCTTCTTCATCATAATATTCATTAATTAACTAAAAGGTAGGGATCTTTAGTTGGATGGGAAATAAAGGTTCCAAACCATACACAGGGTGATAAGGAGAGGTTCCTAGGGATGTATTTTGTCTGGTATGGTATGCCGAAAGAGAAAATCTAAGCTGGGTGTGCCAATCCTTGGGATTATTTTCTAATAGCTTACAGATGATTGTTAAGAGATTATTATTGTAAGACTTGGCTAAACCATTGCCCTATGGATAATAATTGGAAAGGCCCAGTTATAAAGTTTCAATGATGCAAACGCAAGACCATTATCACATACCAAAGCCAATGGACACCCAAAGTGATTAATAATATCTGATTTGATGAAATTGATTACCACATTAGAAGTACATTGTTTACATGTCAGAGCCTCAGTCCATCTGGTGAAATAATCAATGACAAGGAGAATGTACCTTTGGCCTGCATAAGAGGGTGGATTGATTGGACTAATTAAATCGATTCCACATTGTGTGAATGGTCTTATCTCTATTACTGGCTAAAGTGGAAGGGCTGCATGTTTCTCCTTAATTTTTATGCTCTGGAATATATGGCAGGTCCTTAAATGGTTATGTACATCTTTGGAGAAGGTAGGCCAACAATAATCTGCTCTTAGGATCTGATTTGTAGTGGAGGGTGCTGACCCATGACATGTACCATATCTATCATAGAACTCTGCCAATACTATTGTAGCTTCTTATTTTCCCAAGCATCTCAAGTAGATAGCCTCATTATTTTTCTTATACAAGATAGCTCCCTTGATCATGAAGCTATCACTTTTCAGATGCAATTCTCTAGTCTATACGAAATTGTGATGTTCAAGACATTACTGATTCAAGAGGTAATATATAATTTCATCGTACCAGTCCCCCAAGGAAACATCCTAGAGGTGGTAATGCTGGGCCATGAGGTCAGGGCCCATTTAAACCATTGTCTTTGTTAATCCCTGTCCTCTTACCAGTTTCATGGGTTGGATCTCGATATCATACTCTTGTAACATGGTTACCCATTTATCCCTTCATTCTCCTAACTCATTATGCATTAGTAGAAGCTTCATTGCAGGGTCAAGTACTATGGAAAATACCTTATTCCTCAGGATATAGTGCCTAAACTTATTCACAACTCAGGTTAAGGAGTATGATTTCTTTTCTACATTGGGGTATCTCAGTTTTGTATCCTTTAAAGGGGCACTCATAAAATCTATGGGATGCTCATTTCCTTTATCATACTTTTGAGTTAATATACCAGCACAAGAGTGGTTAGAAGTAAATTAATATATGTAAAAAGGCTTGGAATAATCCGGACTCACCAATACTGGAGCCTCAACAATAACTCTCTTAATTTCTACAAATGCTTCTTTAGCCTCTACACTCCATTCAACTTTTGCTTCTTGTTTCAGCATTGCATTCAAGGGCTTCACTATTTCTGCAAACCCAATGATAAAATTTCTGACAAAGTTGATTTTCCCAAAGAATGAATTCATTTCCTTTTTTCTTGCAGGAGATTGAATCTTCAAAATAGCCTCCACTCATTCAAGATCAATAGCAATACCTTTTTTTGAAATAACATGTCCTAGAAATTTTCCTTTAGTGACTCCAAAGATACACTTCTTTGGATTAGGCAAAATGCCAAACTCCCTACACCTCTAGAACACTTTGCACAAGTCTGTTATGTGATCACCTCTCTTCTTAGAGAAAACTGTCAGATCATCCATATAAATAATTATGCACTTACCAATGATGTCCTTAAAGGCAATATCCATGGATCTCTAGAAAGTGGCTGCAACATTGATCAGTCCAAAGGGAATTCTCCTATAAGAAAAAGTCCCCTATTTTGTAGTAAAGGTAGTTTTATGCCTATCCTCATATTGCACCATAACTTGGTTGTACCTAGAGTACCCATCAAGAAATGAGATCATCCGAGATCCATTGACAATCTGAAGGACTTCGTCTAAAGAAAAAACTGGATAATTATGTTTCTTTGATGCCCTGTTAAGGTTCCTAAAATCAACACATAGTCTAATCTCTCCATTTTTATCTCTTACTGGAACCAAATTTTCAACCCATGTTGAATGTTGTACTGGAAATATGATTCATGTTGAAAGTAGCTTCTGCACCTCTTTTTGAATGATAGGTTCCAACAAGGCATTAATTGGCCTTTGTCTTTTCCTGAATGGTTTAACATTTGACTTCAAGGGAATAGTGTGTGTAATGATAGAAGTATCATATGTATTTAAATCCTCATAAATCTAGGCTATCACATCCTGATAGGTTTTTAATGCATCAATAATCCCTCTCCTTTCTTTTGGAGTGCACACCTTATCAATAAAGACATTTTTTATATCATCTTGAGTCCCAATGTTGTATGTTTCACATTGGCTACTAAGAGATTCCATTTTAGCCTGTTGCTCTTGATTTTTCATCCTATCCAAATAAAAATCCTTTCTAATTGAACCATACCTCTTGGGATAGTATTAGTTTTCAGGTTGATGACCCCTTCTAGGTCCATTTCTGCCTCCTAAGGTTCTACTTCATCAATCAACTGAGAAGTAAACACATCACAACTAGTGATAAAATCAATAATGTTCTTATCATCCTAAAAAACTTGGAAATTAGTTATGTTATCAGGTACTGAGGGCAATGGAGTGAGGTCCAATGTAAACTTATTTAAACCTAAGAATGATAAGGGTTGCAACGTGCTAGTTGCTTGCACTAGAGAATCAGGTGTTTGATTATTGTTGTGAAGGATCAATTGAATGTTAAAAGCATCAAATCCCTTGATGAGATACCAGACTTGATGTATATAATTAGTCATTCTTTTGTCATGGCATGAATACCATTTTCTCACTTCCCTAACTATTAGCTCAGAATCTCCAAATACTTGCATAATCTTAACCTTCTTCCTTAATGCCATTAATAATCCATGGACTAAAGACTCATACTCGACCACATTATTGGTACATTGGAATTGGAGTCTATGAGTAGAAAAATAGGTCTTACCTCTTGGGCTAATTAATTCAAACCCTTCTCCAACCCCTTGCTTGGATTTGGATAAATCAAATATTAATGTCCAACAACCATCAGCTCATGATCCTTTTGAGTTATCCCTGGCCTTACTTCTACTAGGAGGTTCTTTAGGAAACATTGGTCTTTTACCTTTAGGATCATCTCGAAAGATTTGTATATCTAATCTAATAGTTGGGGTCAGATTGATGCACCTTTGGATCTTCTCCACTACTATTTGACATAGGTAACATTCCATCTCAGAGTGAGGAGTATTGTGTACTCTACACCAATTGGGAAGGAGTAGGTATTTAAACTTCATCCCTCTTCCTAGTTGGATTTGATCCTTTACACACTTTTGGATGAGTTCCTATAAATTGTTCAGTAGCCTAAGTTGTCTATCTTCCTAGCCATCAATTTCCTCTATTGACTCACTTAGTGCCTCAAAACTATTGGATTCTGATGTGAGCTCACCAACAGAGCTCTGTAACACAAAAATTTCTTATGTATTTGTAATAGGGGAAGCCAATACATAATACTCCATACTAACCTCTGATACCATTATCTCATTTGAAGTATTCCGGTATTCAATAATCACATACTTCATTCTAGGTTCCCTTTCTATTCATATTTGATATGGGACTCCTTTCCAAGGAAGCCACATGTGGGAATGATTTGTGGATGTGTATCCATTTAATGCCTTATTGAAATATCATCCTAAAATCAGACCATAAGTATCAGGGATGTTTGCTACCTGAATGTTAATTACTTGTTGCACCCTAGGATTTGATGCAACCTACATGGGAATCATGTTCAGCTTTCCTACTACATTTACCTCTATCTTATCCGATTGAGTGACCTTCTTTTGAGAGGCAGTAGGAGTGATGCCTAGAGCTCTACAGACAAAAAAGGGCAAAACATTTGTGGATGCTCCTGAATCCAAAAGACAATTGTGTAGGTTCTTCCCAAAAATGCGAACATAAATTAGAAAAGGAGGGGTTTATGTCTTGCCCTGGGATAAACTCAGTTGTGTGTTAGTCTATGCAACCTGAATCTTATCCTTTTCTTTCCCTCTTTCTCCTGACTGTACCTGGCCTTGGACTTTAGGCACCTATGGACTGGGAGTCTTTCCAACTACCTCACTTACTATCCTCCCTTGGAGAACTGTATGCAAATTAAAAGATTCTAAAACCGTATTTCTGATAGTAGGAATTCTTAACAACTCAAAAGAAAAAAGACTCACCTTTACTTTCCCAAGTTCTTAAGTCACATACTCACCCAATTGCTCCATGTTCATATCAACATATATTTCCTTAAGATGACCAGTCTTCTTATCAACATTACCTCCTTTCAGTGTATTAGGTTGTCCTCTTTTTCCAAAGTACTGTGTTGGCACATGAGGGTAGGATGGATTATTACTGGCATGTGGATTTGGTGGAGTAGTAATATTATTTGGAGGGATAGATGTTGTGAATGGGCCTCCAGATTGAGGGTTTCTTTTAGGTCTATTCCTCAAATCATATTTCCTTGCAGGTTGGTGGAACATTTGTACTTCCTCAATGCTAGGTTCTTCCTCATCCAAGGGGTCATTATCATTCTTTGTTCCTTTATTGAATAACTAAGAAATTTCATCTTCATTAAGCAGTTGCTCAATCTTCCCATTTTGGCTACTTGACTCCTCTTTTGGCTCATTCTCTTCATCCTTCAGAAAAGGTGCATGGTTTAGGACTAGTATCAGAGAGTCGTAGGGAGTGGAAGGCACCATCTCCTGACCAGTGGAATTATTCTCAACTTCATAATGAAAGATTGAAGCAATAGTTTGGAACTCAGGACAATACAGGTCAGAGTGTTGACTAGTCTTGTGGAGCTTGCACCATCCAGATAAAGCTTCCTCTACTAGGTATACACCACTCAGAGGTTTCTCCTTATTGGGAGGTTGATCTAATGGAGTAGGGAACCCTCCATTATTGGGTCCAGTGTGCCATCACCTATTTTTTCGGGGTGGCTATCTCCTTTCGACTCCTTGTCCACCTTGTTTCCCTCTATCAAAGGTTTGACCAGAACCTTGTCCTCTTTCAAAATTATGATTTATGTTAGAATGTTGTCATGTATCAAAGTTATGTCCCCTTGTAGAATCTAGATTCTCCCTATTGTAATTTGATTGCATGTTCCTCTGAGCAACTTGGAGTTGACTATTCCAGTTTCTCAAGTAAGTTTCCTCCATATTCAATTTTTTCAATTGCTCTGTTAGCTCATCCAACCTTTCCTTATCAAGATTACTATAGGGCATTGAATTCACATTATTTTGAGGATATCCTGATGCTCCTCCAGAAACAATGGACTCATTCAAGACTTTGAATTGTACAAATATGTAGTAAAACCAACTTGTTGCTATGAATGAAGGGGTTAATTGGCACTTTGTTGGGGATAACTAGTTATTGGCTGAGCCTGAATTATTGGAGGACCTAGGTGAGGAACCAAAGGCAACTGCGAAACAGGGTTCATAATGGGAGTATGATTGGTCAAAGCCTGATTAAGATCTTGGACTTGTCCAAGGTGAGCAACAGGTCCCAAAGATGGAAAAGGTCATGACAAGTGTTTACTCAGATCACTACTAACCTTAATAGCCTCTGTATATATAGTGAGAAAGGTAGTTGGAGGATTAGTTCTCCAATTAAGGAAGGTGGATGTAAGACTATCAAGGGCTTTGAAATAAACCTCCAAAGAAGTAGCATCATCCACAACATAGGGTGATTGTAATCTAGTATATGCACGGTGGAGCCTATTGTTGAATGATCCTATAGGCTCATTAACTTCCCTCTTAACCCTAGTAAACTGCAAGTAGAGCTCATTGGCATTGATAGGAATTCTAAACTTCTACAGAAACATAGCCTCAAGTTCAATCCAATTATTAATTGATGCACCAGGTAAATGATTGTACCAATAAAAGGCATCCTCTCCTAGAGAATAAGGGAAAATCCTACATGCAACATCTTCATGATTAATCCCTCTATCCCTTAGACAATTCTAGAAAATCCTAATGTGCTCCTCTATTGTCCTATTGGGGTCATTTGTTTGAAACTTAGAGAAAAAATGCTTAGGTTTCTTAGGCATGACATTGTAGTTATTGAAGGATAGAGGTGATGGGTTGTTTTCCAAGAAGGATATTGGTGGAGGTGGAGGTGGCAAAGGCTGATTGAACTAAGTACATAAATATAAGATGCGGGCTAAATTTACACAACAACCCAAAATAAATAAGTTCCAAAAAGTATGGACCAAAGATCATTGCAAACGCTTCAAGCATCTAACCATGAATATTACTGAATCATCTTGTAACTATGGATTTTTCCTGCAATATTAATGTTAATAATTCACATGCATATACATAAATCCACAATAGACAATGAAAAATAAAGGAATAAACAAAGGAATAAATGAAATGATCTCACCCAGTCCTTCATCCTGCATGGCTGACTTCCGTTGCACCTTCTAGCTTGCTGAAATAATGAAGTGCCCTCAGATTTTCATGAGCAAATCTATACTATGGACTAGCCCAAAGAAAGTGTTGAAGGATTTAAATACTATGTGCAAGAGAAAATCAATCCTACATGAAAATCTAAATAGCTAAATGACCAAGACAAGACAATGCTAAAAACTCAAGAGAATGCAAAGAATTAAAGAGATTGCAAGATGTTAAGATATTTCAAGATGTTGAAAATGAGGACAAAATTGGCATTTTATAGAAAATGCAATTTTGGATGGATAGATGAGATTTAAAGATTGAGAAGTGCACTAGAATTTGTGTTCAAGATTCAAAATAGCCTCTTAATTAGGGTTAGGGAAACTTTAGGTTGAAATTTGAAATGAGTGGACAAGATTTAGTTTAAGAATTAAATCAAGGAAAGAGAACAGTTGTGAGAGTGAGATAAAAATTAGTAAGTGGAAAATGATGAGTTAGAAAATCAAGTTATTTTAGAAATAACTTAATTTGTGGAGAGAAATGCTATTTTGAAATTAATAATTTTCAATTAATTCCAAAATGGTGAATTCATGTGACAATAAATAATTATTATTTTATTTACTTGAGGAGAGATAAATTTAAATAAATGATTTTTTATTTAAATTTAGAAATGAATTATGAGAGACAATTAAATAATTAATTTAAATTATTTAAATGTGAAAGAAGTGAATTAATAATTAAATAAATTGTGGGGGATTCATTTAATTATGGGAGGACTTTTATGTTAGAGACATATTTAAATAAAAATGATTTATTTAAATAATCAAGAGGGAATAGTTGATTAAATAAATTTAATAATTTATGTAATTTAAAGTGGACTTTAGGCATTAGTGACATATTTAAATAAAAACTAATTTATTTAAATAATCAAGAGGAATAAGAGAGATGAATTAATTAAATAATTAGTCATTATTTAATTAATAGTTGAATTAAGTCAGAGTGGCATAATTAAATTATGTATAGAAGAATTGATGATAAAATTGAGTTCGCGGGCCTAGGTCAATTTTAAGTGTCTACATTTTTCCCCTCTTTGTCATAATACAGTTTATCTTGTTACGGCAAAGAAAACAAGTCAAAGATATTCCCTAGCAAAGGTATAGAGTGCCTATGCCCCCTCGGGATTTTTTTTGAATTTTGGCCCGAGGTCAGAAAAAATTGGAAGGTGTCCCGATAAGCTAAATGAATGACCAGAAAATCAACGGTGCGAACGGTTTCGAAAATCGAGGATGTTAAGCCAGTGAAAATGCTAGTCAAAGGTGGTCAAATGAGCCTCCAGTACAAACCCATTAGGTCAAACCCTAATTCTCAACCTATAAATAAGTTGAAAAATCCAAACCAAGTGTCATTTTCACATTTGTTATTCAAAAATTTGGAGATCAGAGCACGAGGAGAAGATGGTGATTCCTATGACAAACCACTGTGGCTACCACGTGAGGACATTCTGATGACCCGAGGGTATAGAGGCACTGGTAAGTACCCCATCTGACTTTTAATTTTTTCGATTTGCACACATTCATTAGGGTTTAAGGGTAAACAATAAATGCGTTGCAATGTAAACGTCCTCACGTAAACCGCAAATGCCTTTGCGTACGACACATTTGATTGGGTCATGATGCATATGCAATGGGTGGGAAAGTCTAGGTTTAAAAGCACACAAGTGATAGGGGGAACGACACAAGTGCCAAAGTGCAACGCAAGTGCGGTTTCATGCTCCACAAGTGTCGTCTTGCAATGCAACTGGTAGGCCAAATGACATAATTGTGATAAAGTGATGAAATTACAAAGTGAAATGACACGATGTTATAAAGGTTCACAATTGCTTGCTGAAATGATGCAATCGCTAAAGTGTGATGCAACTGCAAAATGTAGAGCCACATGTGGCCTGGTGCAATGCAATTGTAGTCAACATGACACAATTGCAGTTGACCAAAGTTGACTAAAGTTGACTAAAGTTGACTTAGTGTAGACTCTTTTTCCAGATGCATTTTGGGTTTCCAAGGTAGTAACAATGTGTTGAATTGCTAATCCATTTGTGCTAACCCATGTTTTTGTGTGTGTACAAATGATTAGTGTCTATCTATACTCGAGAGTTCATACTTGCTACTTATGCTTTCAAAGACCGGCTGAGTGATAGGCAGAGACAACGGTTGATGAGACTAGGGTTATATTATGTCACTTAAATGCCCATTATTTGGGAAAATATGGGATTATTGACAACACTAGATGAGAGATGACACTCAGAGACATGTTCTTTTATCTTACCTATAAGAGAGGCCACTATTACCCTAGAGGATGTATACTGTATTCTATGCATCCCAATCAGTGGAGAGAAGGTAGTATATGATCCACACAGAAGGTTATAGGCCCTAGGAGAGATGTATGAGTATGTAGATGATACCAGTCTAGACATACATGGATATGAGATCGGGTGGGATTTTGTGGCTGACCACTACCCATGATGGGATTCCATGCTTAAGACTTTGATTGTTGGGGTGTTGATTCTAGATCACCACAAACATGGGTTTCCCATAGCATTGGGGGATGTACTAGTCCGCATGCATGCTCAAAGGATAGTGTTTGCTTGGGGGCCCTGCTTGTTGGCCATCTTGTACCATTAGTTACATGAGGTTGCGTATCAGCAGGGACAAAGTATCAGTTGTGGCACCACTTTACTCATGATCTAGGCATGGGAGCACATTCTTGTTTTTCATCCATTCGTATAGATTTAGTAGCTGGGTGATGGTATGCCCTATGTTTATTTGTATGCTGGTTCAGTTAGCTAGACCCGCACAAGAGATACTGGGTACTGGCGACTTCAAATTGACACATTGGATAGCTTTGTATAGAGGCCCTACAAAGATTGTTCCTAGTGGCTAGATGAGGATGACCATCTTTCCTTCTACAGACAGTTCAGATACCTAATTGGCTGGATAGTGCAGAGTCACTGTATCATCAAGATGTACTTGCCCTAGTGGGTACTATGGTAGTTTGGTGAGAAATAGATTGTTCCAGTGGGGACAATAGAGTAAGTGCAGTCATCTAGGGAGACCGTATGGAGGCCACTGATAGCAATGGAAGTGGCAGAGTAATAGATTGATAGTTTGGTGGCACAACAGTGGGGTTGTTGGGGAGGTCCAACAAATGCAGGGAAATCTGCTGAGTATGATGCCTAGTGGTAGGTTCACAAGCCCATTCCATTGATAGACCTAGATGTTCTAGCTCATATTGATTGCCGATCATTCATTCCTCAGGTGTGGAGGGGAGGTTGGGGTGGCAAAGATGGAGGGAGAGATGGTGGTTGGGTAGATGGAGGTAGAGGTGGTGGAGATGATGGAGGCGACACGGGTGGAGATGATTGTGGTGATGGCAGGGGTGGGAGGAGGAGGGGTGATGGAGGGTGGAGGCAGCCCATGAGAGTTCGATAATGGGTGGGAGGGGGAAATTTTTCATCCATCAAGGAGGAGGGTGAGGAGGGGGAGAAGACATAGAGGGAGGAGGCAAAAGCTAGAGAAGAGGAGGAGGAGGATGTTAGAGAGGAGGTAGAGGGTAGAGGAGAGGGAGAGCAACTAGGAGAGGAGGATATTTTTGCTGAGCACCATCCTCTTGACATCAATGTGGAGGAGGTCCGAGGAGAGGAGGCGAGGGAGGAGGAGGATGAGGTCGAGAGGAGGATATGGGAGTAGATGATCAATGGAGATGAGGATGGGTATAGGTGACCCACATTTTTAGTAGATGCCACCATGGACCAGAGGGTTACAAACCTTCAGAGCAGATTGGATGTGGCCTTATCTCAGAACAAGGCCTTGACAACAGAGCTGGAGGCTATGAGGGTGGAGAGGGATCAGGGTGTCTTCAAGTAATAGGAGGTTAAGACTCAGATGCAGGAGTTTGCTCAGTTATGCACTAGACCACTGGGAGACATGGCTAGAGAGATGGCTAGGATGAGCGAGAGTAAGGGCCGCTATAGATTGTTATATGAGCTCGTACCACTAGAGAGACATGATCCAAGATTGTCTAGATCCTATAGCAAGATAGGTAGTGGGACACAAACCCACAACACTAGTAGGTCACATAAAAATAGTCATACGAGTGTTGGGGGGTCGACCTCGTCTGGTTAGTCATCAATACATAGATCTCACAGCTCACATAGGCACTCCTCTAGTCACAACCATAGGTCAGGGAATGGGCATAAATTAGTGACATTAGGACATCAGATAGAGCAGAGTCAACCTCCTACCTCTGATCCTTCAGGATCTTAGAGCTAGGATTCAATTGCTATGGCCATTTAGGTTACATTTCATGTGTTTGGTCAGTGACAGCAGCATCATTGGTCACCTCCATGGGACAGAGGGGGCATGACATAGGATTTGTATCTTGTTATTTCTTTGAGACATTGTATATTTTGAAATTCGAGCCTGGGAGCTCCATTTTTGGGATATCCTATGATTTCATCTTGTGACATGATATTCATTTTGAGGCTATATATATGAGATGTAGTTTATATGATTTTATGCATTATGATGTTCTATGCTTTATTTCATGCTATGTGATGTGATGCATTTATGATGTTATGAGATGTATGAATATCATGTTTTATGGTTATGAATGCAATTATGGATATGGTTATGTATGGATGTATTATGTGATGTATGATGATATGTTTCCTATATGTTAATTTCAATGATGAGTTTATGTATACATGATGGATGTATGTATATGATAATGTCATGCAATGTGAATTATGGTATTTGATTTATGCAAATGTGAAATGTGAAGATGAAATGCTTGTATGATCATGTATGCAATTATGTTTTTGGATGTCATAGGATATCATCAAAGGATGAGAGAAGAGAAGATGAAGGTGGATGTTAGTAAGGAGAAAGATATGCATGTTAGTGCAAAAACAAAAATCCTTCAACAATTTCCATAGCACTATCCTAGTTATTACTCTTAATCATCATTGGGTGGAAAATGTCGTAATGGCCAAAAAACACTATGATATGACATAGATCAATAGTGTGCAAGGTCAAACCATCACGTAGATTAATAGTCATAGAAAAGGATGATCATGACTCATATGAGGAACATAATTTCCCCTAGTTATTTTGTCATAACTAACTGCAAACAAACAAGACTAGTCATGGGACGTCGCTGCTTCTCTAAATCTTGATGTCAGGACATCCCTGAGAAACTAGCCACATGACAGCCAAAAATGGAAAAGACGACCATCGTATTATGTCGTTGCTCCTCTAAATCCTAAAATAAGGACATCCTCGAGAAACTAATAATAGGATGATCGTCACGATATGTCATTGTTCCTTTGACATAAGGAACTAATATCATAATAACCATCAAAAAGACAGATAGTGTTTGCCAAGTGTTCCCCAAGTGAATAGAATTTCAAGTGTTTTAATGTTGAAATGCCAAGGTTGACGAGGTCAAGGTTTCCAAATGTTGAGTGATACCAGATTCAGGAAGGACACATCTTGAATGACGTTGATATCAATAGAATCGATTCTCGGAGTTAGGAGAATCCATCAAAATGCCAAATGATGATGACGATGCTTAGGAAGGACACATAATAAGAAGAACCCAAAAAATTTGATAGGTTGAATTGCCTTGATAGAATTTGACTAGATGATTGATTTGACCACATGCCATTGCTGACATGCCGAAGTGTTGATGAAACATATTATCGATAGATTTCTTGTTTAGGATTGATGAATGATTTTCTTGATTTGAAGATACTTTGATGTGTGTGAAAGTGTAGTGCCATGAACCCTAATGGATTGACCTAGTGCAGCCTTGGGGGCTCATTGATTGATGGCCTTGCCTACGTCATGCACTTAGAGACCTCATAGTTCGACATGACCAAATTGAATTTGTCTAAAGGACAGAGGATTTGAGTCATGATTTTACTATGACAAACCTAGAAGGATAGACCTAATGTCTCAAAGATTCAAAGATGAATCTTGCCTACATAGCAAATGTGTGGAGACAATGTAGTTCAGACTAGGACAAAGATTGACATAACGTGATTGACTTGAATGATAAGACAAGCATTGACTTTGTTTTGAGATTTTGGAAATTTTTTGAATGTTTTTAGATTCTCTTCAGGACATTTTTCAAATTTTAGGTATTTTTTCAGGACTTTTTCTGATTTTTAGGACTTTTTTTTTATGACTTTTTCAGATTTTTAGGACTTTTTTTTATGACTTTTTCATATTTTAAGGATTTTTTCAGGACTTTTTCAGATTTTTAGGATTTTTTCAAGACTTTTTACCAATGCAAGACCATGTGTGATACCCACTGTAGTTATATGATAAAGGTCTTGCCCCCATATAGGTTGGGGATTATCCGGGCATAATGACATGGAAAGAGGAAGATGTAGGACAAAAGGCAATGATATGCAAGGGATGAAAATTTTAGGATTGATGGGAAATGTAAAGTGAGTAAAGGCCAATTAGAGTAATATTAGATGGTCGAGCAATGATCAACTACACATGGCTCCTATTTGTTAGGTTTTCACCATGGTACCTATCGGAAGTGCTTGTTTGCCAAGTTTTCACTATTGGACGAATTTATTTATTTTTACTATTTTTGTAATTTTTTAATTTTTTTGGTGTCACCAAGATGCCTGTTTGCCAGGTTTTCATCAAGGTAATGTTTTTTTTCCTATTTTTCAATAGGCTCAAAATTTCCAAGCTTCTCATGGTCAGCCTAATTTCTCGGATTTTGCATGAGGACCAAGTCATCAATTTCAAATTTTCTCACCATCACTCTTTTATTATAACTCCTCCAGAGATGATTTTGATATGCCTATAAATGGATCAAGTAATTTTGTATTCTTTCTTGTAGCATTTCTACCTCATGTAGGTGAGACTATATATACTCTTCATCATCAATCATTCCCTTCAAGGAGACTCAGAGAGAAGGAATTTTGACCTGGATGGGAAATATGACCTCAGATCCATAGACCAAGGAAAATGGAGTGGCTCCAATGGGTGTACTAATGTTGGTTTGATAGGCCCATAAGGCGGGATTGAGTTGTAAATTCCAATCTTAGCTAGCATCATTGACGATCTTCTTAAGAATGCAAAGAATTGTTTTATTTGATGCCTCAACTTGACCATTACCTTGTGGATAATATTGTGTGGAGAAATGGTGTTGGATGTGGAATTTCTCACAAAGTTCATAAACCTTTTGATTTTTGAATGGATGACCATTATCAGTGATGATGGACTATGGAACACCGTATTGGAAAATGATGTAATTAAGGATAAACTTTGAGATTTTTTTATCGGTGATGTAAGTGAGGGGGACGACTTCAATCCACTAAGTAAAGTACTCAGTGATGGTGATGACGAACTTATGGTGGTTGGAGGAAGATGGATGGATTTTTCCCATGAGGTTGAGTCCCTATTGTGTGAAGGGCCATGGAGAAGTGATCGGTCTTAGCTCCTGTGTAGGTGCATGGATTAGGTCATTGTGTACCTAGCATTTCTAACATGTTTTGATGAATTGAAGTGGATCTTTCTCTATTGTCGACTAGTAATACCCTAGTCTGGTGACTTTTTTGGCTAGAGTTGGGCCACTCAAATGAGATTTGCATATACCCTTGTGTACCTCTCGTAAGGTTGTTCGTGCTTCATCAGTGTCAAGACAAAAAAGAAAGGTATTGCCAAATCTACGGCGGTAGAGAGTATCACTGACGATGGTGTATCAGGTGGATTTTTGGATAAAGGATTTTCTCTAGTTATTGGAGAGGTTGGGTGGTAGGGTTTGGGACTTAAGATAAACATAAATGTCCTAGTACCAAGGCGAACTAGGACCAAAATTTTTTCAAACCATTTTTGACTCTGGGATGTCATATGTAGGCATCAACAGTTGTTCCACTAAGAATTAAAATTGTAACACATTATTCGAGATGTCTAAAAGAGATCCAATAGTTTCCATTGCATTGACTAACTTATTTTGTGTCCTAGGGATTTGTTTGAAAGAAATCAAACTGAAATATGTTATGAAGCTATCCACCATCCTCTTGTAAGGTAACAAATTTTCATCCTTTTTTTCGTAGTTATCATTTACTTGGTTTATAACCAACTGAGAGTCTCCAAAGACTAATAGTGTCTGAATTTTCCATTTAATGGCCATCCTGCGTCCTATGATGAGGGCCTCATATCCTGCAATGTTATTAGTACAAAGGAAGGAAATATGGAATACCTTACGAATAGAATCCCCTTGTGGTGTAATGAATATGATACCTGCTCCTGATCCATGACCAATATGAGATCCGTCAAAATACAGTTTCCATGGTGATGAAGGTTTTGTATGAAAGATAGATTCATCAGGAAAATCATCTATCAAAGGATGAGTGCCTTGTATAGGGGAATCTGCAAGTTTATCGGGTATAACCTATCCTTTTATCAGCTTGTGTTCAACATATTGGATGTCATATTCACTTAAGACCATTACCCATTTTGCTAAACGACTTGTCAATGCTGCCCAACTCAAAAGATACTTCAAAGGATCAATCTTAGCTACCAAGTGTGTTTGGTGATTCAACATGTAATGTCTTAGTTTTTTGTGTTGCAAAGACAACTACAAGGCATGCATGTTCAATGGTTGTATAGTTCATCTCATATGCAACCAATGTGCGGCTGATATAGTATATAGCCCATTCTTTTTCCTCATAATCATTTTGTGTCAATAATGCCCCTGGCGCTAAAGTGGTTACAGAGACATACAAATCAAAGGTTTCCATTCAATTCAAGGCATTAAAATAGGTGGTGTCAATAGATATTATTTGATTTGTGAAAATGTCGCTTGACATTTATCTGTCCACACAAAGGGAATACTTTTGTGTAACAGGCACTGAAATGGTTGAAAATTGTCTGCCAACTATGCAATGAAGCATCAGATGGATTGCAGTCTACCCTGAAGTGTTCTCAACTCACTAATTCCTTTTGGTGGAGGCATTTCTAGTATTGCTTTCACTTTTGCAAGATCAACCTCTATGCCTCGTCATGAAACTATGTAGCCCAATATTTTTCCTGAAGTAACCCCAAAGACACATTTGGGTTCAAACAAACCTTGTAATCTTCTAGTCATCTAGATTTTTTCTCAAGGACTTTGAGATGATCTTTCCATGTCAATGATTTGGCCAAGAGGTCATCCACATAATCTTCCATTGGGATATGCATCATGTCATGAAATATTGTTGTCATAGCTCTTTGGAATGTGGTGCCTCCATTATTTAAGCCAAAAGGTATGACATTCCAACAATATTTTCCCCATGGGCATGTGAATACCATTTTGTGTTGATCCTTAGGTATAATGCGGATTTGGTTATGGCCTGAGAAACCATCCATGAGAGACAACATCTTGTAGCCTACTATGAGATCAACAATCATGTCTATATTCAGCAACAGGAAATCATATTTTGGACAAGCCTTATTTAAATCTATGAAATTCGTACAAATGTGGATCTATTCATTTGAATTTGTGACAAGGACAATGTTGGAAATCCAATCAGCATAGTCTATTGATCTTATGAATCCAACATCTAGTAACTTCTTTAGTTCAACCTTTACAAGTAGTGCAATTTGTGGATGCATCTTCCTCAATTTTTGTTTGACTGGTTTGATACCTTGAATTAAAGGAAGATGATGCAATACCAATTCTGGATCCATACCTGGCATTTCGACATATGACCATGCAAAGTTAACTTTCCTTTCTATGAAGAATTGTTGGAATTCAGGTTTTTCTTCTTCTGTCAATGATACGACCAAGAGAACCATTTTGGGATTCTCTGGTGTAGCTATGTTAACTTCTATGGTGCTTAAATAAGAATTGCCAATTCTTCCTATGTTACGGGAAAAAATTCTAGTCCTCCATCCTTAGGTGCCTCAGATAGGTTTTCACCTTCAAATACATCCTTTATTTTTACTATTGTATTGTTAGAAGGTGCCTTGCGGTTTTCACCTAAAGAAATTTCTTTTTTTATTTTATTCTTTGTATTTTTGTGACTAAAGGATTGCATAGTCTCCTTGAAGCAAGCTACACAATCTAGGTCAATAGAAAATCCTTCTTTGTGATCACCCCACAGAATCCCCTCACGGAGTCCCATGAATTCTGCAATGGCCTCATCATTCTGAAAAATATCTAGAGCCGGTGGCTCTTGTTGGTCCCAGTCAATGAGTTGTGGGTAAACAAGGGAAATCCCATCATCAGTGTTGGTAAAGGATGGGAAAGATGTGAAAATCATGCAAATTGAAGCCTCAAGTGTGAAGGCGAAGTTTTCAATTTCAACTTTCATGTTAGATTCAATGGATGGACCATATTCAGATTGAGATGAGTTGTATTCATAGTAATAATAGGGGACAAAAGTATCAACATTATGACTACTGGTTGGTAGTTCAGCAGTATGGATAGTAGGTTTAGGCATGTCAGGCTCATGGGTGGGCTTGGGGATGGGGCAGGATAATTTAGATGTTGCCAATGACAATTTATGTTCTTCTAGATCCCAAGGAATGCTTACCCATTCCTTATTTTTAGAATGGAGGTCAATAGGATCAATATTGTACATTTGTCAAAATATTTCTTCAAAAGGGAGTTGGCCAGATTATAGGAATAGTTCGTCAATACCATAGTCATTCAGGGTTTTTTCAAATCCCCATTCCCATTCATTAGAGTTAGTTTCGGTAAGGGATTCTTTGTTTGTCTACACTTTCTAGAGCCGTTATTTCCTCACTTGAAAGTTCATAGGTATGTCAATCGTTAGTTCTGAGTTGGTCAAACCCTAGCCCTATGTACCTTGGTCTTGTATAAATAATGATAGGTTTTCTCCTTCCATTGTTGGCTTTTCCAAGGCCACTTTTGTCATAAAAACCCAATGCTTTGCATATGTCATAGCCTTTTCCATAGATATGTACTGGTAGTAGAGGTAGCCCTTCTGGGTCTTTGTAGATCCAGTCAACTATGTTAATAATGGCTTCATCACTCATGTCTCCCCATAGTGTGAATAATCTTTTTGGTGGAACCTTGAAAGTTATTTTAGGCTCGACTACAAAGCAAGGTTGACCATAGACTTTAGGTGGCTTAGGTATTGTGGTGATACAACAATCTATATTAAATTTGAATTCTCCACATCCAAGGTCCTGGATGGTGTGGTGGAAGTCGATGGAATGGATATGGATGATTTGGTGAGTGCAGACGGGTCAATATATTTTGAAGAGGTGGAAGCTGAAGCTCCTTGATTGATGGGTACTTGGTGCTCAGCAATGGCTCTTAGATTGATGCAGTATTGAAATGGATCAGGATTTCCTGGGATAGTAATTTTGGTACCATCAAAAGGGAATTTTAGGAATTAGTGGTATGTGGAAGGAATGGCCTTTAAGGCATGAATCCATGGGCGACCAAGTAAGATATTGTAATGTATATCATGATCTAGGACTTGGCATGTTGTGTTTATGATAACTGGTCCCACATGAATTGGAATAGTGATCATGCCTTTAGAAGCATGTTCCTCATCATCATATGCTTTTATCACAATTCTCTTGGTAGAAGCCATCTACTAGAACTCGCCTAACCTTGTGCTTATGGACAAAAACCTCGATATGAAGGGCATCATTATGAGATGGTTTGGGTGAGGAATAGTCAATGTCTAAAAAGGTAATATGGTGAGGTGAAGTCAAATATCCGACCATAGTTTCAAAATTATTGACATCAATTTTGTTTGGGATGGAAGAATCTTGTACGCCTTTATCCAAGATGGCCTTATGCACGGGTGAGATGTAGAGTAATTCAAGGATGGAGATTTGTGTCGGTGTTTTGTTCAATTGCTCAATAAGGTTAAACTATGGATTTGGTTTAGGCTACTTGACAGATGGACCAAGTATGGTAATCTTGGGTTGATGACCAGAGGGACCTGGGATGGTGACCTTTCCTTTGTGCATAGTGACATTGCATTCTGGGGCATTTTTAATAGTAATGGTATTGACACATTTATCTTCATCAGCAACGTGAAGATTATTAATGATAGTTCCACCGAAATAGTTGAAGGCAATGGAAACATAATTGGCTTGATTATTGTTATTCTTTGCGCCAAATGAGGAGGGGTTATGAGAATCATGATCCTCCAGTGGGTTCTTATGAATTTTATGGTCTTTGTTAGATGCAAATGGTTGACCACCTAACTCAATGGTATTGTTTTCAATGAGATCTTGCACAAGATTTCTCAATTGATTGCAAGAGGAAGTTTTATGCCCTTTGACATGGTGGTAATCACAAAATGCATTATTGTCCCCCCATGATGGCTTGAACTGACCTAAATCATATGGTTTAGGTTCTTCCAAAGTTATGACACCATTTTGGATAAGTTTCTTTATGACAATTTCAATAGGCTCACCCAAAGGGGTGTATGTGCATTTTTGAAATTGTCCTGGTTGACGTAATTGCCTTTGATTAGACTGACCAAGATTGTTTTGGATAGTATTGGAAGTTGGTGTCAGTGTAGTCAGAGGTGCATTTTGATTTTGAACTCCTTTGATTGTGAGTACATGACTTGTATTGTCAATTTTTGAATTGACCACACCCTCATTGGTGATGTGTTTATTCTTAACCCAACATTTTGTTTTATCATTGGAAGTCTTGGGTTAGTGTTCATGGTAGTGTTGATGGTTTTTCCACCATATTTCAATTTTCCTTTGGAGATCAAGGCTTTTTCCAGTTGAACACCTTTTTCAACAAGGTCAATAAAGGTGGTACAACAATGGACTTCTAAGCCATATCTTAGTGGTCCTAAGAGATTTTGTACAAACATGGCGAATTTATCCTTTTCAGGCATCTCTATCAGACATCTGATGGCTAGAGTTTTCCATCTTTGAAAGAATGGAATAAAGGTCTCTCTTGCATCCTCTTAGGTAAGTCTGCATAAGGAGGAAATGTCAATGTTCATATCAATATTATAGGCATAGCTTTCAACTATTTTTTTTTGCCAATTCATCCCATGTTTTGATCCCTTTGGGCAATTGTGAGAACCATTCCAGTGCATGGCCTGCAATACTTCTAGAAAAGAGTCTCATGAGATTAGTTTGTTCATATGCAATGTCCATACAACTTGTAGTGAATTCTCTTATATGTTCAATGGGATTTGTCTTGGATTTTTATCTAGGGAAATGTGGCACGACATATCCATGAGGAAATGATGGCATATACAAGGGTGTGTCAAACAGATATGGACATAAGTCATAGGACATGTAAGACTTTTTGTTTGACTGTTGCAAGGTCTCCACTTGTGTTTGAAGAGCAGAAAGTTTGAGTGTGAGTGCCTCCACAATTGGGTTGTTGGTAGCATCACACATGTTGGTGGCAAGTATGGATTGAGTTCCCACCTATTGTGATGAAATATGTTGGTTTGGAATTTTTTGTTGGTGAGAAAATTGGGTGTTCTGATTTGGTGGTTGTTGGAAGTAAATGTTTTGATGGGGGATGTGCGGCTGTGTATGAACTTGAGAAGCATAAGTGGGGATATGTGACCTAGCCATGTTGGATTGAACTTGAGGGCCCTGTTGGCCTTGAGCATGTTGATGCCCAAATGAAATGGAAGATTGGGTTCCTTGATTACCTTTCCCAAATAGGTAATTATGGCCTTAAGGAATGTTTGTATTACCCTATGAGGAATTTGGGCCATTAGGTTGAATGAAAAATTTTCATTTATTTCTTCCAAAAGGGTTTGATGAGTTTATTGCCATTGCATTAGAGGAATCTAATAAGATGTTCGTTGATGTACCCATAAAGGTAGATGATGTCTCAAAGAGGTTTCAAGTGTTGGAACCCATTGTTGATCCAAAAGTTTGTGAATAAACTATGGATGTTTGTGGGGGGATGGATTGTGATGTGGTGTTGGTTTGGGTAGATGATCCCCCAATATATGTTGTGTTGATCATAGTGGATGCATTGGTTGTGGTGGTATTATGACCAAGGGAGGTAGCATTAATGGTGTTAGTGACATTTTATGAAGTGTCTCCCATGGAAGTATTGTGTGATTGGGGATCAGGAGATGTTGCTCTAATAGTGTTGAGGTCAAATCCTTCTGATAACCTAGCCCCTTGGTCAAGGAGCATAGCTAGGTATCTATACAAATCTTACAAGACTAGTTCTTCCACAAAGGAAGCTACTTCAGGATTTTGTTGGGAAGCTTGGATGTCTTCCTAAAATACCTGTCCATTTTGGTCTCTATGGAAAAATTGTTCAAAAGGATTGTGTCAAGAGGATGGAATGGACATATCACTGAATGGATTAATGAGGAAATTTCCCATGTTTTTAGTTGTATTCATGCCATTCATGTAATTGGGGAAATTGTTGGTATTGACATTCATTGCATTTGGGAAATTTTAAAGGTTGGTATTTTGATTGAAAGAACCCACGAGTCTTCTTTTTCTTGGTAATCTAGTTTCAACCATAAAAGGTTTTTGCTCAACTTTGGGATGATGAGTGATGACCTAAATATGCAAAAGTTATGACACTATGTTTTTGGGTTTTTTTGGAAATAAAAAAATGCTATGAAATGCAAATGGGACTAAAAGGAGACTAAAGGTATGCAAATGAAAATGGTATGACACTAAAATGAGGAGATTAATGGTATGAAAACTTAAAGGAGACTAAGATGCACTCACTATTGGTAAATCTAAGGATATGTACATGACCACACAAAATTTTGGCAATGCTTCAGGTTTGAAATATCAATGGACTGTAAAAGGACTAAGGAGGACAAAATGAAATTTCCACACTAGACTAATGAGTAGGAAATGGTTCACAAAAGGAAATGACTAAAGAAAAAGGGTTGATCAAGTCTAATGACAACCAACTCTTGAATGCAAAGGTTTGACAAAGGATGGTAAAGAATCTACTCCTAAAATCTACAAAATGAGTGTCTAGAATGATGGGAAAGCCTAATAATGCAATTAAGGAAATGCAATGGAATCCTATGGTGACCTAAGAATGCTACCTATGATGCAAAAATGAGGGAAGCTGAGCAACTCAATATCTGGTTTGACAAAAATAGCAAAGGAAAAAGTTTTGGAATCTTGTATGGAATGAAATTTTGGGTCATTGGAAAATGTGTTACGGAAAATGCATTGCAATAGAGTAGATGCATCTTAGGAAAGGAGATTGTGGTGATTAAGCAAGTAGATGCAGTTCAGAATGGCGATTGTGGAGTTTGATCAAACAAATGTGGTGAAAGACAGTCAATTGCAGTGTTTTAATTTGCAGATGCATTGCAATAGAGCGATTATGACTTAGAATTTAGCAATTGTAGTTTGAAATATCAGATGCATCACAAAAATTGATTTGTCAAATTTAGGCAGATTGTAAGGAATTTGTTTCAGTTTGACAGTGATGTTTCAAATTTTGAGGTTGATGTTTATTTTTCATGTTGTTTGAATACACTTGGAAAACACATGATGTAGTATGAAAGTGAAAAACAACCACATAGAAAACATTTACAAACCCCTATGGCTGCAAAGATATTATTCTTTTGGATCCCACATAGATTTTACTCCAACTGCATATTCTTAGTACATGAATCCAGATGATTGGCCCCACTGGATCCCCCTTATAGTGCACTCACTTCTTAGGGAAACCAAGCTTCCAACCCCCATGAATCTCCCATGGCAGGCTGATCATCTCTACTAAAAACTATGTAGGTGTGGGTGCCTTGGAAATGACCATTGCTACACTAAAGAATAGACAGGTTTTTGGCCTCTATAAAAATATTTTAGTTTGGGCACCCATTCGAGTGGCCATACATGGGGCACAAGATTAGGGTCTGTTTAGGAGGCACTCTAGCCTAAAGAGGTTAATCTCAATAGGGTTTTGGGGAGTACTACTTGGTTCGTATGAAAATTATTCACTCATAATCGTAGGCTTTCCCTTAGGATTCACATTTGTATACCGGTCGGGAGTAGTTTAGGTAAAGAGATTTGTTGTCAGTTTGATTCGTTTTGGGGTGAGTACTTTTTCCCACCAAAGCAGGCCCAATTTCTAAGGTTAACAAAAGTGACAAAACATATTCATATTTCAATCAATCTTTGTTGAAAAACAAAGAGAGAGCACACCAATGTGTTTGAATCACACTCGTATGGTTGTTCTCTTTAAACTCAAATTGAAAGTGTGAAGGTGTGATAGAGTAACCACCTCGTTAGTGTTTTTGATTCTCCAGATCGCACAAGGTGCAAGAGAATTATATATACACCAACGAAGTTATTACTAAACCACAATACATATCAAACACACATCCATTTTAACCGTATGTAGTGTTATCAAAAAGGCTTCATTTTAACTGTTTGTAGTGTGAGCTAACTAAAAGTTCATTTTAAACATATGCAAAAGTGTGAGTGTTTAATTTACCCATGAGTGAAATGAAAGATTGTAATAAAACAAAAAATTTAAATGTATTAGACTCCAACTTGACACATGTTGTAACCCACAGATTAGTAACTCAAAAATCCCTATCTAAGAATAGAAAAAGATATAAATCTAAAAAAAAAGCAAATAAGAAAAAATCCTCTTACCATCGATTGCGTCATATCAGAGTGAATGCGTCATTATGGAGTATAGATGCAACTTGATATGTCGAATGTGGCTTCGTTTGTGTCAGATGTGTCTTAGTTTTTGTTGAATGTGGCTCAGTTTGGTGGTTGCATCATTTGGAGAGTCAAATGCATTAGGACAGGGTGATTGCATCACTTGAGATGGTAGATGCGGTGTAGCATAGCGATTGCATCGCAGGAGCAGTCAAATGCATCGTTTCATACTTGTACCTACAAAAATGACCAAAAATTCATACGACAACCTGCAAAAACATATTTTAAAAGCATCGGGTTCACCAATGTAACTATGGACTTTTTCTGCAAGATTAATGTTAATAATTCACATGCATATAATTAAATCCACAATAGACAATGAAAAAAAAAGGAATAAACAAAGGAATAAATGAAATGATCTCACCTAGTGCTTCATCCTCCATGGTTGACTTCCATTGCACCTTCTAGCTTGCTGAAATAATGAAGTGCCCTCAGATTTTGATGAGCAACTCTATACTATGGACTACCCCTAAGCAAGTGTTGAAGGATTTAAATACTATGTGCAAGAGAAAATAAATCCTACATGCAAATTTAAATAGCTAAATGACCAAGACAAGACAATGCTAAAAAATCAAGAGAATGCAAATAATTCAAGAGATTACAAGATGTTAAGAGATTTCAAGATGTTGAAAATGAGGGCAAAATTGGCATTTTATAGAAAATGAAATTTTGGATGGACATATGAGATTTAAAGATTGAGAAGTGCCCTACAATCTATGGTCAAGATTCAAAATAACAACCTCTTAATTAGGGTTTGGGAAACTTTAGGGTGAAATATGAAATGAGTGGACAAGATTTAATTTAAGAAATTAAATCAAGGAAAGAGAATAGTCGTGACAGTGAGATAAAAATTATTAAGTGGAAAAGGATGAGTTAGAAAATCAAGTTATTTTAGAAATAACTTAATTTGTGGAGAGAAATGCTATTTTGAAATTAATATTTTCAATTAATTTGTGAAGCTAAATTGTGGTTGCTAGATCCAGAAGGTAGCTGCATTTTTGGAGCATTTTGGGTCAAATCTGACCTTGCCATCGCATCCAGAAGGGCCAAAAAGCCTAAGATCAATTGTCAATTTGTCCATTTTGGAGCAAGTCATCCGATGAGGCAAAAAAAATTTGTGCAAAAAGTCTTATGGCCCCTAGGCATCATTATGACAGTGATGGTACGAAAATAAAATAAAATATTTTTTCATCATTTCGAAATATTTTACAAGTGAAAATTTTATTAAATTTTTTTTGAATTTTATAAAGTTTTCGACATTTTTCATTTGAATTTTTTTATTAAAATGAAAAATCAAAGAAAATTTGTAGTCGTAGGTATTGCGACCTACAAACTATAGTCCATGGTACCCATAGGTACATGGTAACTAGTGGAGGCCACGTGAGATATCACCATGGCCCCCGCTGCCCCTTAAATGCAGGGACTAGCGCTTTAAAAGTGGATTGGAAAAATCATCCATCGGGGGTCGGTCTCCAAACCCGGTGACCCCTTTTACACTAGTGGACCAAACTCCGGCAAAGCACAAGAAATCGACAGCCAACTTTCGAAAAAATCTAGCACAAGTAAAGAATATTTCATCATCCAAAAATCGAATATTCTGGCAAGGAGCAATTTTTCGGTGACAGGTGTTTAGCTATCAAATTTAATCTGGTGGATTGCTGATGTCAGTGACACGTCAGGATTTTCAAAATTTTGTTTGCCTCCCTCAGTAATGGATTTTTTGAATTTGCAGTCTGACTTTGAAGGCTCATAACTTGCTCATTTTAGCTCCTTTTTTTGAGCAATTTTTTTAATTTAGGTTAATTTTTCGTGCTCTTCGTAGTGGTGCAATCAATTTTTAGTTTTGTCTTTTGGTTTGTCTAGAAATTTCAGATTCTCATAGGTGTTGCTACTTCATCGTCATTTTGGGAACTTTGGGAGCTCATAGCTTGCTCCAATGGTAACATTTTTTTGTGAATTTTTTTTTGAAAGTGCATGATTTTTCCTATACTTTCTAGTGGTGTAATCAGATTTATCTAATCTACTATAATTTGTTCACTTTGTGCTTAAGGCCTATTTTGGCAATTTGCATGTACCAAAATCAAAGTCCACTTCTTTTTTTTTGGCAATGGCAACTGTAAATGCTCTAAGTATAAAATTTTGAATCAGATATTACTTGGGGGGTTTCTTGATTGAGTGATTTGGGGGGTAATCTTTGTCCTTTGTTGGCTTATCTCTTTTGATTGGTCTATTGTGTGACTAAAGTTGAGGAGTTTAATATGGGTATCAGAAAGCATTCTATTGTAATAAGGTAAAATTGATGTAGCTTTAATTCTTGACGAGATGGAATCCTAACACATTGCAGGTGGCTTAATCTTTTTCCATATCTATATGGACTAGTTCCTAAACCTTCATCAAAATGGAAGAGAGTTGTGTGGGACATTAAAACAAAACATATCTTGGGATTAATTGGTTGTAGTTGTGATATTGATACACTAATGGCCATTGATGGTATTGAGATACCTCATGACCTTATAACCAAACTTTGGGAGATGTATGGGGACTCAAATGAACCTCCATTCCCAGAGGATCCTGTTGTGGATTGTCTTGTTCCACTTCCAGAGTTTTGACCTATTGATGGTAAAACAACTGAAATACTTTCTCATTGGGAAAGGTATGGTAGTTTTGATGACACATAACCTTCTCCTTCTCCTCCTAAAGAGACATCTATTGAGACTTCAATTTCTATGGCTCCTAATCCAGATTTAGAGGGTTCATCTTCTTCATCTATGAGTCAACATCTTGAGGCCGAGGACTCTTGTGATCTAGCATTGGTAGAATCATCTACTGTTGTACTTGAGGATGCTTGTGATTTCATAGTTTGGATTCCTTGTGATTCAGTGTAGTAGGACATACATTGTCTTCCAGATATGGCTAATTTTGATGGCTTCTTGATAGGTATTTTAGACTTGTTTGTGGAGTCCCATATTGCAGATTTGGGGGACACTATTGATGACATTCATCTTCTCTTTGATGAAGATGCTCCTTCTTCAGTTGTTGTGAGGGAACACTCTGACCCTCTTTTTCATTCTCTACATGATCATTCTTTTTAGTTTGGCGTGAGTGTGGATACTTTTGGAAAACATTTGGAGGAGGCTTCTTTGTCTCTAGAGGGGATATCATTGTCTTTGGATCATGTTCTACATTCTTCTCTACTAGATTTTGGATTGTCCTCTTCAACAGTGTGGCCTAAAATGCTTGTTTGGAGTGTGTCAGCTTTCGACATTGACATGGAGACAATTGAGCATGCTTCAGAGACATCATACATCATCCCTATTCTTGAAATCCTTCATACATTATTGGTTTTGTTTCTTTCTAAGGGGAGAAACATTGTTTAGTGAGATTAGGTCATCTTCAACATTCAATGTCGAGCTTCTACCATCATTGCAGGAGACTCAATATTAAGGGGGGGCTTCCTTGTCTCTCTTCTACTTCTCTCTAATGGGGGGTCTTTGTCCTCACATGGGGTTTTTACCATCTCATGCATCATTGAGAGAATTTCTTTATTGTATTTCATCTCTCTTTTGGGGAGGAGTTTTGTCCCACAAGGTTTTCTCCTTTTTTTCTGTTTGTGAGATATTTCTTTCCGTTTGTGGACATATCATGTAATTACCTCTCCACCTTTTGTGGTTGATCCACTATTTGTGGTGGTTATCACATTATCTGTTTCCACTTTAGGTGGAGTTATAGCTTTTCATAGTTGTCTCATGTCATAATATTACAACACTTGCCACAATCTTATTCCCTCCTATGTACTCACCTTGGCTATATAACTGATGAGAATAGAGTTTATTCTTGTCATAATATTTTCTCTCTTCTTGTGCTTTCTATTTGGTCCAAAGATCTTGGCATCCATAGCCAATTCTAATATAGCTTCTACTTTATCACCTTGCTTGCTTCAAATTCTAATCCTCTAACTAACTCTTAAAAATGAGGCACAATGCCATACTTATAGAGAATGTCATCCCAATGAGGGTTACAAGGAAGGTCGGCCACAAAATAGGTTGACCAAGGAAAAAAGAGCTCCTAAAATAAAATATAATATTATATTAAATTCCTGAGACTCTTTTCCAAGTTAGCCTAGAATCTCCAATATAGCTTGGTCCAATGCATGTGAAGGATGAAGAAGAAATAATGGGAAGCACAAATTTTTAGGCACTCACTCATTGATTGGCCCTTTGTCTTTTCCTTGACCCATTATTACTATGATGTAAAACATCCATTTTTCAAATACCCAAGTTGTGGTCTTCAATCCTACCACTCTGCTACGGTGATTGCATCATAGTACTCTGAATTGAACTTTTCTTTGAATATCTACTTAGGCAATTTGGAGATGTGCGACTTGGGCTTCTACAACCAAGAATTAATCACCTATAGGGCCTTGTTTATATCATCCACATAATAATTCTTGGCTATGTCCATATCAAATCCCACCACATGAGGTCTATCTGGCATATCAAATGTTTGAGCCACTGAGACATGAGAGAAATTGGAAAGAACCCTTCCTTGTGGGTCAATTATCCTCTGGTTATTTGGATCATAATGCTTGGCACACTCTAAAACCAATTCATAACATTGGACTACGGGAGGAAACCTAGCTACATGAGCCAATATCGAGTCCACTAAAATTATGGCCAACAATGGAGGACCCTGCACTACCATTCTTGCCTTAAACTTTTCATATTCTCATTTTCCCACATTGGTGTCAGTGATTTCTGACCAAATGGAGGTCAGCTTGCTCTCTGGAGCTTTTCTTTTGATATCCAGTTTGATCCTTTTTGCCTCTGAGACAAAAGCTCCCTCATCACTGGGGTCCATCACCTTGCCTTTAGCTCTAACAACAATAGTCTTGCTTGATTAAGCTTGCATTCAAAAAGGTACCATAATAAATACCTAATAAAACATGAGAGTCCGAGTTAGTCCATCATAAATAACATGTTCATCATCAAAGAAGCCCAAAAAAACAATCAGAATCCCCTTAAAGTATCATTATGGCACCCTTTCTTCAAATTTTAGGATTTTCACCCCTTCGCAAAATTCAGGCTAGGGGGAATTTTGGGGAATTTCAAGCTGGGCAAAATACAACGATGAAAGCATAGCAAACATCAAAAATTCATTCAATCATCATGCAAAATCCAAGTCACAACATCATATGTCCTTAATTCACTCAAATCAATCATGTGATGCAAGATCATTAACAATTAACTCATGCATTCCCATAGTTCTTCACTTCTAACAAATCTTCGGGGAATTCCTTTAGGGATGGAAATCCATGAAATTAATGAAACTTTGCATATTTCGAGAAAATGAAGGAGCAACAAATGTTTGGTGATTTTTGAAGACAACGTATTTTCACAAAGTCAATCTTATTTTCATGTTTCATGCAGGCTTTCGAGAAAATGACTAAGTGAAGGAAATCAAGGGAAATCCTAAGGTAAAGGAAATCCTTGAAATCACCAAAATCCCAAAATCTTTGACTTCATCACGATTTCACCCAAATTGATTGAATAATCACAAATTTGAGATTTTAAGCTCGGATTCTACTCACCTCAAGTTTTTCATCGATGGATCTAACTTTCTAACTCCTCCAAGGGTGATCTAAAGCATTGGTGATAAATTCGAGATCAAACCTTGGGGTTTCATGATGAACACGTGGTTACAGACTCAACCCACTTGCTTACCCCATTAAATCTAGGCGAATGTCTTAGAATCTTTAGGGAAAAGAAACTATCAAATGCAAATGAAAACTAACCTCTCAAATCCTCCCATAATCAATAATTTAATAAAACACAAGGGAATCCAAGATCAAAACTCTAGGAAAAATGAAACACGCACAAAACTGGGCTTGGGAGGAGGCAAAACTAGCAAAGGATGGAAAAATTTGATCATCAAATTAGCAAGGATGGCCACATCAATTTCAGAGGAGTCAAAAGAATGAAGGGAGTAACCCTAATGGACTTACAAACTTTCATCATGTTGAAATCTGAACTCAAGGCACATTCATGACACCTTAGAGATATTAATATTCATTAATTGAAAGCAAAGGCACCATAAACATAACATGAATGCAGAGCAAGTCAAAATGGAAGCAACAAGCAACAATCCTTGAATCCTCAAGAAAACGTCAAAAATCACTAGACAAATGCCACCAAAGCAAGTGATCCAAGAATCCAAAAGTGTTTAAAATTGCACACAAAACCCCGAATCAAGCTCTCCAAATTCAATAAAGACAAAAGAAATCGACTCACAACATAAAACCCCCAAACGTCATTAAACATAGTATGTAAATTTCATACATCAAGTATAAATAAAATGGCATGACAACCCAAAATAAGTTTGTAAATCCGAGGGGACGAAGGAATGTTAGGAAATTCCAAGGAAGATGAAATTCCCTAAGGAGTTAAAATCTTTGAGAATAGTGTAAAACCAACCTCCATCAGGTTTTCCAGGCAACTAGGGATTTCTATCCAAAGAGAAAATTCCTAAAACTAGAGAAAAACCCAAAATTTACCTCAAGACCCATAATTTTCAAAGTGTTATCTCAAAAGGGGCATTTGCACAAGCAAGATAAGAATTTGGGAACATTGCAAAGTAACCAAATCTCACAACCAAAAGACCAAAGTACCAAAGACCAAAGACAAGCCCAAAGAGGAAAACCAAAAGAGCAAGTAAAGAGAGTCCCTACCTTCAGTGGGGCGTGTGTGCAAAAACTTGCACAAAAAAGTTCTCCTCTGTAATTGTATCCAATTTTAAGGATAGATTTTGGAATTGTTGAATATAATCCCTAACTGATCCTATTTGTTGAATTTTTGCATGTTGGTTGAAGAAGTTGTCTATCACACTATTGCTATATTGTGCTTGGAGTTCCTTTGTAAAAATTGACATGAGATGGTGAGACCCTTTTTCCTTGTATGAGTACAAAGCTAATGATACCAAATGAATTGATCTGGTTCTGGATATAGGGAATCCATTGTGACCTTTTTTTCATTTGGGACTTGACGTACTTAAAAAAAATCTTCATTTGGTGTATCCATGTTAGAGGATCCTTTCCACAAAACTTGTGCATATCCACCTTTGGAAACAAATTCCTAGATCCCATAAGATTATTAAAATTTGTGTCAATATTAGTTGACCTAGAAGTTTCACCTTGGTTGCTTGAGAACTCCTTTCTTGGTTCATTCATATAGGTGCTTAACAAGCTTCGTATATCTGATATATATCCTCTTAGGTCAAACATATCCATCTTCATTGAGGAAATGTGTTCCTTGACCTTATTGATTTCCTTATTGGGATTAATATCCTCTATTGTTACCCCCTCTTTATTAGGAGTCTTCCCTGGTGTGACAACATTCCTTTTTCCCCTTGTTGCAGGCCCTGTCATGATGTGAACCAATAATTTTGAAATAAATCATACAAATGAAACTTAAATTATCTAAAAAAATTACTGTAACTTAATAGGGCCACATTACCTCTCACCTAGACAAATCTCTAACAAATAAGCATATTTACAGCCTTGAGAGAGATATTTGTGGAAAAACTAATTTTGCAATAACTCACTTATTTCCGCTTTAATTTCTTCAAATTTTATACTATAGGCTCCTCTTGTATTTCTTCAAACTCCTAATAAAAATCAGGCTCCAATTTGGTAAGATGTGAGAGATATTAAGATTTAAAATAAATTGTGTAGAAACCCCAATTTTCCAATAATTAGCTTAATTCTACTTCATTTCCTCTAAAATCTAGACTATAGCTTCTTTAATATGGTCTTCAAAAACCCTTTAAAAATTAGAAAAAAAACCTCCAAAATTTGAAAGATATGTTGTTCCCAAAATCACCTCCAATATTGAGAAAAAAACTTGTCTCTACGGTGCCAAGATTATGCTCGGATACCACTTGTAATAAAACAACTTGCACAATAGAAGAATATGATATGAATTAATCTAAAAATAATAATTGAGAATAACAAGCCACTTTGAGGGGCGAAACCTCCAAATATCACCAATGAGAACATAATTCACAAATGATGATGAAATAAGACTCACAACCCCCTATATATACCTATTTATGCCTAGGATATCAGCTAGGATGACTTAGACACCCCTATATAAGCCCTATGTCGACCTAAATAGCTAAATAATAATATAATAATGATAACATAACTTAATTATGAGTTAAGATAGCCACAAGCTGACTATTCATAACCTGATGTACACCAATTATAATGGCGTAATATATTTCTATAGCTGAATTTATGAGGATTTTTTAAGAGAAAATAGATTATGAGTAAGCAATGTATATGCATAGAGATTGATGATTGGATGAGAAATGCAAGTTATGTAAGGATACATCTCCTCTTGGTACCATTGTTTCTATTATAGGTTTTGTTGAGAATTATACATTGCAACAATAAAATGAAGTGCAATCCTAGTATTACAACTCTATTCAAGTTACTATTTTTGTAAACAGAGCATTCATGTATGGACATGATAGAAAAAATAATTATAGAAGCATAGTAAGAGAGTGTCACTTCTACATCAACAATGATTGTAATTATTCCATAAAGTTTGTGCAAGGTTGCTTTCAATTTTTCTATGATAATTTAAGGGAAAGAACTATGAGATACAATCAACACATCATATGATCAAGTAACTATATGTCACAATTCAAGAATTCAAGGATGTTATATTGGTTGAATAGGATGTATGTCACAACTGGTGTTCAACATTTTTGGAATTTCACTGGGGCTAGACATGGAAAGGGTGAACATGATGGTGTTAAAGCATGTGTAAAAAGAACCCTAGCTAGAGAGGATTTGAAGTACCAAGGTGGTGCTAAGTTGACCGATGCAACAACAATTGTGAAATGGTGTAACTGCACAATGGGATAAGGTAATCAAGGTAAGTCTATGGTTTCTAGATATTTTTGGTTGGTAAATGAATTTAATATTGCAAACTACCAAGATTATTGTATAATTATAGGATCGAGTTTTTTTTTCTCATTTAGAAGTTCAAATGCAAGTTCATTTCTTATTTATATGAGAGAGATTGCATGTTTTTGTACTTAATGTATGGATTTTGTATGGGAAGATTATGTCAAAAGACTGGGTTCACGAATGATCTTGTAGATTTTTAGCTCCCATTGAAACATATCAAGTTCCATAAGAACTATTGTTGAACCAAATGGAAGTATTGGTAGAATTTGACCAAGCATCTAACCTATTACAACCAGGTACTGTGATTTATTAATTATTTGAAATTAAAATTTTAATTTATTTCATTACATTTTACATGGTTTATGGAAATAATCTATTCATTTTGAGAAATGAAGGTCATGTGTATGTAGTTATTGCTGATAAGAATAATGATGAAGGAACAAATTATTTTTTGTGCCATTGTATAGAGGGGATAAAAAAATTGACTACCATAATCACTAATGGAGAAGGTATTGAGTATCCAGTAGGGTCTTTTGTTGTCACAAGAACATGGCTTAGAATATACCCTATTCCGAAATAAAATATTTGGTTGTTTAAGGAATTTGACACACATAGGCATATTCTTCATTACTTTAACCTTGTTGTTGCAACAAATATTAAATTGATTAAATATCGTGGTAGACCACTTAATAAGAATTTATGGAAAGTTTGTGAAGCTTACCACAAGGCAATACATGACATTATAAGGTTTAGAACTGATCCACAAGGTTCAATAGATATAATTTGGGCTATTTGTAGATATTCAATGTGTTGGAGCATTGGATCAAATTCATTCTACGAAAGGGTAGAATAATTGTAAAAAAATTGTATATATCATTGGTTGATTAACATATCATCTATTCACTATACCACTTTTAGGAAATGTGGATTTTTTGTAAATGATATAAATAGATTTGTATCTATGTATAGTTGAAAATTTGTATCTATAAACGACCAACATTCTACAAAATGTTGGAAACACAATTTTCTTGTAAATATTGTCAATGTATTTTTATCCATGTACAGCTAATTTTTTTTATATATATAAACAACCAATATTCTACAATGATTGTACTAATTGATTGTAAATGCATGAGTTTTGGACATTTTGTTAGTTGGTTTGTATATATGTATTGTTGATATCTTTTATTGAATATTTTGAAAAAATAATTATATTTTATTAGTTACTCACAAAATATGTGAAATAAAATGTTTCACTTATTTAAATATGAATTCTTTTTATAGGTTGACGAAAAAAAAAACTAAATCAAACCTTTAATAATGTCTAAAATATTAAAAAAATCGGATAATATGGATCTTAAGAGAAAACACTTGCATAATGTAGCCTAAAACATACAAGAGAGTTGGGATGAAAAATAGAACCACAGCAAATGTAGATGTGCCCACCTAGACATGTTGGCATTGATGGTTTGGCCCCACAAGGAACAAAACACAAATTAGGCTACCTTGCAACTTAACATTGCATGTATTCGATGATTTTTGGGGTAGTAAAAAACGTTTCACCATATTGGAAATTGGAAGATTGTCATTGATGTCAACATTTACATCAGTGTTGTAAATTAGAAGATTATTATTGATGTTAATAGTCACTCTAGTAATAATTGTTCGAGTTATATTGCTCTGGTACTAAAAGTTTTGTTGATCCAATATTTGATTCGGATTATATTATATTGTTAGATTTTTTCAGACACTGATAATATGTTCTATCTTGGAATCATGTACATCTACTAAAAATATTTTAGTTAGTTTGGTTATATCGTTGGAAAGGTACAGTTAGTAGAAGTTTGGTAAAATAGTGCTATGTTTTGTTGATCCAAATTTTTGGTTCAAATTCTATCATAATCAAAGCTATCACTATAAGATTTTTTACATTGATTCATGACTATGAGATTCATCTCACCTTGAATTTTTATTATGATATGCGATCACATATGGAAGAAATGAATAACAATGTTCTATTTTGAGGTTTACAGTAAGTTCTAGTATAGCGCATTGATGTGGGAGATTCTACATTTTCTCATGATTAACTATTTTTCCTTACAGAGTTGAAGATATGTTACTTGATTTCATCTAAAGGAGATTTCAATGTGTTCACAATTATTGGAGTTACGCATTTGGTGAATTGCATATACGATTGAAGTATTTGATGTTTTAGGTCTTACTTTGGCTGACCTAATTATGGACTTGTGTTAAGGATTTTAAATATGCATTATGAATGCTAAATGGATTTATCTTAGGTCCATGCCGATTGATACCATATATTAAATTATTGTGTTGAGAACAAAGATGTATATATTTCAAGGATAATCTCGATAGAGTTAGTTTTGATTTGAAGTGGGGTTACTCTATTTAGGCCAACCTAATTTGTGTTGTGTGAATATATATATGGTATATATTTGTTGGGATAAGGTGACATTAACCTTGTAAATCCCAATATTGTATTTATTATTTGTAATTTGTAATTACCCACAAGGGATGTACAAGCTTGACCATCAATGGTAAATTACTTTTACTCATACGGTAATTAATTATTTATTGGCCCTGGTAATTACTATTTTACTGGCTAGGATTTACTGAGTTACTTTTACTGGCTTGTGGTAACAGTAATAGTAAAATAGTTTCACATGCCAATCTTGGAGTCCATCTTGGGAATAGTGGGTTATGACATGTTATGAATCTTGTCATATGTTGTAAGAGAATCTATGACAGTTATGACACCTATCATAAGATTCTATGACTACTATGATGGCATCTATGACACGTGTAAGAGCTTATGACGCATGTAAGAGCATCTCCTAATTTATATGGATTCTTATGACATCTTTTAAGAAGTTGTATTTTCATGTAAGAGACCATGTTTTGCATGTAAGGGGTCGTATGGATTTTTACCATGGTTTTTATGGACCTTGTTTTCACCCATGGTAATGTTTTATGGTGGTATTTTGAGCCCCCGTGATTTTGTATATTGAGGGGTTGAGTTGGAGACACTATGATATGTTTTAAAGGTACAGAGGTGTTGATGGATTGAAGAGTGAAGAGGAGATTGGAAGTGGATGTATTGTAATCTTGTTTTGAAGATAATACAACTTGATCCTCTCTTCTTGGTGGACTTTTTTCCCACAAGGTTTTCTCCATGTAAACACTGTGTTATGTGTATTCTTTTGTTCCATTGCTACCTTGTGTTCTAAGATCTTGCATTCTTATGTTGCTGATTTGTGCCTCTTTGATGCTTCTATCTTATGGTGATGTCATTTATTTTATAAGTTCATCTAAGGTGGTTTTATCAAGCATGTTAGAGTAGTTTATTTTAGCATTATAAAGAAGTCGAATCTCTTCATGGTATTTCAAAGATTAAGAAAACTTAATCTTTTAGATTTGCATACAATTCTTAGATTTCTATTTTTTAGTAGTCAAAGCCTTGTATCTCACTAATTGGTATCATATCTTGGTGATTTGGTGATTAAAATTTGGATTAGATATATTTTTTTTATTCCAAAATTTGGTATTAGAGCTTAAGGTTGTTCCATGGCTTGCATGTGAGTTGCATGTACTTGCATGTTTATTGCATGTGGTTGCATGTGGTTGCATGTACTTGCATGGGCATGCATGGGCTTGCATGTGATGGATTCATGGTAATTTGGTTCTGGGTATTCCTCCTTTTTGAACTTTAGCTTGTAAAGCTTGTGAATTTGTTGGAAGGAATTGTAGAGTTGGAAGTTTTTTGGGCTGCAGTGGATGTTCTATATGTTGGAATTTTTTTGCAGATCTGTTAGATTGGAAGCCATGGTATCTAAATCTTAGATGGATATTGTCAATGAGATCTACAGTGGGCTCTTGATGCTTAGGGTTATGGATCTTCATAGAGTTGATCTTGTGGTAGTGATATGGAGCTCTAGTTTTGAAATATATGAGTATCCTCTTACATGGTGGTTATGTTCCTTTACCTTGTGGTCATGTGAAATTAATGGGTGTTCATGTTGGATGGTTTCTTTTGGCACCCTAGTCGCATGGAAGAACATTTATTTTTTGGACTATAATATGAAGTGTTTATGTTGGATTCATGGTTTTAGCCCTCGGTTACATGAAAGCATTGGATAATTTTCCACCGGTTGCATGTGGGCTATGGAATTGGTATTTTACTGACATGTAAACTCTTGGACAACCTGGTTCCTTTTCTTTCATATTCATGTTATTTTGGATATGTAGGTTTTACAGTTTTCCTATTACAAAAATCTATGGAATCGTAGATTTGTGACATTTCATTATTTTAGATGACATATATGGTGTTAATATGTGGATATTTAAGTGATTTCAGATTTATAGAGAGATGGTTTTGTAGGTTTTACATGTTAACAAAAATCTTTGGTTTGTAGATCTGTGGAAAGATTGCATTCAGACTATTAGAGTATTCTTGATGGAAACAATTACATATTTGCAGGGTTGCTTCTTGGTTTCTTATGATCTATGGTTACTCTTATGTGGATCTATTTGGAAAATCAGGTCTAGCATTCATTCCAATGTTTGAGTCTTGAAAATCTAAATTTTATTCCTTGGTTACTTCTATTCTACATGTTACTGATGTGGGGTTGAATCTATTTTGCAATTATTTGAGATTGGAGCATTGGACATGTTTTTCTCCTTTGAGATGTTGCATGAGTGTAGGTCTTGTAAATTATTTTATGAGGATTCTATTTGGTTTTCCTCTTCTTCGTCACCTTGATTACATTGGTATCTTTATTGCAATGAGACAGAAGGATGTTTTAGAGTACCTAATATAGTTATTCAATAGAATCTATAGCAGTAAGTTATGGTGCATGACAAGCTCTATTCACTTTTAGTGGAGTTTTGGTAATGATGTTTGTCATGATACCATGTATACAACTCAATATCACTTTTAGTGGGAGTTTTGTGAAGTTACATAGTGTGTTCTATCTTCTTGGTTTGGAGATTATGGTTTACTTGACCTTTTGGGAGCTTTTGTTGTTAAAGTGGGATTCTTTGATTGTGTTGAGGCCATGAATGATCTTCATTTAGTAGATGGTTATCATGATGTCATTGATATCTTGGTTACATGTTTTAGTGGAATATTTTGATAGTTATGGTTTGATGTTTATCTTGTTTCCATGTATAGATTTGTATCAAAGTTTAGTGGGAGCTTTTGTAGGATATGGTTATCTTCATATTATTTGAAGAGGTTTTAACATACTGTTTCATGGAGGACCCTTGGAGTCTTTGGTAAAGGTTTTATTGGTCTTCCTTTGGAGAGGATGTAGTTCTCTTTGGTTTTGAGTATTAATCATTCGCTTGGAGCTTTATGATTTTGTAGGTTTTATTTGAAGCTGACATGGATTGATTAGTGGGTGCTCATGGATACTAGAGAGACTTGGGTTAGGCTGGAAATCTCTTATACTTAAGAGATATATGTTGGAATGGTTACTTGTTATGGTTTTTTTTTTCAATGATAAAGATTGAGGATCCTATTGGCATATGGCTTGTAAGTGTTATCATTGATGGAAACCATGGCAACCTTGGAAACCCAAGTTAGACATCTGATCTACAATACAATTTTGGTTTATACCAACAGAACAGGGTGAAGAACAGGGCATCCGGTTATAGGCATAAAAGTTGATCTGAATACTCCACCAAACTATTATTTTGGGTTGTGGATCTTTGAGGAAGGTTTTTAAATGTTTACTGATGCTTATTTTTGAAGTACACTGATACACATTCATTGGTACATGATCTAGGAGATCTGGTGCACTAATCTATGGGTTATCTATGCTTCAAGGCCGACCTAGCGAATATAGAAATCATGGTTGTATAAGGAGTAATTAATCAAATTTCTTTGTGCTCTATTATGTTTTTTTTGGGTCCTCTCTTTGTCTTAACTAAATTTGGAGGATGCCCATAAAGAATTAGTGGTGGATCTATCCGACTATTGAGAAGAAGTTAATGTTTTATGAAGCCGACATAAGAATGATCAAATCCTTGATAGCGGATATATATATATGAGATCGGTTCTATCATTTTTAAGTGTGTTAGATGTGGAGAAGTGTTTAAAGGTAGCAAATATGATGAAAAATTCAATAGAGTAGTAGTGTGAATTTGTCCATGAGTGATGCGAAGAACAAAAAACAACAGAGCACTGTAGAGTGAAGTGCATAATCAGAAAATAGATCCAAAATCAAATATACGAGCTTCATTGGAACTGTAACTTCGCATGAACAGATGCTACTATCTCATTTCACCCTTCAATTGGTTTTAATCTGATTTTTTTATGGAAATGAGCTCTAGGAAGTGTGCCTGAATGCAAGTGCATTCCTTTTGTAATACTTTATTTGAGTACTCAAATTGTGGATTAACCTCCACTATGGTTTTTCCCCTAACAAGGTTTCCATGCAAAAATCCTTGCGTAATGGTGTTATGAATGTTTTCTTTGAATTTTTGCATCTTTCGTTTAATGTAATGATCAAATGGTTGAGTTTTAGATTAATAAGGTTAAGATTTGTTGAACATTGATTCACCCCACCCTCTTAGTGTTCCCTTGAGTCTAATAATTGGTATTAGAGCATCTAGTTCCTCATAATAAGTTTAGCAGCTAGAGGTGGATCTTGGAATGTGATGGACTCTGGTGGTCTTCAACAACAACTTTTGGTGGTACTTGATGACCTTGATTAGTCTAAAGAATAAGTACATGAATTGAAAGAAATTATTAGAGATGCTAAGAAATTCATTCAATCATTGAAGGATTAGATTGTTAAATCCAGGGAGAAAAGGAAGGATCTTTGTGACCAGATACTACAAAAAGAGAGTGAAAACATGGATGATGCTCACCTGAATTATACCTTGAAGGAAATAGCAGAAGAATGTGAAAAAATTGCTAGAAACAATGCTACTCTGAAACATGAGATGGAATCTATGGTGATGAAGCTAACTAAAGATATTGAAGAAAGGAAGGAGAATGAAGAGAATCTTGCTCAGTCCTTAAAGGATAAATCTCATGAATGCAGAAGAATAAATGGAGAATTCACCCAGTTGGAAATTGAACTGCTACAATCTAGAAACAATGAAGAGGAACTTGGTAAGAAAATTGTTATTCTCAGGAATGAACTTACTACTTCAAATGAGGACAAAGAAAATTTTAAGATCAATTCAGTGAATCTTGATGAGTTGACTCAAGGAAATAAGAGTGGAAATGATAAGAGAGGTCTTGGATTGAAAAAGGAGAAAGTTCCAGACCTAGAGAGAAGAATTTCAAACAAGGAAACTTGATGAACAAAAGTAGAAGGTATCCGGTAAGACAACCTAATGCTCAAAAATTTAATGGATACTATTTTTCTTGCAATAAGTTTGGCCATATGGCTACTCAGTGCAAAAGTAATATGAAATCAAGAGACTCATCATTTTCTTGTCAGTGTTTCAAATGCAAGAAATTTGGTCACAAATCAAATGAATGCAGATATATGTCAAATTACTCTGTCAACATAAAGAATGTTGAATGTTACATATGTGGAAAATTTGGACATATTGCTAATCAATGAAGATCAAGAAGAAATCAATGGAATGATTAGTTTGAACAAGGAAGTACTATGTGCTACAATCGTAATAGATATGGTCAGATTACAAGATTTTGTAGAGAAAAAACTATGGATAGAATAGGTCTGGTACACAGAGGAAAAAATATATAAGGAAATGACAAAGGAAAAGGAAAAGTGACTACAAATGAGATAAGAGATGAGATGAAGAAGACATGGGTAAGGAAAAAAGATTCTGATATAGGGAATGGTTCTACATTGAAACCTACCTCTGGTAACTCTTCTGGTAATTGATTTCAGGCCACTAGCTCAGGGGGAGTTTCTCAAGAAAACCTTTCCTCCCCTTTCTGTGGATGCTACTGAAATGTGAAGAATAGTCAAAAAGGTGTATTGATGATGTGCAAAGGATTTTGAGAACCTCCATAAGGAAATTAAGAGAATTCATAGGTCTGCAAAAGAATTTTTCTCTCAGTCTGAGAAGAAAAAGCAACCGGAGAACTTAGGGAAAATGCATTTATTGCACATGTGTGAACTATAAAATTCAAGTGGGAATCGTCATTTGTCACTTTGCATTGAAGAAGAGAAGGAGAGCACTCACTAGAAGAATTCTGAAGCTGAGAAGTTGGTTCGCCATCATAACTCAGAATCTAGCAGGTATTTCAATTGTTTTTAGAATTCTCATATAATCTCGTGTGCGGTTGTTAAACCTAAGTGCAAAAGGAAAATGGAACAAATCAAGAATTCAATCATTTTGGATGAATATAACAGTGCAAAGATTAGGTCCATGATGAATTTGTTACTACCCAACGAATGGAAGCAATTGAGTGAAGCCAAACATGGAAATTTGGATATTTGGAATTAGTTTCCATACTTTGAGGACATAAAATTTGTCAACTTCATCTTGAGTAGATTACATGATGATATTTTAACTTTGGACAAACCTTACATCATTTCAAAGGAGGTAATTGAGAATTTGACTGGATTATGTAAAGTCAGAGATGTAGAAAGGAATAAATCCATCTACAACAAGGAAGTTGAAACCCTAACTAGAATAATCAAAGATCAGAGGGTGCTGATAATTGCAACAATCAAGAATATTGTTACAAAATACTTTGCACATGGAATTTCATATAAAGTCTTTTTTAGAAACTAAGAAGGAGCGACCTCGGTTGGTGCTATCTATGTTTCTCATAAGACAATAATCGAAGGTTAGGACTTTGAATTGTGTGGGTTGATAAAGGATCATCTAATGGAGAATGTGCAACTGACAAAAGAAATAGGCTACCCTTTCAGGTTCGATACTTTGATCATATGATTAGTAATGCATTTTTTGAATTATTTGTCAAATATTGACTATGCGGTATGGAAAGAAAATGAACTAGTATGCAAACAAATTTACTCATATTCTAGAAGCTTGGCTGATTGTGATATAGAATTTGAAAATTTCTTTAAGAATGTGCTTGCAAAGTGTGGTTCAGTCAATATTTTCCCTCCGGTAAGAACAATAGAAGTTGGTTCCTCTTCTGGTGGCATGGATAAAAGGAAGAAAATAGAAAAAGGAATTGTTAAGTATAGCCCTCTAGAAGGAAAAGTTCCCATAATTGAGGGAAAAGGTAAAAATAAGGAAATTGTGGATATTCCAGACAAAGATTCTAATGAAGAAATAGAGAAAAATGAATAAGAATTAGAAAATTTAGTGAGGAAGAAGATGATCTATCAAAATAAATGATATAATAGCTTATTCAGGAAGAAGGTGGAAAGCAGAAGATCCCTAAGTCATGGTTTGTTAGACTATCATATGATCAAGGTATGATCTTGAGTCTATTAAATGCTCATGTTGAGCACTGCAAGATCAAATTGGAGAGTTTGCAGAACATTTTACCTGAGGAGATGATTGAATGCAACAAAGAAACATTGAGCTATGGGGATAATGACAAAGAAGAAGGTGAAGTTATTTCTCATTTGAAGAAGTATTTTAAAATATCACTCACAGAACTGAAGAAGAAAATGAATGAATTGAGGCAATGCATAAATTTAGCTAACAAAATCTACAACTATTGCATCCATTGGCCCCATGCTTTCAATAATTACAAAGATAAATTTGAAAAAATTGAAATAGAGTTGAATGGTATTGGTAAAAGCTTTGCATATTGCAAGATTAGGATGACACCATCAGAAAATGAATTCAGGAGTTACAGTCTAAACACACCAAAATCTAACTCACCAAAAACACACTTTTTGATACTTTTTTGAAGGTGAAGGATCAAAGCTAATACAAATTGGAGTAGATGGTAGAGATATTAAGGAAAGGTGAGAAACAAGAAGAAGCAATTACAATTCGAAAATATTTAACTAAAATTGTCGATAAAACATCCAAGAACAACAATTTTATCATTATCATTGGGATATCAATAGATTATTGGAAGGATTTTCTTTCAAAAATGAAGAAAAATCATAAGATAATTTTCTAAAGTAGCAATCAATTGTTTTCAATTCTTAAAAAAAAACACTGGTCTAAAGGGGAGAATTGTCAGCATATACAATCAGAAGTTTTGAAGTTTTTGAACACATATTTTGTCTTTTTGGCATATGGTTTCTATTATTTTTCATTTATGTCAAAGGGGGAGAGAATGCAGTGAAAAATTCTTTATAAATCTTAGGAGGAGAAAGTGCAACAAAGGTTGACATCATACTTATAATGATTCTGACACTTAGTCATTTTTCACTAATGTTGCCATCAATGCCAAAAGGGGAGATTGTTGGCATATAGCTTGTAAGTGTTTTCATTGATGGAAACCATGCCAACCTTGGCAACCTAAGTCAGGCATTCGATCTATAGTACAATTTTGGTTTACACTGGCAAAATAGGGTGAAGAACAAGACATCCGATTATAGGCATAAAAGTTGATCTGAATACTCCATCGGACTATTATTTTGGGTTATAGATCTATGAGGAAGGTTTGTTGATGTTTTCTGATGCTTATTCATGAAGTACACTGATACGCATTCACTGGTACACGATCTAGGAGATCTGGTGCACTAATCTTTGGGTTATCTGCGCTTGAAGGCCGACCTAGCAAATATAGAAATCACTCATGTATAAGGAGTAATTAATCAAATGTCTTCATGGTCTATTATGTTTTTTTTGGGTCCTCTCTTTGTCTTAACCAACTTTGGAGGATGCACATAAATAATTAGTGGTGGATCTGGCCAACTATTGAGAAGAGCTTAATGTTTTATGAAGCCAACATTAGAATGATCAAATCCTTGATAGCAGATATATATATGAGACCGATTCTATCATTTTAGAGTGTGTTAGATGTGGGGAAGTGCATAAAGGTAGTGAATATATGAAACATGAATATGGTGCAAAATTCAGCAGAGTAGCAGTGCAAATTTTTCCATGAGTGATGCAAAGAACAAAAAAGAGTAGAGCAGAGCAGAGCGAAGTGCAAAATCAAAAAGTAGATCTAGAATTGAATCTATGAGCTTCATCGGAACTGTAACTTGGCATGAATAGATGTTACTTTATCAGTTCACCCTTCAAATGGTTTTAATCTAAATTTTGTAAGGCAGTGAGCCTTCCCTTTGAGTAGTGAGCTCTAGGCAGTGTGCCTAAATGCAAGTGCATTCCTTTTGTAAAACTTTATTTGAGTACTCAAATTGTGGATTAACCTCCACCATGGCTTTCCCCCTAATAGGGTTTCCATGAAAAAATCCTTGTGTAATGGTGTTATGAATGTTTTCTTTGAATGCTTGGATCTTTCTTTTAATGTAATGACCGAATGGTTGAGTTTCAAATTAATAAGGTTAAGATTTTTTGAACACTGATTCACGCCCCCTCTCAGTGTTCCCTTGAGTCCAATAAAGACTACACCTAGAAATGGATGCAAGTCCATCATAGACTTCATGAGAATATTGTATTTATTGAAAGCTTATATTGCTTGGTGTTGTATGCACAACACAATATTTTACCCCACTCTTGGTCTACTTAGTAGGTAAATGATCTAAGAGGTGTTTCCCACCAAATTATTAGATGCATGATTTTATGTATTTTTTGTTGTTCTCCTTGCAATATTGAACTTGAGTTAGTTCTGAGGATTTGGTAGGAGAGGTACAAGAGATGGTTAGTGGTCTTGGGCATATTCCCTTATGGTGTGGGAATTTTTGGCTATTTTGATCTACTTTCTATGAGAGGATTAAATCTATTTCTGTCATGGTTTCATTTGAGTTGAATGGTAAGATGTTGATAGCCTTTTAGTTTGGGAGTGTTGAAGGAGATCTTAATTTTGCACAATTTGGAACATGTTAGTGTGGTATAGGGACATGGTTTGATTTAGAGTTTCTCTCTTTCCTAGTATATTGTCTTCTTCCTGAAGGTTCTTATGTTTATGGAGTTGAGATTCATGAATGGAGTTATGTTTTGTTATTTGTACTTCATTATTTTTTGAAAATATTTTGGTTGCTCCTTGATCTCTTTCTTCATTAGTTGGAGGAATTGTGAGATTTATTTGGATTGGTAATGAGATATGTATTTTTCATATCATTGTATGCTTCTTTGATACTATGATAGAGGAGTTAGCCACATCATCTATCTAAAGTGCTATAGGAGGACTTGTTAATGTTGTGATCCTATTTTAGATTTGACTTTACCTATACAGTGGGAGTTCTAGAAGGATGGTGGATATACAGGGACTTGTTTTCATATTTTGGTTGTTATGTTGATAGCATGAAGTTCTACCTATGATAGTTTGTTTACCCTAGTTTGAGATTGGTGTAGGTTTTAGTGAGAGTTGATTTGTTTCACCATGACAAGTTCCTTATCTTATCATGGGTAATATGATGTGAGGATTTCTTACTTGAGATGGTGGTTATCATGGTTGCTTCTGTAGGTATCTTGTTGGAGCACAAAATAATGTTGAAGAATCAATGATACATGGTTGGATAAGGGATATTTGTTCCCTTGCTGAGATTTCCTATGGGTTGATTTACAATGTATAATGTCAAGTGGGAGAATGTTGGGATAAGGTTCCATTAACCTTGTAAATCCCAATATTGTATTTATTGTATTTATTATTTGTAATTTATAATTACCCATAAGGGGTGTATAGGTTTCATCATCAACGATAAATTATTTCTAATAGTAGGGTAATTAATTATTTATTGGCCCCAGTAATTACTATTTTAATTTCTAGGAGTTACTGAGTTACTTTTAGTAGCTTGTGGTAATGGTAATAGTAAAATGGTTTCACATGAGAATCTTGGCATCCATCTTGGGAGTAGTGGGTTATGACATGTTATGAATCTCGCCATATGTTGTAAGAGCATCTATGATAGTTATGACACCTGTCGTAAGATTCTATGACGACTATGATGACATCTATGACATGCGTAAGAGCTTATGAAAAATATAAGAGAGTCTCCTATTTTATAAGGATTCTTATGACATCTTGTAAGAATGTGTAATTTCATGTAAGGGGTCGTATGTATTTTTACCATGGATTTTTTGAACCTTGTTTTGACTGATGGTAATGTTTTATGGTTGTAATTTGAGCCCCCATGAATCTATATATTGAGGGGTTGAGTTGGAGACACTATGAGATGTTTAACAGGTACAAAGGTGTTGTTGGATTGAAGAGTGAAGAGGAGATTGGAAGTGGATGTATTGTAATATTGTTTTGAATATAATACAACCCGAGCCTCTCTTCTTGGTGGAGTTTTTCTCCATGTAAACACTGTGTTATGTGTGTATTCTTCTGTTCCATTGCTACCTTGTGTTGTGAGATCTTACATTATTATGTTTCTGATTTGCGCCTCTTTGTTGATTCTATCTTATGGTGATGTTATTCCAGTTATAATTTCATCTAAGGTGGTTTTATCAAGCATGTTAGAGTGGTTGATTTTAGCATTATAAAGAAGTTGAATCTCTTCATGGTATTTCAAAGATTAAGCAAACTTAATTTTTCAGATTTGCATACAATTTTTTAGATTTCTATTTTGTAGTAGTCAAAGCCTTGTATCTCAGCAATTGGTATCATATCTTGGTGATTTGGTGATTAAAAAATGGATTAGAGATTGTTCATTTATTCCAACAATATGAAATATATTTAAGTGAAAATAGAGAAGAAGATTAGAAGATGTGACATAAAGTGAAACACTAGATAATGAATTGTACTATTGTATGGTGTGAATGTGCAAACTGATCATACTTTACAGTGAAGTGTTTTGTATTACGTGCTTCATTGGAATTATAATCCAGCATAAGGAACATGCATTCTATCTCAGTCACCTCTTGGAAATGAGCCATAATCTATTTTGTAATTCATTTCTAGTTGTGAGCCTTCAAAGGTAGTGAGTCCAGACAGTGAGCCATTGTAATATTCTATATCTGGATATATTATATTGTGAGTTAATCCTCGCCATGGTTTTTTCCATTTTTGGTTTTCCACATAAAAATCTTTGTGTTCATGTGTGTTATGATCTTGTCTATTTTCAATTCTTTCACTTGTTATTATAGTTAGATTTGTGTTATTGCTTGGATGGATATTATGTAAATGGTTTAATGGAATATTGATTCACCCCCCCTCAGTACTTAGAGTGCTCAACACACAATTTCCAACTGGATTGGAGATGTGAAAAAATGAGAGAGGTATTGTAGAGGGACCTTACAAATCCCTATAGCTTCAAATAAAAAATTTGTAAGTGCCATGCTTTCCAAGAAAGAACTCATCAATGTTTACCACTTTTTGGCATTTAGGGCTCTTAAAAGAAAGCATTGATAAAATGTAGCTTGGAAAAATCTAGCATGTTGGGGTGAAAAATAGGACCTTTCCTATAATAAACCCACCCACTTGGACATGTTGGCACTGTTGGTTTGGCCACATGATGAATGCAACAAAAATTAGGCTTCCTTGCAACTTGACATTGCATGTATCTGAAAATTTGTGGGGTAGAAAAAAATCTCACCATGGCCAAATGGATTGGAGATATGAAAAAGTGAGAGATGGTATTTTAGAGAGACCCTACAAATCCATGCACCTTTAGACAAAACATTTGTAAGTGCCACAACTTTTGAGAAACAACTCATCAAATTTCATCACTTTTTGGAATTTAAGGATCTTAAGAGAAAGTGCAAGTACAATATAGATTGAAATGATCCAGAAAGATGGGGTGCCAAATAGGACCCTTTTTAGTCTAAACCTACCCACACAAACATGTTGGCACTATCAGTTTGGTTGCAAAATGGACAAAACAAAAGTTATGCAACATTGCAACTTTTCATTGCATGTATCTAATATTTTTGGGGTAACAACAAAACTCTCACCATGAAAAATATATTGGAGATATGAAAAATGAGAGAGGGTATTGTAAACGGGCCCTAAAACATCCTATAGATTCAAAAAGAACATTTGTAAGTGTCACAATTTATGAGAAATAGCTTGTGAAAATTTGCAACTTTTTGGCATTTAGGGCTCTTAAGAGAAAGCATCAATACATTGTAGCCTAGAATGATCTGGCTTGTTGGGGTGCAAAATAGGACCTTTTCTAGAATAAAACTAACCACCTAGATGTGTTCACATTGTCGATTTGGCCACACCATGGATAGAACAAAAGTTGGGCAACACTAACAATTTTCATTTAATGCATTTGATGGTTTTTGGGGTAGGAAGAAAAAATTTCACCATGCCCAAATGGATTGGAGATATGAAAAAAAGAGAGACGATATTGTAGAGGGATCCTATAGCTCTACGTACCTTTAGATAGAATGTTTGTAAGTTCCATGATTTTTGAGAAACAACTTATCAAAGTTCGTAACTTTTTGGCATTTAGGGATCTTAAGAGAAAGCATCGGTACAATATAGTATGGAATGATCCGACATGTTGGGGTGCAAAATAGGACCTTTCTTAGCATAAACCTGCCCACTTGGGCATTTCGGTACTATCGATTTGGCTATAGGATGGACAAAATTGTTTTTAGGAAACATTATAACTTTTCATTGAATGCATTTGACAGTTTTTGGGGCAAAATAGAAACTTTCACCATGGCAAAATGGATTAGAGATATGAAAAAATGAGAGAGGGTATTGTAGAGGGACCCTAAAGCTTTGTTTTCCTTTAGATAGAATACTTTTGAGTTCCATGGTTTTCAAGAAACAATTCATCAAATTTTGTCACTTTTTGGCATTTAGGGATCTTAAGAGAAAGCATCAATTCAATATAGCCTAGAACGATTTGGCATGCTAGGGTGAAAAATAGGAAATTTCCTAGCATAAACCTCCCCACCCACATGTGTTGGTACTATTGATTTTTTTGTGCAATGGATGGAACAAAAGTTACACAACATAACAAATTTTCATTGAATGTGTTTGATAGTTTTTTCAACATTTGAAAACTTGTTGCCATGATCAAATAGATTGGAATCTTGAAAAAGTGAGAACGATTATTGTGGATTTATCCTAGGTGACCCTATAGGATATTTCAACGTATGATATTCTCATCATCTAGTGGTTGGTAATTTTAATTTTGTTGAATAATATTTAAATTTTCAATACATTATTGTTAACATATTCATTTTTGTCTTTGTTGCATTACACTTTGTAAATATATAACCTTTAGATTAATGTTTGCTGGGAAAATTTATCTTTATTGATTTTTTTTTGATAAGATTATAAATTTGATGCTTTAGTTAACTTGTTGTGACATGATAAAAAATCAGATTCAAAAATTAAAATTTGGATATGGGATATGATCCATACATACACTACTTGGGGCTAAGTAAATTATGAGAACATTTTAAATCATTTAAGCTACCAATTTATGCATAAAACATTATATAAATTAATCTCCATAAGACCATGAATCTATACACAATTTCATCAAAATGTCATACAATGCCATCACATGAGGGCACACAAAATGTGATCAAAATGTGATACAATACCATCATGACAGTGCACAAAATCTCATCAAAATGTCATACAATTCCATGAGGCTAATGTATTGCCTTTCAGTCTATGAAATATCATGATACATATAGCCACACTAAATTTTTTATCTATGAGCCATGAATAGGCATACAAAATGTGTTCATCTATGAATATTAAACATTATTCATGAAACAACAGGCCTCTTTTAGCCTGACTAATTGAACTTTGGTCACTACTAGCAATTGGTGTCTTGCATTGTTTTTATCTCTTGTGCTCCTTAGTATTTTGTACCTCAACCTATACATACAAAATATAAAATTAGATACCATGTCAAAATTCAAAAACTATAAAAATTATTTAAAATGATACATATATTATAAACACACTTACAACATACTATTAGTCTAATTCTTCTTTCTTATGACACTTGACATCATCAAGAGATGTTTGTCCTTGCACAAGGATGTTTACATCCATCTATAACATAGCAAATAAATATTTATCAATTATTTTTGATAGCTCTACTAATATCAATTCACACAATATAAAAATTATTAAACACATATATTCATACTCATACCTAACTTAAGCTCATGGAGAATGAAATCACTAAATGAACTCAAAATTCAATTTTTTCTCTTATTCCAAGAGCTCTGTCTAATGAATTCATCAACTAAAATAACAATAATAGAATAAAATAAAAATTTGACAAATATACATAAACAATAAAGTTGAAATTTTCAAAAACAAACTTAAATGTGTTATAGTGTAACTAAGTAAATACAATGCCATAACCATCCATGGTAGAATGTGTAAAAGATGGTGATGCCATGCCCACCTATTCAATAAAAATTTGTATTTTAAATTATTAAACATTATTTTTAATAGAAATTATTATTTTATTTTGATATATTATATAAATTTTACCTCGAATATAAATGCAACTGCAAAATTTGTTGCAAGAATGCTCGATGATCTACTGAAATTTGGCATTGCACCCTAAAATGTATAATGTTTGCATTATTTTATAATTTAATTGTATAATTAAAAATCTATTTAAATTTACAATTTTAACTATTTAATAGATAAAATGTTATATATTCAGATCAACATACCTACGATTGACTAGCATACACCTCATTCATCAACTCATCTGTCATCATCACATCATTTGATGTACCATCTTGGTGACCCTCACTACTCCCATGACATCTATACTAACAATGAGAACACACATGGGAGTTGGAACCATCTACTTCCTCTACATTGCTATCTCTCCCAAATCATATATTACAATTTAGTTTGGGAATATATGAGAGCTAGGGGCACTAGAGCTAGATTGTTGACCTATGAGGAAAAAGGTTAGGATATTTGTGTGCCATGCTCTATAATGGTGTGTATCAAGCAAGAAATTGCATGGAGAGTTTGCACCTCCATACTCTCCCTAATGGATACTAGAACCATCACATGACAAATAGGTCTTTATGCTAGTGTTATTTGATGTGCATGATTATCTACCCAATGAGATTCTAGTCTATTTTGGGCAAAGGTTCCACCTCTACCTCGAAACACCCTCATATCAAATTAATTAGGTATTTCATGAAGGATAAAATGATAGTATAGTTTTCTTAAGATTATAATAGCACCTCATAATTATTACATGAAGGTTGGTCAAAGACCATCCACCACCTATCCCAAAACTTATTTCTTATCTTGTCATGATTACACTAATGTATTGTAAAACAATTTAAGTTTAGAGGAATAGGCTCATTAGTTCTCAGATCCATAAAAATAAGACATATGATCTATTTGCTTATGTCTTTGTTTCTCACATCATCATAGAACAATTTTCTTGCATAATATTTATGACATGAATCTCTATAAGTTTTAAATTGGTTTATTTGTTTTGTGACAGTTTCAACATTTTTCAACATGGCTTCCAATGCTAAGGCAAGGGATTGTAAATGGTTGTTTGATATTGAACCCCTCAATCTTGAAACTAATTCATGAATTTCAACTTTGTTTTTCTCTAGATTCCCTAAAAATTCCTCTTGGATTTGTCTAGGGTTTATTAGAAGGGTAGGAGGAGGGTCAAGCATCCTAGGGTTTTTTCCTCAAGAAATTCATCATTTAAATCTTTTTGTGGCTCAAGTTTTACATGATTTGTTATATAATTAAAAAAAAATGGAATTGATAAAAAATAGTCCATTTTTCCAAATGCAAAAAGAATTGCTTACCTCTTCTCCGACATGGTATTGTGAAGAAAGGTTGCAAAGATAAAAACATGTTTACATTATATAAAGATGAGGGAAGGAAAATAGTTGTAGAAAATGTGGGCCATGTGTTAGAAAAATGGATAGTATTTCTATTTTTATAACTTTATTAAAAAAAATGTGTACACATTTTGTTTTCATAAAAAACATGTGTTTTACTTTCATAGAAACACACACACACACACTGTGTTTTGATAATGACATGTACACATTTTATTTTCATAATAACACATGTGTGTTATTTGAATTTCTTCAAAATGCGATCATGTTTTTCTCATTTTTGGGAATTTGGCCGATTTTTTTGTACCCCATCTTGGTGCACATGCCCATAGAAATTTGAGTTTGTGGGATATGAGATGAAATGTTGTGAGTTCAAGATAGGATTTTGACATGTAAGTGGGATGTGAGATTGATGGTTTGAGAGGTGATAGGAAGATTAGAATAAGATGATGGGAGATATGAACAATGATGATGATTAGAAGGTGGAAGATATGTTGGATTATGGTGAGTAGAAGGTGGGGGTGTAGAAGGAGGTTTTTGGATGATTTGGAGATGTCAAAGTCACTAGGTAATTTGGCACCTTTATTTTCTAGTATAAAGATGTATTGTTCATGATGCTTCATGATATATCAATGCATTAAGTCCATAGATTGGGTGTCTTGAGAAAATTTGTCTATGTGGGTGAATCTTGGTGATTTGAATCTTGATAATGTATGATGAAGGATGGAGCTCATAATGGGTTACCCATTGTAACTTGATGGACTACTTTACCAAAGAACATGTTATATGTGTAAGATAGAATTTTGGTGCTCTACTAGGGTTTTAGGACCTAGGGAAACAATCTTCTTTTCTTTACATTCAAGGATGACCCAAGAGATCTCACCCCAAGAATAGAGCCAAGAGATTTGACAATAGGGTATCCTAGGGTATGTTTTTAGATTATAAGAGGGGTTCACCACCAATTTTGGACTTGGAAAAGATGTTGGAAAATATAGTATGATATGCAAAATGACCTATAAATGCAAACAAAAAAAATAGAAAGCTGTGAAATAGAAAGTGTGCACCTAGGAATTTGCTAGAAATGGAATGGAGACTAGGAGTATTTTTTGTTATGAATTTTTGGCCCACTAGGACTCATTTTCCAATCTAGGAGAATCAGTCCCAGATCAGGGTTTCTACATATGAACAAGTCTCTCACAAAAGGGTATCCAAAACTGCAAAAATCTCAAAATTGACCAAAAATGGGACCCATTCACCACTTGTGGTGAATGAATCTAGTTTGTCTTTTTTGTAAATTCAAAGTTTTGATATGCATTTCTCAGTCTTCTCTTTCTATTCCTCTAGGTGTTTGGATCCGAAACACTGATTTTGGGGCTGTAAGTGACTTTTTGTGAAGATTTTGACCTTGCAAGTAGGAAGATGACTCCAACAAGTTTTAAACCTATTATTCAATGATCTTTGAGCCTTTAAAGCACCTAGATCTGCAATCATACAAAGAAAGAGAGAAAATGTTGATTGTTAGGGAATGGGGGTTTGCCTTGGTAGAACCCCTTGTAGGTAATTAAACCAAATGATGAAACAATGAGATGAAGGCATGAAACATGAAAAAAAAAATATGAATCATGGACAATAATACCTTGAATGATGTCTTGTAAATCTGCAACTCAACATGAAATGACCATGAAGGATGTATATCTTGATCTTTGAGAATAGGTGTAGAACAATGTTTGGTCTTGGATCTTCAATGCTACATCACAAAACTAGCTCACTAACATGCTTGATGCTTGAATTGCTAAAAAAATTGATGAAGAATCTTGCCCTTGAACGATCTTGAAAGGTACCTTGATGACCTTGGAATGATTAACTCTTGAATGCTAGACTTGATAACATGTAGGCCTATGTTGCTTGGATTGCTTAGGTGAAATAATTATTTGAGAGGTTTTTTATATAGGCAAGCCACTCAAATGACTATTAATTTGATCCCCATGACCGACATTGAAGAAATTTAAACTTAAAACCCAATTTTTCCCACTCAAACTTCAAAAATAACTCAAATGGGACTCATTCGACATCCTGGGTGAATGAGTCCCACCTGGATGGGAATCATTTACTAAAGGTGGTGAATGGGTCCCATGAGGGCTATTTTTCCAGCTAAGATGTTGAGGAGTGAAGAATTTAAGCTTTTATGTTGATTTTGTCTAGTCTTTCATCAAAATATACCTTAGGATGCACAATATAGGGTCATAGGGGCCTATTAGTGATGATATAAAGGTTATATATGCAAGGGGGGCCAAAATACAATGTGAAAGTGTAGATAAATACACTTTACAACACTAAATTAAGGCAAAATTGAGTCAATTTAGCTTAGAAGGGCCCTAAATCCCATGTGAATGTGAAAAACACATTACAACACTAGATTAGGTCCACTTGATTTACAAGCCTCCCAAATTTAATTTGAAGATGTAAATAAATACATTTTACAACATTTAATTCAGGTAGAGTTAAGTGAATTTAGCTTGAAAAGGGCCCAAGACTTAATATAGATATTTAAAACACCTCACAACACTAGATCAAGGTGACATCAGGTCCAATTTATCATTAATTATTTCCATATCGAGCAAGGTACATGAATTTATACACTACAATTAGCCCCCACTTTATTGAGAGGATGAACTTGCATCAAACACATACTAAAGTAGACATTCAAGAGGGGTCCAATCGTACCCATGTGGATGGACTAGGATAATAAAGATCAAGGAAGCAGTTAAGCCCCCAGGATATAAGATCCTAAGTCAAACTGATATAAACACAAAAGGACACACATAAGGTGTATGATTTTCATACCTAAACAAGATACATGATCATGAAATGTCAATAATTAAAAGGAAGAGAAATAAAAATGAGAAAAAAAAAGGTGGATCAAGCTTCGACCATTTTTCCAGCACATTGTGGTTGATATCTAGGTTGTTTGTCCAAACAAATGCATACCCACTCTAGGGCGATGAAACTCTTGGTTGTCCACCAGGTGAGAAGTCCTACAAGGTGAGACACATACACTCATGGCTAGTATGTAGTCACACACATGCAATTGGATATGGGGAAATTCATTCCTCGGTTGGGCTTCCCACTCAAACCATACCAAAGTTATATGTCCTGATAACTTTAATAAGGTGCCACACAAGAATGATCTTTGAGCTTCATGATACAAGAAAAAATTCGTATGCTTGGAGCTCATGAACAAACAAGATGGATCCACAGGCATGCAAAATGTTTTATGCAAGGTGGCCATAATGTGAATTGTAAATGGAAAATAGTGTAAGGAATGTTCAAAGCTATTTTTCTTAGTTCATCCGAGGTCTCTTCTTAGGGAACATTGTACTTAACATTTCCAAGAGAGGACAAGTCAAATAAATATCACGCTTTTGGAGGAAATCAAGCCCAATGACACCACCAAGAAAATAATGCATCACAAGAAGAAAGAAGATCATGCAATTGAATATGAGTGTTGATGTATGCCCCCACTTGAAAGTGGTTTCTAACACCATTACTGTGTGAAATTGATTTAAAGTAGAAGAAAAAATGAGAGCTTATATAGAAATCCCTACTCCAAGTCATGTTTCCAATAAGCTATGACATGAAAAAGGTAGTATGTCACATGTGAGCCAACTTAAGGCATGTCTTCCACATCCCAAGATTTCTCTTATATGTTCATGAAAGGTGATCAACTAGCCAAAAGAGGCAACGACAAGTGACATACAAGGACAAGGCTACCTAACCATTTTCCCCCACTTAGTGCAAGACAAGGGTGAGTTGAATTGGATGAAAATGAGTACTAGTTAGAGGAAATAGGTGCTTCAACACAATGAAGAGCACCACACTCCTTGAGATGTTGATTTTTTTTGTTCAAAGCCTTACATTCATTAGTAGAATGATCATGAACTTTATGATATGCACCAAATGAAGTCTTGTAATAAAATTTCTTTCATGTTCTTGGATGGAGGGAGATCAAAAAATCTTGGAGGAGGCTTGATAAGATACTTTCTTGGTCAATAGTTGAGGATGTTTTATTATTTTGCGACAAATATATCTCTTGCTTAGTATAGGATGCCATACTTACACAAGACTCTTTATATTGTGAGATTTTGTTCTCTCCTTTACAAGAGGGTGTAAAATCTAACGAATTCAAATCATTATCATTTTTCAAGATGACATTGATATTAAGCGAATATGTATTTTTTTCATACAAATGATAGAAATCAAGACTACTGGTGCTTATCAATTCAGGATGCACTACTGTTAAAGTCAGCTTAGAGGAATCATTTGTTAGAGTGTTGATATCAAGTGAAGGCTTGTTTACTTATATCAAAGGAAAATAACCAATACCATGATTTGTTTGTTCTGTGTTAAGCTCAATGGGGATAGGGATACCTTTTTCTCTAGCACCACATCCTTTTCCACTATAACCGAGTTGTTTCTTCATTTCATAACCTTCTCCACAAAGATTCTTCATCTCTTTTGGATTTGGTGGTTGCTCATAATTAAGTTCATCAAATTTTGTTGTGTAATCTATTGTCTTTTTTTCAAAAGTGGTTGAGGTGGATGCTTTCAAAGGGTCTTTCGAATTTTGCATTGACATTACCACTTTTTCTTTTCTCTTTTTAGAGTCTTTTTGTATGATGTATTCTCTCATGGATGTTGGTTCAAAGTCTAAGGAACCCCAATCATCTTCTAATAGCTTTGTGATTTCTTCAATGTGTTTTTCTTTGTATTTTTGTTGTGTGGGTTCCACTTGTGTGGTTGGTGTTAATGTTTCCAAAGGATTTTCCTTGCCTTTCTCAATGTTTGAACAAATATTTGTGTCAGGGTTTACTTCGAGTGTGCGCACTTTGTTGTCATAGATGTATATTTTTTGATTAAGAATAGAAGGTACCCCATTCATTGCATGAATCCATGGCCTACCCAAAATAATATTATATGAAATTTTGTGAGGCATAACATGGATCAGTGTCTCTAATGTGGCCTTTCCAGCTCTAATAGGTAAAGTGATCACACCAAGTAATTTTTTCCTACATTATCAAATCTTTTAATAGATAAAGAATTAGGTTGAATGTTTGATTTATCAATGCCAAGCCTATCCAAAAGTGTCACACTACACACATTTAGGGAAAATTCATTATCCACAAGGGTTCTCTTTATCCCTTTTCTTTTGTATTGAGATACTATTATGAAAGCTTCATTTTATTTTTGAACTTCCAAAGGGGGGAAGTTCACTTTGGTGGAAAACAACATCAACAGTTATTCCTTGATTCATGGCTTCTATTTCATTTTTTTGTGCATTAGAAGGGATGGGAACTTGTTGCAAGGCTATTTGAATCTTGTTGTAGTTGTGAGGGGATGCTTGAATAAGGTCCCATAAGGATATCTTAGCAGAATTATTCTTAAGTTGTTCAATGAGATTATACTCCTTTCTACCATTCAAAGTTAAATGAGGAGCACTAGGAAACATGAGATTAGGTAAAGGAAAGAGTGTCAAGGTTGGTTGTTGTGGTTGTGGGTTTTTTCTAGTATTGTATGTGTGAGCAATGGTATTATGACTTAGTTGCTTCAATACATTATTCTTAGGTGTGTAAAGGATAAATTTAATATTTTTTGAGTTTGAGGTTTGTGTGAAGGTGGGTAAAGAATGAGTTGGAGTTGAATAATATTAACATCCCTTGGTGAGTGAGAGGATAATATTACTTCATCATCTTCATCTAAGGGCATAATATCATTATTGTCAATGTTTTCCTTGTTTTGCACCATGATATTCGCCCTAAGAGGAGAGTTTTTAGGAGAAATACAAACCAAATGTTCTTTCCATTCAAGGATTGGTTCTTCAAAACTGACTTCATCACATGTAAGGGAGTTATTAATGGTTTGAATGTATTTTTTAGGAGAAGGCTCTATTTTATTGTCCTTTTTCTGTAAAGTCGCATTCTCTTGTGCCATGCCATGTACCTAGTAGGAGAGCTCGTAATATGTTTATTGCAATCTATGGTTAGATTTTGTAAATTAGCTTCATCACAACTAGGGGAGGCATCAAGAGAAGGACTACTATGGTTTTCATGATTATGAATGGTTGAATACTTTTTCTCAAATAGGTCTTTCCAAATGTTAGGGACATTAGGAAGGAGAGAGATTAGGTTATCACTTTCAATCCAAAAGTCTTCCTGAAAAATGTGATTTTTCAAGATCTTCCACTAGAGCACTCTTACCATTAGGGGAGGTGTTGAGAGATGAATATAAATTGAGTAAAGTTGTGGAAATGAATTCATTTTCTTTTGTTATACTATCTTCCCAAGGGGAGTGAGGAGAAGAGAAAACAAGACCATCATTCTCAATGATTGTATCTTCTTTCGCCAAGATACCTTCACCACTAAAAGGAGAGGTATCGGGAGAAGAAAAATTACGGTTATCATGGTTATTTATGTTTGTATTCTATTCTATCACATAATCCTCACAAATAGGAGAGATAAGAGTGGGTGTAGGTTTAAGGAAATTGTTAACATTTTCATTTTCTTTCACTAAGAGACTATCATAACTAGGGAATGTATTGAATGAATGAATAACATATTTATTCACTAAATTTTTCTTTGCAAACTTGGAAAAGACTGAAATTAACATTTTTGAACAATAATATATGCAAAATTAAAATGCAATGTTGAGACCTAAAATGAAATGCAATTTTAAGATTTCAAACAGGGTAATTTACTGATTATACTATGCAATGATCTAAAAATTAAATGTTGTGAATGCAAATTTTGAATTAATCAATGCATGAAATGGACCAATTTAAGCTAGATTTTGTACAATGCATGAAACAAAAAGTAAACCAATTGAAACATATAAACAATGGCAGCAAACAAAAGCTTAAAATAAAGGGTTTTAATGTTGTGAAAGGCAGTTTCAGGGTTGCACTAGGATTGATTCACCCAACCAAGGTGGTGAATGTGTTCAAGTAGGATTTTTTTGGAAAAATTTCAAATATTTTCAAATGATTTTTATGTTTTTTAGTTTGAATGTTGTGTATACTAAAATAAAATATAGTTTTTAGGTGATTTTCAATGATTTTAGATACAAAAATGCAACCTATATGCACTTTTAGTAATGCAAAATTTAAAACCCTAGAATACAAATTAACAAATACAAATCCTAACACAATGTTAATGCAAGCCAAATCTAGGATGATGATGGACTCCAAATCAGAAAAGAAGATATTCAAAATGTAGGTTCACCAAAATATAAGATAGAATTTTGGTGGTCTACTAGGGTTTTAGAACCTAGGGCAACAATCTTCTATACGTTACATTCAAGGATGACCCTAGAGATCTCACCCCAAGAATAGAGGCAAGAGATCTAACAATAAGGTATCCTAGGGTATGATTTCATATTAGAAGAGGGCTTAACCACCAAGTTTGGACTTGGAAAAGAAGATGTTGGAAAACACAATGTGATATGAAAAATGACGTAAAAATGCAAACAAAACAAAACAAAAAGTCGTGAAATAGAATGTGTGCACCTAGGAATTTGTTGGAGATGCAATGGAGATTGGGAATTCTACTGATTTTGAAATTTTGGCCCATTGGGACTCATTCGCCAATCTAGGCAAATCAATCCCAAATTGAGGTTTCTACACAAGAATAGGTTTCTCGAAAAAGGGTATCTGAAACTACAAAAATCTCAAAATTGACCAAAAATGGGACTCATTCGCCACTTGTGGTGAATGAGTCTAGTTTGGCTTTTCTAGAAATTCAAAGTTTTGATATGCACTTCCCAGTCCTCTTTCTGTCCTCTAGGTGTTCGGATCTGAAACTGTAATTTTAGGGTTATAAGTGACTTTTTGTGAATATTTTGACCTTGGGAGTAGGGAGATGACTGCAGAAAGTTTGAAACCTGTTCTTCAATGATCTCCGAGCCTTCAAAGGAACTAGATCTACAATCACACAAAGAAAGAGAGAGAAAATGTTGATTGTTAGGGAATTGGGATTTACCTTGGTCAAACCCCTTGTAGGTAATTAGACCAAATGATGAAACAATGAGATGAAGGCATGAAACATGAAATAAAGATAATGAATGATGGACAAGAATACCCTGAATAATTTCTTGTAAATCTACAACTCAACATGAAATGGCCATGAAGGATGTAGATCTTGATCTTTGACAATAGGTGTAGAACAATGTTTGGTCTTCAATCTTCAATACCACATCACAACACTAGCTCACTAACATGATTGATGCTTGATATGCTTAACATGATCATGGATCTTGAATTGCCACAAAAATTGATGAAGAATCTTGCCTTTGAATGATCTTGAAAGCTATCTTGATGACCTTGGAATGCTTAACTCTTGAATGCTAGACTTGATAACATTTAGGCCTATGTTGCTTGGATTTCTTAGGTGAAATAATGATTTAAGAGATTTTTTATGTATGCAAGCCACTCAAAAGATCGCTAATTTTATCCCTAAGGCTGAAATTGAAGAAATTTAAACTTAAAACCTAGTTTTTCCCACTCAAACCTCAAAAATAGCTCAAATGGGACTCATTTGCCATCTTGGGAAAATGAGTCCCACTTGGATGGGACTCATTCTCCCAAGGTGGCGAATGGGTCCCACAAGGACTATTTTTCCATTTGGGATGTCGGGGAGTGAAAAATTTAAGCTTTTATGTTGATTTTGTTGAGTCTTTGATCAAAATATGCCTTGGGATGCACAATATGGGGTCATAGGGGCCTATTAGTGATGATATAAAGGTTATAAATGCAAGGGGGCCAAAAATCCAATGTGAAAGTGTTAAAAAATACACTTTACAACACTAAATTAAGGAAAATTTAAGTCTATTTATCTTCGAAGGGCCCTAAATCCCATGTGAATGTGAAAAAAACATTAAAACACTAGTTTAGGTCCACTTGATTTAAAAGCCTCTTGTAACATACATAAAATGGATTGCTGCACAAAAACATGGTTAAATCTAATCTAATAACCATAAATCTAAATTAAACAACAAAGAACGAGTCAAATAAACTAAAAAGCAATTAAAGTGAAAACATAGAATAGTCTCATTGAATATCAATCCATTTCCTCAAATTATCTTGATTGTCCTTCTCCATTTTTTTGTGTTGGTGTTCTTGCCCTCAGATTTTTTATATATATGCAAGCATAGCCTAGATGTATTGTCTAAGAAAAATATCGAAGATTATAAGTTCTTCTCAAAAGTATTGATTTCGAGAGGAGGAATAATGACAATGAAAGGTCAATTTATAGAAATTGGGTTTTCGAATGATCGACTCATATTCGAAAGAGAGATCAACGATCGAGATTGGTGAATGCCATGCGATATGATTTTTGTGTCAGTTAGAACATGAGTTGGGAAATT